>CM021104.1:168598779-168658704 GCA_007115665.2 Sequoiadendron giganteum | reverse complement strand
AAACCCTCTACCCTTAACCCTGCCTCCCTCTACCTCGCTCCCACTCCCTTCCTCTCTCTCTCTCAAGTATCTCCCTCCTACCTCCTCTCCCTCTCTCAATTCTCTCACTCACTCACTCACTCCCTCTATCTCTCTCCCCTCTACTCTAAACCATCTACCCTATACCCTTAACTCTTAAACCCTAAAATCTTAAACCCTTAAGCCTCTACCCTTAACCCTAAACCCTTAAACTCTATACCCTCTACCCTTAACCCTCCCTCCCTCTATCTCTCTCCCACTCTCTCACTCTCTCTCTCAACCCTATCCCTCCTACCTCCTCTCCCTCTCTTAGGTCTCTCTCTCTCTCTCAGTCACTCGCTCTATCTCTCTCCCCTCTACCCTTAACCATAAACCCTAAACCCTTAACCATTGAACCCTAAACCCTTAAACCCTCTACCTTAACCATTGAACCCTAAACCCTTAAACCCTCTACCCTCTACCCTTAACCCCCCCTCCCTCTATCTCTATATCTCTCCCACTCCTTCCCTCTCTCTCTCAAGTCTCTCCCTCCTACCCCCTCTCCTTCTCTCAGGTTTCTCTCTCTCTCTCACTCCCTCTATCTCTCTCCCCTCTACCCTTAACCCTCTACCTTATAGATTGGATCTTCAACCATCATTTATCTCTATCCCTCCTTCCTCTTCTCTACTTCTCTCTATCTCACTTCTCCCTCCATATCTCCATTCCTGCCTCCCTCCCTCTCTTCCCTAATCCCTTAACCCTATACCCTCAACCCTTAAACCCTTAAACACTCAACCCTAAACCATTAGCCCTTAACCCTTAAACCCTTTACCCTCAACCCAATACCCTCTACCCTCTACCCTCAACCCTTAAACCCTTAAACTCAAGTAAAATTTCTACCCTAATCCCTAAACCCTCAACCCTTAAACCCTCAACCCTCAACCCTCTACCCTCTACCATATATATTGGACCCTCAACCCTAATCCTTCAACCTATACCGTCAAACCTATACCGCAAACTGCATTCCCAATTTCACCGAATTGGTAAGCTAGGGTAGAGAGTTTAAGGGTTAATGGTAGAGGGTTGAGGGTTAGGTTTAGAGGGGAGAGAGATAGACGGAGTGAGTGAGTGAGATACTTGAGAGAGGGAGAGGGGGTAGGAGGGAAAGAATTGAGAGAGATAGAGGGTGGAGGGTTAAGAGTAGAGGGTTTCAGGTTTAAGGGTTAAGGGTTTAGGGTAGAGGGTTATGGGTAGAGGGGAGAAAGATAGAGGGAGTGAGTGAGAGAGAGAGAGAGAGAGAGAGAGAGAGAGAGAGAGAGAGGAGAGGAGGTGAGTGGGAGAGAGACTTGATAGAGGGAGAGGGAGTAGGAGGGAGAGACTTGATAGAGATAGAGGGTAGAGGGTTAAGAGTAGAGGTTTTAAGGGTTTAGGGTTTAAGGGTTAAGAGTTAAAGGTTTAAGTTTAAGGGTAGAGGGGAGAGAGATAGAGTTCTCTAGTTATGGTGGGAGGGAGAGACCTGAGATATGGAGACGGGGTGGGAGGGAGAGAGGGACAAATAGGGAGTGGGAGAAAAATTGAGAGAGAGAGTTTGTTCTCTAGTTAGCGTGGGGAGAGACTTGAGAGAGGGGGAGAGGGTGCGAGGGAGAGACTTGAGATTGAGGTGGGGTAGGAGGGAGAGACTTGAGAGAAGGGGGGGGTTGGGAGAGACAGAATTGAGAGAGAGGGAGGGGGTGGCAGGGATAGACCTAGGAGAGAGGGAGAGAGGGGGAGAGGCAAAGAGGGAGATAGGAGGGAGAGACTTAAGAAAGGGAGAGAGAGAGAGTTCTCTAGTTAGGGTGGGAGGGAGAGACTTGAGAGAGGGAGAGGGAGAGGGGGTGGCAAAGAGAGACTTGAGATATAGGGGCTAAGAGGAAGAAAGAGAGATTCTCTAGTTAGGGTGGGAGGGAGATACTTGAGAGAGGGAGAGGCGGTGGGAGGGAGAGAACTGGGAGAGAGAGAGTGGGAGAGGGAGTGGGAGAGAGAGAGAGGGGGGTGAGGGAGATACCTTAGAGAGAGACATAGAGAGTGTGTGTGTTCTCTAGTCAGGGTGGGAGGGAGATACTTGAGAAGAGGGGAAGGGAGCGGGAGGAAGAGGCCTGAGAGAGAGAGAGAGAGAGAGAGTGTGTGTGTTCTCTTGTTAGGGTGGGAGAGATTTGAGAGAGGGAGAGGGGACCTAGGAGGGAGAGACCTAAGAGAGAGATAAAGGGAGTGAGAGATATACCTAAGCGAGAGAGAGGGGTAGGAGGGATAGAAGGAGGGATACACCTGAGAGAGAGGGGGAGAGAGAGGGGGTTGGACCTAAATCCTAAACCATAAACCATAAAGCCTAAACCAAAGAGAGAGATGGGGGAGGGAGAGACACACAAAGGGAAGGGGGAAGGTTGGGAGATTAAGAGAGAGGGAGAGAGGGAGAGGGAGAGTGAGAGGGAATGAGGGAGAGAGAGGTAGAGATGGAGATAAGTAAAGAGAACTATATAGGGAAGGAGAGACAGAGAGGGGGGAGGAAGGAGGAGGGAGAGATAGAGGGAGAGAAGTGTGATAAAGAGAATCACAGAGAGAGGAGGGAAGGAGGAAGGTAGAGAGATTGAGAGAGAGGAGGAAGAGTGAGAGATAGGCAGAGAGGGATAGGTTAGACAGAGAGAAGTAGAGAGGGAAGGTGGTTGGGATGAAGGAAGAGAGAGAGGAGGGACGGAGGGAGAGAGATAGGTTAGATAGATTGAAGTAGAGAGGGAAGGTGGGTGGGAGGAAGGAAGAGAGAGAGGGGGAGATAGAGAAAATTAGGGGAAAAGAGGGAAGGACGAAAGGAGGGAGGGATGGAGGGGGAGAGAGAGGCTAAATAGATAGAAGTATAGAGGGAAGGGGAGAGTGTGTGAGAGAGGTCTAGAGCATAAGAGATAAAAAAAATGTATGAGACAGAGAGAGAAAGATGATACAACTTGCTGATTACTAAAATTTGACTAAATCTGAAATTTTTGAGATCTTCCAAAAACTAGAATTTGCAATGTAACTCCTAAAAATCTGAAACCACTCTCAAACATCCTGCCTATATACATGAAATATAACTTAAAGTATAAGAAAGTAAACGTCCATGTGTAAATGTCAACTTATACTTAAATGTAACATTTCATGTATATAGTTTCCCTAAAAGATAACAAGAAGAAAGAGACAAGAAAAAGAGAAGAAAAAAATTTCAATGTAGACCAAAATGCGAGCGCGTTATAGCGTGCTCGCGTTTTGGAAATGTTTTTTTTATTTCAAAAAATGCACAACTTTTGAACTCAAAATGCGTGCATTTTTTTGAAATTTAAAGCACAATGTGAGCGCATTATGTTTTAACACACCCATGTTAAGATTGATAATGACCGAGCCTAGGCTTGGTCATTACCAAGCCATAACGCGAGCGCGTTTTTGCTATTTCGGGATGAAAAAGTAAGTTGTCCACGAAATTGCTACCCATTTCCATGCACCTACCCAAATGTGAAGCATGACTTTTTATAATGTATTTTGTTGAACTCTTTCTTTTTTTCTTCATATTTATCTTTCTCTTTCTCTGCCAGGGAAACTATATACATGAAACAAACATTTAAGTTGACATTTACATATGGATATTTACTTTCTTATACTTTAAGTTATATTTCAAGTATATAATTTTAGGATGTTTGAGAGCGGTTTTAGATTTTTTAGATTTATAATGCAAATTCTAGTTTTTAGAAGATCTTATAATTTTTAGATAGTCAAATTTCAGTAAGGAGGTCAAATTTCAGTAATCAATAAGTTGTATCATATTTCTCTCCTTGTCTCACTCATTGTTTGTCTCTTATTCTCTAGACCTCTTTCAATCTCACTATCTTCATCCCTTTATCTGATTCTCTCCCTTGAGTTGGAGAACTCTCTCCCACCTTCCCTTTGTACTTCTCTTTATCTAACTTATCCCTCTGTACATCTTTCTCTCCCTGCCTCCCTCCCTCTCTCAATCTCTCCACCTTCCTCCTTTCCTCTCTACTCTCTCTCGCATACCTCTCCATCCTTCTCTCCTCCCTCCCTCCTCTCTCTCCCCTCTTTATCTCTCACTCTCTCTTTCCCCCTCTCCCCCTCTTTCTCACTCTCTCCTTCCCTCTCTACTTTCTCTATCTCACCATTCTCTTTTTCACTCCCTTTGTCTCTCTCTCTCCTCTTTATCTCATCTCTCCCCCTCCATCCCTCCTTCCCTCTATTTTTCTCTATCTCCCTCCTCTCTCTATTTCTTCGTCTCTTTGTTTATGTCTCTCTCTCTTCCTTCCACCCATCCTCCCTCTTTACTTATAATCTCTATCTAACTAATCCCTTTATACCTCTTTCTCTATCACTCCCTCCTGCCCTCTTTACCTCTCTCAATCTCTCCACCTTCCTCCTTCCCTCTCTCCTTATCTCTCTATCACATATCTCTATCACCTCTCTCTCTCTTCCTTCCTCGCACCCACCTTCCCTCTCTACTCTTTATCTAACATATCCCTCTATATCGCTTTCTCTCTCCCTCGCTCCCTCCTCCCCTCTCTACTTCTCTTTCTATCGCATCTCTATAACCTCTCTCACTTCTCCCTTCTTCCCTCTCTCTCCTTCCCTCTCTACTTTCTCTCTCACGTCTCTCTCTCTACCTACCTCTCCCTCCCTCCTCTCTCTCCCTCTCCCCTCTTTCTCTTGCGCTCTCTCCCTCTCCCTATCTCCCCTCTTTCTCTCTCTCTCTCTCTCTCCTTCCCTCCCTACTCTATCTCTCCATTCTCTCTCTCTAATATCTCTCTATCTCAGCTCTCTACCTATCTATCCTTCACTCCCCCTCTCTCTCACCTCTCCCTCCCTCTCTCCTTCCCTCTCTACTTATCTCTATCTCCCCCTCTTCTCTACCTCCCCCTCTCTCTACATCCCTACCTCTCCCTCCATCTCTCCTTCCCTCTCTACTTATATCTACCTACCTATCCCTCTATACCCCTTTCTCTCTCCCTCTATCCCTCCCTCCTTCCCTCTCTCAATCTCTCCACCTTCCTCCTCTCTCTACTTCTCTATCAACTCTCTTTGTCTCTCTCCTCTTTCTTTGTCTCTCTCTACATCCCTACCTCTCCCTCCATCTCACCTTCGCTCTCTACTTATATCTACTTACCTATCTCTCTATACCCCTTTCTCTCTCCCTCTATCCCTCACTCCTTCCCTCTCTCAATCTCTCCACCTTCCTCCTCTATCTACTTCTCTCTATCAACTCTCTTTGTCTCTCTCCTCTTTCTTTGTCTCTCTCCTCTCTATCTATCTCTCTCCATCTCTACCTCTCCGTCCCTCGTTCCCTCTCTCTCAATCTCCCCACCTTTCTCCCCTTTTTGGATCACATTTTAGTCCACATCAAAGAGAGACAAAGAAAGAGGTAGAGAGAGAAAGGCAAGTGAGCAAGAGAGAGAGAGGGGAGGGAGGAGAGGTAAAGAGGTATAGGTGAGATATAGAGGTACATAGAGAGAGAGTGGTAGGGAGTTATAGAGAGGTAGGTATAGAGATGGAGAGGGAAGATAGAGAGAAGCATAGAGGGAAGGAGAGGGAGGGAGAGAGAGAAAGGGATAGTAAAGAGATAGGTAGAGAGAGGGTGAGGAGAGATAGAAAGAGGGGCGAAGAGAGACGAGATGAGATGAGACAAGAGAGAGAGAGGGTGGAGAGAGGGGGGGGGGAGGGAGAAATGAGTGAGAGAGGTGATAAATATATGTGATAGAGAGATAAGTAGAGAGGGAAGGAGGAAGGTGGAGAGATTGGGAGAGGTAAGGAGGGAGGAAGGGAGTGAGAGAGGAAGAGGTATAGAGGGATAGGTTAGATAGAGATAAGTACAGAGGGAAGGTGGGTGGGAGGAAGGAAAAGAGAGACAGATAGAAAGATGGAGAAATAGAGAGAGGGGGAGATAGAGAAAAACTTCTAAAAACTACTTTCAAGATATTTTAAATAATTAAGTGAAAATTATAGTATTAAATCGATCAATATGTCTTTGAACCTTCATTGTGAAAATATACAAGTTTTTAGTAAAGAAAGTGATTCCATTTATTTTTTAACTGAAAAAATCATTATAAATAACAGAAAAATGATTTACGAAAGTATAGGAAAAGAACATATCAGTTAAGACAACTGAAAAAAACAGCTTAAGAGCAGAGTAAAATTTACAAGAGAATCACTTTTCTTCAAGAATGAGTAGCAAACGTTCTTCTAGAATGATGTTAAATATTAGGAGTAGAGATCCACTATGTTTTTTATCAACCACTGTCAGCTGAGACTGAACTTTAGATAATTGAATTTGAAACTCTGAAATGTTACATTGATTCTCCTTCACTGCTTTAGCGAAAATTGCCTGCTGCAAAATAATATTATAGGAAAATAATAATTTTGATTCTTTCGTTCACAAGTGAACAGCGAAAATAGTTATGAATGTGATGACAATCGCTTGAGTGAACAAATAGAATGAAAACCTTTCCCGTGTCTTAGTAATATATTTCGCCCACGAACTAAGAGCCGGAGATATAGGAAGGAGGGTGACGGCGCAAATAGGTGGAATGCATACAATAATGAACTCGCAGATCGAAAGCGATACATACTCATAGAAAGCTTCCTTATCCTCCCTTCTCAGCTTCGCATGATCATAGGTTGTTGTGGAGGAAACGGCGGCAGTCACAAATGCTATTACTGTCCACACGATTGAGAAGAGCAAACTCATCCCGGATACGTAGGACAGCAACGGCGCTTCTTCGGAATTATTGTATGCCAACACTTGTCGAGCTAACCAAGCGAAAACCACTGTAAGGGAAGCGGTGAAGGCCACAGTGTCACTGAATAGGAACCATCTGAAACGCAAATGAAATGCCATCCTGGCAGCTCCATAGTGTATACTATTTTTGTCATCCTCAATTCCCCCCGGGATTTGAAAGACGGCTGCAAATGTGACGGTGGCAATTAGTGATGCCACTACCATGTGCGTATTAGCGATATCTTTGTCTCTCCCTTGCTTCGAATCATTACAAGCTGTATTAGATTTTGGTCTAAGACTCCACTGAATACCTCCTTTACCCTTAAGTATTTCTACGATGATGCCACAATTGGGAACGTTGTTTTGAGCTGCTGTTGATGCTACGTCCAGTGCAGTCAAACCTTCATTGTTGAGGGCATTCACGTCCACACCTGGAAATGAGACAAGGTATTCCACAAGCTGCACTCACAACAAAACCATATTGCATTACATCTCTAGCCATTCGAATAGTCCTCCTCACGCAGTCTTCATTTTGAGATAATTCATACGTGACCCCATTTATTCTACTGCTTTATTGATGCATTATTAGAACTCTTAATTTCCTCGAAGTTTCCAATAATTTAGTCGGCCCATCGGTTAAGCAATTTGCATTATTGAAACTTTTATTGATGCTAACATTAATAGACACCTTCATTGAAGCTAACTTTGGAAGAAAATTAAAAAACTATATAAATTATTAGCACACAAAGACCACCGTTATTTTTTGGTTTTCTCAATCAAAAAAATCTTTTATACGCCATTGATTTTTTTGGGAATAGTTCTTATTAATTTTTTATATTAAAGATCAGATCAATACTATAATATTACAAAAAAGAGGATGGTAGATGACACATGAAAAAGAGTAACAAAAGGCTTAATTTAGAAGGGTTGATTCCAAAAACAAGATTAAGCAGCCATGATTATGTTCGGTGGAGTAGGAGGGTCTTGATCATCAAGCTTCCCCCAAACATCATTGGGGGGTGCCATCTTCAGTTGGTTGAGTATAGATAAAAAGATGGCAAGCGATAGATGAGAATTTGCTAGTGTCTGGCTAGCCAGAGTCTCGCCTTGGAGATGGTAGACGAGAAGGTTGAGTCCATCCTCCATGGTCAGCAAATTCATTGGGATTATGGGGCGAAGGACTATAGGAAAGAGAACCATGATCTCCACTCCTAGCACAATCTTAATGGGACAAGTGGTTGCATCCAAGCCAACACCCTCAATAGGAGGTGGAGTCAAGAGAAACCCAAGAATGGGGCACTGCACCAATGCTCCAACAACTATCAGAGATGGGAAATTTCAAGCGCAACCTTACTAGCTTGCACTTGAATTTTCATAAGGACATTATAACAAATGATCACTTTATTATGTACAAAGAAAAATGTTTATCAACAACACAATGAAAAAAAGACAAGAATTCCTATCTTTTTAAATATTGAAGAGAATTTTTACCCTAAAAGTATGCCAAATCTGGTTATACTTGTGTGGGAGACAAGGTTAGTCTCTAAGGAAAACCATGTGCCAAGAGAAAGTGGTGGGTTTAAAAGGTCTGAATGAATCATGAATCCAATTCTAGAGTTCCTAATCTTGAGAGAAGAACCAAAAGAGATGTTTAAGGGATTCAAGTTGACCAGAAAAAGGGCAATTGGGATTGGCATTGCCCATTTGAGCAAGATGATTCACCAAAGAAGGGCTTTGGTACAATTTTTAACACTAGGAAAAGTGAGCCAACTTGGGCTCTAACACCATAGAACAAATGCCTTGAAATATTTTTTACCACATCCCTTAAGAGGATTGTAGCTTCTAGTGAATATTGAGTTGATCCACCAAATTTAGGTGGGGAGATAGCTAGTAAAATCCTTTAGAAGGTCTGTAATTTTGAAAGCCCAGAGTGTTTTGAAAACCACTTCTAGTATTTCCACCAAGGTTTGAGACATTGCACTCCAATTTTGTGAGTCATCTATAGAGGAATAACATCAATACTTGCTCGATAAGTCTCATAGTATTGATTAGAAATCCTAAATTTCATTTTGAATTTAGGCTAGGGAAGACAATTCTTGGTGATCTGATGAATAAAATTTGGTAAAATTCTCACTCCTCATCTAAACAATTTCAAGGAATGAGTCTACAATAAGAGAGCTAGCGACCTCACTTCAGAACTAAGAAGTGAAGACCACCAAATGGAGTATCAAGATTAATGAATAAACCATTGTGAAAATCATCTCTAGCCCAACAAAGCTATGGTTTAGTGGCTTCCAAAGCCTTCCAAATAATTTTGATAAAAAAGTGCCTTGAATGGATATAGGTTACCACATGGTTAAATAAGGATGCCTAAGTCCAAGTCTTTCTATGTTGAATGACCATGAGGTGTGTCAATACTAATATAGTGATGAACAAGAATTTTCCAAGCTTCATTATCTTAGAGCTCATTGTAATGATCCATTTAGCACACAAGGCAATACCTTAATGATGAATGAAAATTAATCCCTAGCTTCTAGCCTCACAATGGAGACAACAATATGTTTGAATGTATGTTTGTCGTTGCACCAATAGATCGACCTGTTAACACCTAATACAAATGCCAAAGATTAAAAAATCCACAGGAGGCGGTTAGTCCATGTCTTGAATCTAAAGGGAGACACTGGCATTAGTCCAACAATTCCCCCTTAGCGTCACCCAAGGGGATTCAAACCCATGACCATGGCTCTAATACCATTTGTTGGAACGTGTTTGTCATTGCACCAAAAGATCAACCTATTAATGCCCAATACAAAAGCCAAAGATAAACAGATCCATGAGAGGCAGTTAGTTCATGTCTCGAATCCAAAGGGAGACACTAGTGATTAGTCCAACACAATATTCCTAGGCCACATTCAATGGAAGCCTTGATTCCCATCACTAGAATCCCATAGAAATTTTCTAAGGAGCTTCTCAACCTTCAAGTAAGAAGCCTTGAAAGGGAGCTAGCGTGAGGAGTAGTAACATGAGTGGCTACCAAAATCTTGGAGAAAATTTGAATTTTTTTTCCAATAAGAGAGGCTTGGTAAATTGGTAGTGCATTTTTTCTCAATTCTCTCCATAGATGCTTGCCAAGCTCTAAAGTAGTGACATGCAAATCAAAGGGGATTCCCAAAAATCAATAAATCTCTCCATGATCAATCCATTTTTAATTAAAATGGTTGAGCCAATTTGATTTGGGAAGAAAGGGTTGCATGTAACATTAGGTATTCTGACATTGAAATGTTGGAGCTAGAAGCTTGGCAAAAACTCTTTAGGCATTGAAGAGCATTTAAATTAATATTATCCTATTTTTTATAGAGAATGAGAAAGGAATCAATAAGAAAATGTCCATTCATACATTGTTGAGAAGAATTAGGAAGATAAATCCTCTTGACATGGGATTGAGTGACAACTTGAGCTATTAGGTACCCAAAACCTTCAACAGCCAATACATAGTGAGTTGGAACAAGAGGACAACCTTGTCTAATGAACCTAAAGAGAAAAATATGTGGATTGCTATCCTAACATGGTGATTAGACTATTTGAATGAATTGAGGGCCAAAGCCAAGATCTTGTAACATAGCCAATATGAAGGACCACTATATATGATCATATGATTTGGAAAATTCTATTTTGATGAGCATGATTGGTTGTTAAGAGTGGCAAGCCCATTCCATACCTACCCAAAATAAATATATTATCCAAAATAAATTTATATTTAATGAACCTATATGCTCTAATTGAATAATTAAAGGAAATAATTAATGAATGTTGTGAGATATTGCTTTAGCAATTATCTTGTATGACACATTCAATAGAGTGATCCAGCCTACCAATTGTTGATATCCTCAAGATCACCCACCTTAAGTATGAATTTAATGTTTCCTTTGTTAATTATATTGCCTAATGACCCAATTTGTATGGCATTGAGATACAAATTATGTAGGTCATTTCCCACCATATCCCAAAAGGTTAAATTGTAAAATTCACAAGAAAATCCATTTAGGCCAAGGGATTTGTCATTGGTCATGGAGAATATTGCTTCAAACTTAAGATCCCCTTGAGAGAGAAACTAGTGATAAAGAATGTGTCGAGCATTTGAAAGCTAGTAAGGAACTGCTGTAAGACATTGCTATAGAGAAACTTGTCTTGTAAGAGTATAATCTTTGGCCAAAGAGGCTCACTCATATTGTTAGACAAAGGCTTGAAGAATATCAAAGTTTTTTTTTTTAAATATTCTTAATAGTATGGAACATTTGACGAGTTTTTCATTCTTTCATTTGAGTTAGTAAAGGTGAGTTGAAGTTCCCAAGTAGTAGCTTTGTACAAGTGGTGGTGGGAATGAGCTATCTATCATTCATAAATTCAAATAAACCATGAAGTACATGGGTTATGGCATCATTCCATCAATTTATCAACCTAACACAATGTAAATGATGTGGCTCCAAATTCTAGACACATTGGATATGCACTATCATGGCTTTGTGATTAAGAAAAGACATATTAAGGAAGAATTGACTCTTCAAGATTTTGGGAGTGAAGGTTTGCTATTGAAATGAAAGAAAAATGGGATATAAGGGGTCCCAAAATGGAAAAGTAGATCCACAGAGAGACAAAGGGTCCTATTTTTCCTCAATTCATTAGGAAATGAGATCCACACAATGGGATGACAATCAACCCTTAGGTGAGTCAAATCGAGGTGTGGATCTTCAAGTTTCCTTTTTTGCTAGGACGAGGGTCTAGGCCAAATAACACTTTGGGGAGAAAGATATGAAATAGCAAAAAAATTCCAAATTTAGATCTACAAAGTGTATTAAGAATATTTAACATAAAATAGAAGGAAACAGTAAATTTTTTGGAGAAATTGAAGGTAAGAAATGTTGTGCACCTATCAAAACTTGTTTCTACAAACCTAACAAGGACTCATTCGCCCTATGGCGCATGGGTCATGGTATACTTTTCTAGGAAACTTTAAGACTAAAATTGAAGCTTAGGAACTATGAAAACTTGTTGCCTTTGTAACCCTAACTGGGACTCATTCGCCCTATGGTGAATGGGTCCTAGTAGGCTTCCTTAGAAAACTCTAAATCTGAAATTGAAGCTCCAGACCTGTAGTTCCTTCTTGTAACTTGGAATCCTTGCTCTCGGATCTAGATTTTTCAAAAAATTGCAAAACAAATTTAGTGTTTTGTTGGTGGATAGGGGTTTGCCTCGATCAAACCCCAAGTTTGGTAATTAAACCTTGATGATAAATAGAAATCTGAAACATGAAATGTGTGTGTGATCCTAACCTTAAGTGTGTCTAAAATTAATATTTCTAACAATGCAAAGAAACCCTACTCACTTGTGTGTGAAAATAGTATCCTAGAAATGAACATGCACAATGCATAAGACCTACTTTATGAGACCTATAATCCCCTTAATATGTCATAAATCTAAATATATCTCTCTTTAGGCTGAAAATAGAATGATCATAGATGGAATCACTTAGAACACATGTTATTAGGTAGAGTTGAATCTCATTGTGCTTCTCCCAAAACCTAGAATCCGTCATGATTCTCCATAGGCATCTATCATCAATTCTTCAATAATGTTTGATCTTTGATGACAAAATGAGCTTGAAGACCTGTAAATATAATAAAATGATGCTCTAAGACTTCACTCTTGCTTGCTCCTTGCTTTGAATATGAATGCTTGCTATTAGGACTTGAACACTTGAAAATCTAGGTGAAACTAAATAAAATAACCTTATATTTATACATATCTTAAGATTAAATCCCAAAATTCAAAGATCACAAGCTAACATTGAATTATGGATTTGAAATCATTAAAATACTACCAAAAACATATTTTAAAGAGGGGTCCTAGGTCTAAGTGAGGTCCCATTCGCCATAGGGCAAATGGGTCCTAGGCCACTTACCTAGGACACACATCGATCAATGTTAAACATTATGTAAAATTAGGGTCCTAGATCTAAGTGAGGACCCATTCGCCCTATGGCGAATGGATCCTAGGTCACTTACCTAAGACACATCTTCCAAAGTTAAGTGTTGTGTGATGACATTTATGAATGTCGGGTTTATCCCTCGAAAATTGCATTTAATTTAGGCTTGGATTTGAACTAAAGGGACCAATTAAAAAAAATTTACTTCAATCAATTAATAAAGCCCTAGATTAATGTGAAAATGTAAAGGTACACCTTACAATGTATCAAAAATAAGGCACAATTAAGTCCATTTTATTTAAAAGAGCCTTAAACTTAATGTGAATATGAAAGACTAAGGCATCATTAAGCTTATTTTATTATTAATTATTCTCAAACTAAGTGTGAAAAGGGATACTTTTTCCTACACTACAACTATTTACTATAGAACCATATGAACAAGTAGGATAGCAAGATAATATTTACCAATTGTTCAAAAAAAAGGAGTAACAACTAGCCCTTCCAAACTTTAACCTAATCAAAACAACTAGAAAAAGTAAAGAATGATTGAGATGAAATCATAGCTCAATCAAGTCTTTTTTAAACCCTATAGAGTCCATCCCACAAGTTGTTCCATGTGTGCTAAGGTGTATGTCGAGGTGGGGACTAGTGTTGGCATTGAAAAGACCTAATTTATTTCACATAAACAACCAATCCTCTCTTTTACCAATTGTCCAATGCATTGGAAAAGCTCCACATTTGTTATTTGGTATCTTGATCATGTTGAAGTCCCCACACAAGACCCAAGTGGTTGCAAACATTGAATTGGCCATCCAACACTAGAGAGAGGATCTATTAACAAGATAATTAGAATCATAAACATTAATCACCCAAAAGGAATGATTTTTTCTATGGAAAATAGCCCACAATACCTAGTTATTGGGGTCACATCTATGATGAACCAACAATTGATGCTATGTGGATAGGAGGAAAATGACAACTCCACTAAACCAACCTCATGGATAGTGCAAATAAAAATATAGATGGCCAAATAGCTCGACATGCTATAGAAAAAACTTGACACTTTAACCTCTTGACGGCAAATTGTATAAATACTAAAAATTAAGAATGATCACAAATAGAGTACTTTTGAGGTAGGTTAGTGATGCCTCTCACATACAAGGAGATGCAATTCATTTAAAAATTGTCAAGAGGCATTTCCACATTATTTGGACCATTAAGAGTGGAATAACTATTATCAAGAATTATGTTAGGTACCTCAAAGCTTCCAATTTGGACATTGATTTGCATTGGATACAGGTTTGTTATAACACAAATTCACCATCTTCCAAATACTCAAATGGGCTTCAAGATCTCTTTTAACCCACGAGAGGGGGTTAAGTATGTTGGACACTGCTAAAAGGTAGTTGTAAAGCAACCAATATTGATTGAGCTATGGAAGCTCTAGCCATGCTTGACACACCTATGTTGGCAGGTTTTAAAACATTTAGAGCCAAAACCTCCTCTAGGGTGATCCCACAATAGTGGTTTACACTTTTTGGGACATCCTGATTTTTACTGAAATCACATATTTTTTGAAAATATAATGATTTAAGTCTTGAAAAGTTCCATTTAAAAGATTCCAATTGAAGAGGGTTTGATCAAACCAACTTAGATCAAACCCTTGGGATAGAACCCCGCTAGTTTCAAACCATACCTATAACGGAGCCTCTTTTACACCTATTAAAACGCTGATAAAAACTCACTTTTGTTTTACCTTTTGAAGGATCAAATGAATTCATTTTTTAAAATGAAAAAAATATAATCCTTATTATAAGCTCCCCAAAAAGTAAAATTATAAATATATTTAATTTGATTATTATATTTATTTTTTATTTCTTGTGAATATAGGTTTTTCACCGTAAATCAAGCTCTTCATTTTACACATGTAGAAAAATAGTAGATTACCAAAAAAAAATCTAAAAAAAATCTATGCACTTGATATTGATATCCTTGATCCAATAAAAAAAATGAATTTCGATACATACAAAAAAAGTTGTGAACTAGCAAGTAAACCTATGTCTAAATTGTAATTGGTTTAACTTCAAAACTTAATTAAGAAAAAATATTCAATAAAAAACTATGAAACCAATTGCATGCACTAGATATCGTAGTTATGAATCTAAATTCAAAAAATATAGAATGTTATCCTTCATAGAAAAAAGTTGTGTTAGCAAATACACATGACTCTCTAAAAATGATGTTTACAGTTAAAAACTAGTTATAAAAGGAGATGGAAAAAGAAATGCAATTTGATTCCAATTTTTTAAAAATGTATATATTTAGAATCTAAAGACAAAATGTCACAAATCACTAATTTGCATCATCTTTAATTTTCTCACGGATTAGCAGCTATAGGAGAGGGTTCAAAAAAGTTATATTTCTTAGCTTTGTAGTTAACCACTATAGACCATCCCTCCTCTTCTTTGCTATGATATGGCAACCCTATAGAGGGTTGAGTAGAGGGTTTAGGTTGCTAGGAGGTTGGAATAAAGAATCATTAATCCTACAATTTGAGGTTTGACATCAATAACAAGTATTAGTAAGGTTGATATACTAGAAAAACTACTTGAGTAGTGAATTTGACCAATATGAATGTCCATTGACTCCTTGAGGTCTTTGGAAAGATCAACCTCAACACAAACCCAGTTTTGGGGGTGAACCAAATAAAACTTCTCAAGATCCATACAAAAAACAAAGGCTATTGTTGGCAAGGTAAATAATAGAGCAAGGGCCCAAAACAAAGGTAAAATACAACAAATCAAATCCTACTGCAAACCCTTATAGAAGGGATGTGGAGCCCAAGGCTAACAAGATACCTCAAGGAAGGGATATATTTTGTAAAGGACACATCGCAATAGGAGAATATATGTATAATAAAAAAATAGAATATAACAATAGTAGTAGGAGATAGAAGAGATCTTAGATAATAGAAGAATAGACCTCACAACAAGATGAATAGACTTAAAAACTCCTACAATCCCATTTATTTTCAACTAAAATAAATTATATCAACTACCTAACGATGAGGGCTCAATCATAATCATCTATCCTTGATAATTCTTAATGAATAGTTTGAGGGCCTAAAGTTTATGAAACTAGCTATGAATTCTTTAGATCATTGCCACATGTTATCTAATAAAATTAGAATTATATAGGAAATAATTTAAAAAACAATTTCCCAATTGAATTCATGTTATTTGTAATCCCATTTTACCTAGGTATAGATAAATTAATTGGACCATTAAGTAATTATCAAGAAAAAAAGGTTTATTTTCTAGTAGCTTGGATGGATGTCACAAAAATAGAGGATTCCCATGAGCTAGAAGTGGAGAAAATAGTACTCAAAGATACTTTTATCCACAAGAGATATGTCTAATTTAGAACTAGAGTATTTATTCTATTTGTATATGTTTGTGTTATGTAATTTATTTGTTCTTTTAGTTGATGGTGCTAGCATGAACCTTATTCTAAAGAAAACATCCTATACCTAAATTTTGCATACTATGCAAAATTATTTTTAGCACAAAAGCTATACATGTATCACATCTATGCTACTTCTCATATGTTATTCATCCATTCTATGAGGAAATAGTATTTGATATTGTACTAATTAATTTTGATGACATAATCTTTGGCATCCCTACCTACATAATTTTCTTATTGTCTACATAATTGATTTGTAGAGCATCACCACATTATTGGTGGATAGGATATATTAGAATCAAAACGTGATTCAAACATGTTCCACCTTTCCTTTATTCAAATAAAATGTATTAGCAATCTATTGGTATACAAATTTGTGATTATAATTTTTCACTAAAAGCAACCTTATTTGCCTGATGGGCAATGCAAAATTTTACAATAGTTGCAGAGCTTACTATTAGATAGACAATTTTCCTCTTTGTTTGAGAGGGGCAGCTCACTTGTAAGATAAAATTTGTGTATTTTGTGAGTATTATTTTAAATGGAAAGTAGGAAAGACACACTAGCTAAAATAGAAACAAGAAAAGGAAAGCATAAATAAGGCTAAAGAGGAACCAACCCAAATATTTATTCCCATAGAAATGCTTATTTGAAAGAAACTTTCTCAATTTTTAACATGTTAAAGCTTTTAACCTTTTTAATGCCTCTTCAACTAGTGTCAATATTTTGAGACTCACAAACTTTAAAAATCCCTAATTAAAATTATGTTGGTATTTTGATGAGTTATAGAACTATGAAAAATACTAGATAAAAAATTCAATGATTTGGGATATTTGAGAGCTTGTAAAACTGTTGCTTTGAAAGATATCAAGAGTTTTAGAGAATGGTAAAGCTACCAACAACTACATAAATTTTGGGGTTTAGAGATTAAAGAAAATCAATTCACACTATTTGATGATTTAGGGAGTTTTTTAAATAATTATTGCTAGTAATTCTAGAAAAATATTCTAATATGTAACCTACAACGACTCTTCAATAAACAAGAAAACTTACACTTGTGAACATAAATTGATTCTAATATGTACAACCTAGAATGACACTTCAATAAACAAGAAAACTTACACTTGTGAACATAAATTGATTCCACAATGATCAATGAGAAATTGGGTGGCATATGCATGGTTTAAAATGGAACATATTAGAAATATAAATTTTGGTAGTTTAATATTTATGTAGTCTACATTTTTGGAGGCCTTCAATGAAAAATTATCCTTGGCAATTTTCATATGTTGCTTAGGAAGCTTTCTAAAGGATTCTTTCCAATAAAATCAAGCTAGTTCTCCTTGTGATCTTTCCAATGCATCCAAGAAGTTCAATTTTTACCCAACAAGCTAAGAGATATGGCCCCACCAAGTTGTGGCTCTAAAATTAAATAGTTTATTGTAATTTTATTTTTTGTAATTAACTTTGTTCTTATTCAACTATTCATTTCAACTTCCAAGGAGCAAATAGATGTCGTGACCTTTCAACTTCTTTTGAACTATATAAATGAGTTCAATTTCAAAACAATAGACATAATTTGAGGCATATAGATCATAAATTGGTAACTTCAATTTGGTAAGGTTCATCACTTTTGATAATAATTAGGACCATTTATGATCAAGGACAAATACCTTCAAGAATTTGACATGTTTGACTCACACAAGTTAACATAAAAAGGGAACCTAATATGCAATTTATAATTGACACATAATGAGGGGTAACAACTTGATAACACATGTCAATTATGTGAGAAAAGAAAATTAAAGATTGGAAATGAGACCAATATAAGCATGCTAAACTCCAAAGTCTATTAAGTGCTAGTTCATTAGAATTCCCTCCCATCCATCCACTATATCCCAAAATAATAGTTTTTAGAGCATTTAGTGATTGAGAATTTTGTAACTATGACCAAGCTAAAGGATTCAAACTCAATCTTGCATACATATTAATCACAATGTATATTATGCATCATTGACAATTTAAGACAATCAAATTTTAATGGCTTTTTGACAATGAAAAAGTATCTATTGCACCCTATAATAATCAACTATAATTTTATGCTAATTCACTCTTTAATAAATCAAATAGTATTGATACAATTGAGATAGAGGATAATGTAAATGATGACATTAAAGGCATATCACATAATTATGCTCCTTTCTATGAAATGATGAATCTAATGCTACATTTTCTTCTTCTTCTTCTTCTCCTTCTACTCCATCCAATATATTTTATGATTAAGAGCTCCAATAATATAACTATTATGAGTAATTATACATGTCTAGTTGTGTATGTTGCACATCACCAACTCTATTCCTCATTGATCTAGTGTGGCAATATAATATATGTATTAGGCAACACTTTTTCAACAACCATGTTAGAGATCAAAAGAATCCATATTCTAATATTAATTGAAGATGACTAATGGGATGCATCATTTGAAATTTAGAGTGGGAAATTAAGAATTACCAATCTTATGTCATGTCATACCATCATAAAAAAATATTTGGTGTAATACATTGTAGATCTTAGATTGAGCAATATAAAGTGTTGCCTTCTATTTTACATCAATGTGTTAAATTTGTGCATGAAAGACTAGTGATGAAAATAAAAAGGGCTCACTACAATTCAATATTTGATGCTAGTCACATTACATGTTACACATTTACAAAGGAACTTTCTCTTGCACCTTATGAGAGACATGATACTATACATGATTTATACAAGATAAACTTTGATGAAATAGAAAGAACACAAAAGATTGGAAGGAGAAGTTTATCCTACAAAGGTTGATGAGTCTCAAGTTGCACAACCAAAGGTTAACATTCACAAGGGTTTTTGTTTCTCAATTCAATCTGTTGAACTATGTGAATAATGAATTTATCATGAAGGAAAAATACAAAGAAATAAAAAAAAATAGAATCAAAAGAAAAAGGAATTCAAGTATCTAAACTACATGTGCAAAATACTATGTAGAAACCAAATCAAGAAGTTGTGATGCACTAAATGCATATATTTCAACCACATCCAAAACTTAAGAAGCAATAATGGCTGAGAAACGAAATACCTAATATATTGCATCCACTAAACTTATGTTTGTGCTTAGAAGAAATAAATATTAAGAAAAAACAAATGTCATTAAAAAGACAAGAAAAGAAGAAGTGGCAAATAGTACAAGAAAAAACATATGATAAATACTTGTGTGACAATGAGGATCTCTTGGTTGAGCCAAACATTGTAGTGGCAAAGATAGCACCTAAAAAATTTGTTTCATGATTTATTAGCATCATTATAGAATATATCCATATCTACCTATAGCTTGGATTTCATCTTCACCTTATTTTAGTCTTCTATTTCTTTTCACTTTGTTTCTTTTATTATGACTTGTTTCTTATTTTTTTCATCCATTTTGTCTTACATATTATTGTTTTATAGTTGTTCTCCCCCTTTTAGGTGACATTATTAGTTTACATTTGTCATTTGCCTTTTACATCCATTTTCTACCTACCCTTCACTGACTTTGGCTTTTGCTTTTCATTCCCCACTTGAGTTGCCTAGTTGCCTTTGTTTTTCCTTATTTTTGTCTTACACTTTTATGACCCTTCTCTTTTATCATGTAACTTCTTGTAATGATGAACAAACAATTTCACCAAGAGCATAATAGAAATAAAAAATTTGAATCTATGTTGACTATTGAATATGGTGTAGGTTAATATTTAGGGTAGTAGTATAATGTTTCCATCTTCTTTGAACCTCCTTTCTATTTTGTATTTTGTTCTAACCAATTTTAAGAAGAAAATGTTAAATGAAAAATAAGATTGTCTAGAATTTAATGAAATGTAAGAAATAATCAATCATTAATAAGAAATTAGAATTAAAATGTTATATAAATTTCTAAATTATATCTCAACTTCTAATGAACCTTTTTTCATAGCATGCTATATCTTTCTTCAAAATACATACTTATAATTATATTAACTAAAAATCATTTTATTGAAATAATACTGCAAATTTAACCATCACTTTGAAATTCCTTTCAATAACAAACAATCCCTACTTTCAACAATATATAGAATAAGCTGAGAAAATTGAATAATCAGATCTAGAAAGACAAAAAAAGTTGCAAAGTTAAGGATGTCAAACCTGGCGATCCACTGCATTTATTGCTGCTAAATGTAAAGTTGTATTGCCAGAAAGGTCATGGTCGTAGCTCACCAATTCCGTGACTTCTCTCTGTTTTCCTTCTAGTAGATTCATCACTAGATTTAGTTGATTATATTCCACGGCAAAATGCAAAGCAGATTTATCATCTGAACTGCGGATTTCCAAACAGTCTGGCATTCTGGACAGAAATTCACTGATTATGTTCCAATCGCCTTTCATAGCTGCTACATGAATTGCACACATTCCACAAACATCCTCCTCTCTCATTAATGTGTTTTCCCACCAACGATGATTTAGCATTGCCCTTACGATCTCAAGATGTCCTCTTCGCACGGCTGTATGCAAAATGGGGGTTGCGGGAATACTCAGGGTTGGGGTTTCAGGAACATGCCGGTCTTCAGCGGAGGCATTACCCTGACCGGGTCTGAAGCAATCTTCAAGCATCGCCCTAACTACATCTGCCTCACACTCACATTAATTAATGTCAATATATTTGATGCATCTGGAAACTTATATTTACTTCAAGAATAACGTGTGAATTTACCTGTATATCCCCTGTAAACTGCCTCTCTAACAGATCGATCCCATTCAAATGCATTTTCATGTGACCTGGCTTGCAACAAATGCCTAACTATTTCTACGTGGCCATACTGTGAAGCAATTATCAAAGCTGTCTCTCCAAACTTATTGAAATTGTAGACATAGCTCTGTCTGTGAAGTAGAATTTTGACGACCTCTGGATTACCTGTTTTAGCAGCTTCGTGCAATGGCATATTGTTGCCCTTGTTTTCAGCTCCAGCCATAGAGGGTTTCTCATTATGAATCCATGTAACAAGATCTGCATGCCCTTTCTTTGCAGCTATATGCAGAGGAGTATCTCCTTGAAAGGTAACATCTAACAGAATACGCGAGTCCAAACTATACAACTCTTGAACTTTATTAAGATTGCCACTCTCCAAAGCAAAGAAGAGTTCCCTATTCATCCTTGCCGACAAAAGAGGATGCGCCGACAAAATCAGAGTCGGCAGAACAAAAAATTAGCCAGATACAATTATCGTCAACGAAAGATAATGTGAAAATTAAATTAAAGATCACGTCCGTCCGGAGAAAGAGCGGGCCATGGATATTTATGGATGTCGTCCTCTTTTTTTAATGAGCATTTTTCGTAAAATTTTATTAATAAAGGAAAATATTATAGTATTAAAAAAAATAGAGAAACATATTCATAAAGTTTAAAAGACCAAGTTCAATGCGGCAAGAGTAAAATTATAAGGAGGAGATCCATGTCATTAGGATTGCCCCTCACACTTTCAATGACAACATCATCAACAATCAAGTTAATGTGTGTCTTCTTCAGAAGAGTTATCTAGACGTTGCTAAATGTGGGGTGGAGAAATGACCAACTTCAGCGTAGCGAACTTACTTGAGTCAAGTCAATTAGCAGCACCTTGCCCATGAAAAGAGGTAGAGGGCATATGGGAAGGT
Organism: Sequoiadendron giganteum; assembly: GCA_007115665.2. Lineage (NCBI taxonomy): Eukaryota > Viridiplantae > Streptophyta > Pinopsida > Cupressales > Cupressaceae > Sequoiadendron > Sequoiadendron giganteum. The sequence continues at coordinate 168,636,787 of CM021104.1, read as the reverse complement.
TAGTCCTAACCATTGTGAGTAGTAGTATATTTGGAAACTAGGGATTGAGAGACATGGGGACCACACGAGTGAGATCTATGATCATGCCTCACATGTTGATTGCATCGACACCAACATCCTTGCTAAGGAGAGGAAGGATCAAGAGGAACACAAGTAATAGTACAAGGAACATCCCCTTAATGATCTAACTCCTAAAGATGAACAACTTCAAGGTTAACTTTATGAGTTTGCACCTAAAATTGCATAAGCACATTAGAGAAAACCATGGCTTTAGTATAGAAAGACTAATGTGGATCAACAAAGCAATTAGAAAAAAGAGCATAAATACTAAAGAGAATTTTCACTTTAAAAGCATGTACTATAATTCCCCCACCCACCCCCCCCCCCACCTCATTTGAATAGGTGCTCCTCGGGGGGTTATATTCCTCTCTCACCCACCCTCAAGAATCAATCTCTCAAATTGGAGAATCAATCTCAATGTAACTAAGGATGGGGGCTTGGGTTCGTGTAAAGAGTACTAGGGCGGAGGTGGGGAAGTTGGTTGTATAGATCTAAGGGTGGAGGTGGGGGTTAGGTTGCTCATAATATAAATATCGAAGTGGGGGCCTTACCTAGCAATAGCTTTTGGCCTTAGCGATATATGGGAGAACCAATCTCAACAACTACTTTATCTTCTAGGTGGAAGGGAATGGTTATTGTGGAAGGTATAGTTTAGGTTGGCAAGGAATTATAGGGTGGGTGGTTGGATATAGTTATGAGAATCAATCTCCATGGTGTGGAACTGGGTGGAGCATAAAGTTTTGAAATCAATCTCTAAACATAAGCCCCCTTGGGAACTGAACCACCAAAAATGAAATAGGTAAAGAGGATTCCCCAATAGGCTTCTAGGGTTTTTCACCTAAAAGTTGGTTGGTACAATGCCTCTTTCGCACTAATTATTCTTGGTGTTCATTCAAGATTAGGGGTTTAGAATAGGTGTGGTTCTAATGTGACGTGTGTGGAATGTGTCTAAGTGTTGGAAATGGATAAAGGAAGCTAACTAGTAATGCAAGAATTAGAAAATAAAGCTATGTTTGTAAACACATAATGATATGTAAACTTATGCTAAATGACCTAGAATGCAAGTGAAACAAAACAAAAAACTATAAAACTGGAAGTGTGCATCTGGGAGTGAGTTGCAAACTGGATTAGAGGTTGGGAATGTTGTTGAATCTGAAATTTTGGCCTGTTGGGACTAATTCGCCATTCTGGGCGACTTAGTCCCAAGTTTAGAAAACTACATCGGAGCCCGTTCCGACCAAAAGGGTATGCAGAAACACAAAAATCTCTAAAAATCATGCACAGTGGGACTAAGTTGCCACTAATGGCGACTTAGTCCACTTTGGCTTTTCTACAAGTCCAAAAGTGGAATCTAAAGCCCTTGGTCTGCACTTTCTGCTCCTCTAGGTATCCAGATCTGAAACTATGGTTTATAACACTGTAAGTGACTATTAATGGATGTTTTGCCCTAGCCAACAAGGAGGTGTCTTCAATCCATTCTTCAATGATTTCCAAGCTTCCAAAGTACCTAAATCTGCAAACATACAAAGACAAAAAGAGAAATGTTGATTGTTAGGGATTGGGGGTTTGTCTTGGTGAAATGAGATAAGAAAGCATGAAATATGAAGTAATGGACTTATTACTTTTCCATGATGAATGATCTTGGATTGTTGCAACAATGGTTGGAGTTTCAACCCTTGAATGCTTTAGAAAAGATGTCTTGATTGACCTAGGATGCTCAAACCCTAGCTTGATTGAGAAGAGTGGTGGATGGGAGAAGAGTGAATGATGAGTTGATCATGAAATTAGAATAGTTAGGGTTAAAATGAGGGGAAAACCCCTTATTTATACATGTGATGCCCTAATTTCTCAAAAATACCTCATCATAAGCCGACCTTAGGGTTTAGAAGACAAAAAATTGCAAGAATTTTAAGTTAAATTTGATTTTTATGCCACATGGGACTAAGTCACCCAAGATGGTGACTTAGTCCACCTAGGAAATTTTGAGTGGTTGTCAGGGATTATTGATGTTTGTCGAAATGTCTTCTGAAACATACTAAAGTAGGACCTATAAGTGCATTAAGGGGTCATTATGCCATAAGAAAGGGTTGATTTAGTGATGAAAAGCCTAGGAAAGTGTGAGGGTTGGCTTTAACATCTTACAACACTTTGGACTAAGCCTTGGAAAGGGGTTATTTAGGTAAATTATGATGAAAGGGTCTTAGAAAAGTGAGGAAATGTGTTACAACACTTCACAACGCATTTGCAAGGCACCATAGAATTTAAGCAAAACTAGGCCCAAAAGCCACAAGGAAGGGCCCAAATGAGTAAAAAGTGTCAAGGCTACACTTTTTTGCAACACATTTAGCCCCCACTTTAGTGATAGGATAAACTTGCTTCAAACTCACACTAAAGTAGCAAAGTGGTGTCAATGAAGAATGGTGAAGAATGAGAAAGGTGAAAGAGGTGGTCAAGCCCCCAAGATTCAAGATATTAAGTCAAACCAACATCAGTGCAAGAGGTCACATTCAAGGGTGAATGATATGCAGTAAAACAAGATACATGATCATCCAATGACAAGAACTAGAAGGAAGAGAAAAACAAAAAAAAAAGTTGGATCAAGCTTCGACCATTCATCCAGCTAGTTGTGGATTAGATCTAGGTTGTTTGTCCAAAGAAGATGTGTACTCACTCTGGGGCGACGATACTTTCGGTTGTCTGTTGGGTGAGAAGGCCCAAAAGGTGGTTTAGTGAGAAGGTCATGCCAGTGTGTTGGCTTCCCACCATATAATGAGAAAGTCATGTCAGTGTGTCGGCTTCCCATTATACAAACCATACCAAAGTTATCCTACTGATAACTTTGATAAGGCACCACAATGCTTGTGTTAATGCTTTTGAATATTACATGTGAAGATTTTGATGAAGGGGATTTTGTTTAGTTCATGTGAGGTCTTCTTCTTAGGGATCATTGTGCCTAATGTCTCCAAGAGAGGACAAGTCAGGGTGTCTGATCGTTATCCATTTTCAGAAATTAAGATGTACAATGTCAAATTCATCACACTCCAAATAATTACAAAAATAATCCCCTTTTTACAAATTAAAACAAAAATCAACTTTACCCCTTTTCAACGAAACTCCCTTTTCTCATGCATTTAAAAGATCGTATCCCCTTCTAATAGCACAATACTTAGCTTAAAAACAACAACAATTAGCACCTTCCAATAATTTCATTTAATGAGATTTAAAAAGTATCTACCTTGCCGACCTTATGCCAAAAAATGCAAAACTTCCCTTCTAATCTTTAAGTAACGACCAAACCACAAACATTTGAAAACAACCTCTTCTCCCTATGGAGTTTGTGACCAAAATTGCAACGACCGACTTTTATGCATTGTTGTCTTCTCCAAGCGACTTGCTCCCTTGTTGCCAAATAGACATATAATTCTTGGTCTTCGGTGATCGAAAAATAGACCAAGTTGACTTGACAGTAATAGGCATTTCCTTCTAATTGCTCTCCTAACCAATGTCTTATGCTTCTTATCTACAAACTTACAAGTCTCCTCCTTCCTGGGCTTTGATACGAATTGAAGGTATCAAAATACCATCACACTCTTCAATGATGGCTCACAGATCAAATTTGGAATACACAAAAACTACATATTAAAATTGATTGAACAAATGTACATATTTATACAATAGAATTCTCAATAGACTCCGATTAATCTCAACAATTAGCTTCTAACAAACAACTAATTTATAATAGTGTTCATAAGTAATTATTTGCTTTCAAATGACATCACCTCTTTATTTATTGGAACAATATTGAATCGAATAATTGATGATATATTCAACCAAATATTGACAGGAATTGTTTCCTATCCATTTATTTCAAAAGATAACTTAGATGTAATCGATGTTTCAAAAACATGCATGGTAGTCTGGGTCATCCAATGGTGTATGAGCGCGACATTCAAATTCTAAGATCAATTTTACAATAGGTAAATAGAACATTGGGAAAAAAAATTCAAAGTGAGAAGGACAAAAGAACTTTTTTTTTTTTTGGGAGTGGGGGAGAGGGGGGGGAGGGAGGGGCGAGGGGAGTTTAATCACAGCCTAGAAGGAAAAATGCCAAGATAAAAATGTTTGTTCATAGGATTGCAAGCAAGCACTTAAAATAGGCTACACAATTGCAATAAGAGGCATGGAATTTGGCTCTCATAAGATTGGAATAGAAAGCATTTGAGAATTTGTGTGCTAACCTCTATCTGACTCTCCCAAACTCTCACGAGTTTTTGGCTCATTATGATGATCATTGTGTCCTAGTTTGTCAACTTGAAGAACACAAAATATGGAATATCTCTCATGCTAAACTATTGCTCCCCATGAAGAACATAAAATACATGGGATATCTCTCATGCTAAAATATTGCTTCCCATCTATACCAACTTTTAAATGCTTTGCATTATGCACAAGATGACACTAGTGACCCTAAAGAAATTATATTAATGCAAGTCTATATTCATAGACAGTTTCTGCATACAAACACACAATAATTGGTATTTGTGGTCATCATTACAATCAAATAGCTATGAAAGTGACCTTTGTGAGGCATGCCTATGTGGCTAAGACATTCACCCCGATAATACGGTTATAAAGAAAAACATAGCCGAGCAAACGTACGTCTTTGATAATTTGTGGGCACTAGACTAAGGATGCATATGTTAAAAAATTTACCATGTACACATTGAGCCTACTTGATTTGATGCTTCATAGTGCTTTACAAATGAATCTGCTAGCGATGGTAATCCTTGCATCTGACCCTCACAATTGATGTCGAGCTCCCATTTGGAATGATTGTTCTGCATCAACTTTTCACTATTTTCTTTATATTTTATAAAATGTTGATCTGTTGGGCTGGGTTTAAAGAGCACAAATTAAGCTGATTTCTTATGTAGGTCAAAAGTCTTATTTTCGTTTTTGTTTTCCATTGTGTTAGTCACTAACATGTTTATCACTCACAGTTAAGTTGTAACTTTTTTAAAGCTCAACTAGCAATCACAATCAATTAAATTTGATATTGTGTACATCAAATCTATATTCCGGGTGGAAGAATTGCTGAATAAATTATGTATCTGCTCGCACTTCTTGTACAGGGCCAAAAATGATAAGTGATGGTAGATAATTGTATGCCGAGATCATGGAGATAGCATGCAAAATGTTAAGAGAGGCAACTCAAGAGGCTGCAAAGGCGGCTTTACTTGCTGAGCTCTCGGAACTGCTAGAGTGTTTTCCTCAGAATATACTATTACATCTATAGGAAAGAAAAAACCCTACTGTAGTGGAATGGAAAACGACGACTGACTAATTTAATATTATATCAATCTTAAGTTTTAATCAGGATAGGTTTAATTTTTTAATATATTATGTAGGGCATCAAGCAAATTTACTGCAAGCAATTCATCGCTAACCACCAGCAATTCACCGCCACGAAAAATTATATAGAAAATATAATTATAAGAAAATCTTAATATTACATAATCTATATTTAAATATATATTCACTAATTGAAATTTTTGTATTTAAAAACAGTAAATTTTTAATTTATTTTTAAAATTTTAATAAATACTATTTTCACACAAACGTATATAACAATTTTAAAATATAATTATAATTTGTTAGACTGAAATAATTGGTATTAATCTAATCTTTACTATTTTTTAAAAATGATTTTGAACCCTTTTAATATTTATTATAATTGTATGATTTATTATCATTTCTACTTTAAAAATTATTAAATTTTTTAGATATCTATAAATTAATGTTTCAAATAATGAAAATTTATATTGAACATGCTCAATTCCTTTTTAAATTAATTCCATTCAAGATTATCCCTTTCAACTAAATCCTTATTTGATGTACTTATTTCACTAGACATGATTCATGAAGCTGGAAAAACAGATGAAGCATACAATTCTGAATTCTGGGTGGATAATTAAATGGCATGTATGATTCATATGAATCTTGTTACCTTCAACATTACAGACTAGAAATGATCTGGTTGCATCAAGGAAAAGGAATGATATATCAAAACTCTAAACAAAATCGTTGGCTTTAACATTCTTTAAACAGACTTTAATTGAATATTCATCTACAAACCAAAACAGAGACAGGAGTAATGCATACCGTCATTCTGAGGGCACTCTGTTAATTAAAACATACATGGAAAGAGGTAGACCTACATCTCAATAATTTCTCTATACAATCCAATTCCGTAATCTTTGATTATAATCTAAGTGTATTACCAAAGAAGTCAACAACTTGGTAATAATTCCTTTACATCCTTTTTATTTACCTGGGGTATTGGCCATAAAATTTAGGACGAACGAATTCATAAAACAATTTAAGAACAAGTTTTGCTTCTGAAATTGGAAGTAGAAGTAATAACTAGAGCAAACGTTTGGAGGATAGAAATCAAGGCATTCTTTTCCCATAGCATTACGAGGTAATGACTTCCATACATGCAGTGTCCAAGGAATTTGCAATGGTAAAAGAATATTTGAGACTCAAGGAAATCATTTATTATACCCGGTAGTTAGACAATTGCTATGGCATTGTGTAGTTTTATGTTTTTCTTATCTTATCCTGGTTCATGTGCCTGTAACACCACCACCTATATATTGTTTTTGAACATGAAAAGCACAACTTCAAATTGCAAACATGGGACACACTGTTGTCATAAGTCTCATATCATTTTTAAGGTACAAGTCACTGTTGTTACAAGTTTCTTGAATGTATGAACACTCAACCTTGAAACCTCTTAACATAATCTGTATAATGAACAAATAACTGAAACCCACTACTAAAAAAATACTTGAAACCCACTATTAAAAAAATACCTCAACAAGATGAAATAAGTTAGTTGCAGGCTTGTTGTTGCAGTATGCAGGTCTGGGCAACATTTTTAATCTTCAAATTCATCCCACCATTGGTTCTGGAAGTTCCTCCTAGCTGTATTGATTATCCAAACAAGTGCCCAACCTCACCAAGTGTTGTCCAAACGACATGAACAGGCAGATACGGGTCTGCTATAGCAATTTGAGCATGAACAGGCCCTAAAATGGACTGTGACAAGACCCCAGCAACAAGGAAAGCCCCTAATGGTCAACTCCCAACATGTATATGATACCTCCAAAAGACTCCAATTTGCTTAATAGTAACCCAGCAAGACTGTTATCCTTCTGAATGGCAGAAATGACAGGTATGGATGTCTGCAAAGGCATTCAGTCATACACAGAAAATTGAAATGCACTAAAACAGGGGCGCCCAACTCAAAAAAACACCAAACCCCTTAAAACCCCAATGAACCGACACCAAACCACCTAAAAATAGCTACCAATGTCAGCATGCCACACAAGGACTCAAAAGGGGCTCAAAAGGCTAGGCGCTACAGCCTAGAATCCTCACACCCCTGACTCTTGCTTGTGCCTGCAAATGGTATGGTCCTATGGAGAATTTCAAATGACCTTGCAAACAGCCTTCAAACTCCTCAAAAGCGATCACCTAGCATTAGGAATCCCTTGCATACAGATTTCAACGAAGTTCTAGAATCATCATTTCCAGCAAAAACAAGTGGTACAGACTCCTCCAGGCAAGTTGTATGGCCAAGCTTAATCCCCTCCGAAACTCAACCAAAACACACCAAAAGGTCTCTAAATCAAACACCCACTCTCGCCAAAATCTTGCAATCAATTAACCTTGAAAATCTTCATCCTTTTGAAACCTTGAAGTCCAAACTCTGTAAAAATCAATGTGATTCCTGTGTGAAATCACCTAACCAGCTACGATGGATCTTTCACCATTGAAAATAGTAAAGATTGATGAGGGTTTTCATCCTCAATCAAATCCTAGAAGAACTCACTATTCACTCCAACAACATCCTATTATGTGTGCAAACTTGAATGAGAAAACTAACTAGCTAGGATGGATCTTTCACCATCGAAAATAGTAAAGATTGATGAGGGTTTTCATCCTCAATCAACTCCTGGAAGAACTCACTATTCACTCCAACAATATCCTATTATGTGTGCAAACTCGAATAAGAAAAATGAGAGCCAAAACCCCTTTATATAGAGTTGGAGGGAAATATGGCATTTTAAAATTTTAAATATTTCATTTCCCTCAAAAAGGCTGCTTTTAACATTTTTAAAACAACTTAAGTCCACATATTCCATTTCCCTAGGTGTCCAACTTGGGGACATATCAACACCTTATAATATTTAACACTAAAGTGAATATTAAAACATTAATTTATTACTTTAGTGCAAATATTTAAATTATCTCATCCTCCTTACGGAAAGCTCCACTAAGACACCGGAAATGAAAAATAATTGCACAAAGAAGCAACTGATGCAAAAGAAAGATGTCGAGTGCCAAAAAGGACATTTTCTAAAAATAGCCACATTCTCCAAGAAATGTGGACAACCCAAAACGCCAAAAAGCGTTACCGCAATCTTGAAAGCCAATGGAACTCCAAACCATCGCCAGATGCCAAAAAAACGCAAAAACAAGCTCTCCAAGAACATTGGAGTCCCCTAATCACCACCAATTAGCCTATAGGAACTCTAGAATAGGCTGACGGTCACATCAACTGACTAGGCTTGAGAAGGGGACATTACAATAGCATTATCCATATGTACTACAGTTGACATATGCCTTGATATATTGCATGCATATCCAATGAAACAAAACAATGAAAATTTATTTGATTAGTTGGTGGTAATTATCAAGACAAAATGTCACAAACACAAGAAAAAAATATAGAAGAAACAAACAATATATGAAAAAATGAAAAGAACAAACAAAGAACCTTGTAAGGAGCAATTCTTTCTTTGGCCCATTTGTGGAGATCCTAAATGGTAATAATAGGTTTTGAATTGGCTTCTATTCTTTGTGCCTTAGTTTTTGGAACTATTTTTACAAATATGGTTTCTCCATAGGTTGTGTCTAGTATGCCCAAAACAGAGCACTCCACTATATCTAGATGCTGAAACAAAGGAGAGTTGCAAGTTGTCACACTTTTCTTTAGCCTAGAGCATAGAATACATATCATGTAAAGTAATGCAAACCATTTAGTCGGAAACTAGAATTTGGCCTCCACACTTCACTGTAAGTGTTTCACTATCTAGCCATATGGTTGCCATTCTTATGAATGTAATCAAGGCTAACTCAATGGACAAGCAACATCTGAGTCATTAAACAATGGAAATGTAAAGCAACAAATCTAGGATAGACTTTATAAGATACAACAACTATAACTATAGGCTTTTGGACTGTATGGTTCCAATTTTGCAAGGTATGGAATAGAAAAACAATACATTATCACTATGATTGAGCAAGTACTTTGAAATTGAATCTTCCTATGTGTATACCAGACTCTCCAATGTGATTTATCTCAAGCTGCTATAGTGATGCCTTGGCTACCATCAAAATAAATTGAAGCAAGAGAGAAGTTGCAGACTATGATAACAAGTTCCAAGAGACCCTAGATCTTAATAAATCCACTAGAGAGCTCATTGATGAGATAGTAAGCCCATAGATTACTACACATTCCTTTCAGAGCAAGGCCAGTTCTAAACCCCTTTTGATCAGTACCAATGGGAAATTGATAATGTCATTATAGTTTCGCATATGCACAACTCATTTTTATGTCCAAACATTTCAATTTCCACCTGTTCAAAAACCTTTTGGACTTGAACCTATTCATGAACAACTATTAAGATTTGAATGATAAAGAATAAGCCTAATTACATTACAAATGAAGAGAGTGGTTAGATTAATTAGTTGCTTGCTAATCAATTAACAAACCATAAAGAAATTAAAATCTTTAACCAAAAATAAATAAATTATTTTACAAATCTAGTAAGTGAATATGTGCAAAGGTTCGTAAGCAAGTGTGCTACACAAGGAGCAAAGGCGAGCGAATGTCGCAAAGGAGTGGAAGATTGGCAATCACAGGTGAAATATTCAATGGTCTAAAACAAACAAGGGTTTGAAGAAGTCATTGCGCAACAAGGCTTTTGGTTTGGGTTTCAACCCTCTTGGGATGCCAACGGATGATTTGCAAAAGGATGGAAATCCTTATGTTCTCCTTGCATCAAATGCTTTTGCCCAGTGGCACTCTCTCCCCACTCAGTTCCTCAATCCTTCATGGCTTGCAAGAATAAGTCGAATCCATACCAAGAATGCAATACCTTCTACAAGGAGCCAAGCAATCTGGTGAACTCTAACCCTCCACCCAAAATATCGTCACAGATTTTCGTTGATGATTTCTCCCAACTGCTTGGTTCCAACTTAATCCTAATCTTCCCCCTCAATCAAGCAAACTCACTTTCTCCTTGGGTGATTTTGAAGTGGCCTTTGGAGATGAACTTGTTAACACAACTTTTGTCAATGTCAAGAGTCAATCCTTGATCCTTAGATTCCTAAGGAAGTGTTCGTCTTTGAAAATATTTGTGGAATGGACAAAGACAACCTAGAGCAACTTGGCTCCTACTATTGAAATTTTGGATTTTGGTTTCCTTCTTCAATTTAATTCTACAGAAGATTGCAACTTCGTGAAATAGAAAGGCCCTTGGTTCTATGGACAATCGAGCCTTTTCATTACCCTTTGGTCCACTTTTCTTGATCCAACAACTGCAAAAATTACTTCTATTCATATCTAGATTAAATTATATAACCTCCCTCTAATCATGCGAGATACAAGTCTAATCAAGAATATGATTGATTAGGTGGGATCCATTGTTAAGTGTGACTCTAATTGAATGGATTCTTCATGCAGATACAAAAGAGTTTGTGTCATAGTTGATATTTCAAAGCTAGTGCCTCATTCTATTAGAATTTATTCCTTCAACTCGTGGACTTAATTCTTGAACTATGAAGGCCTTCCATTTAGATGCTTCTGATGCAACATGATTGGTCATAAAATTGTTGGTTGCTCTTCAATACGTTGCCAAGATCAAGGAAGATCAGCCTCAAAAAATGGATTAAGAAGCTTAGGTCCCCAAATTCATTTGGCATAATCAAGGTAAGTTCCTTGAACCTCAAATTGAGAAAAGGCTGGAACCTATGATTTTAGTCGACACCTTAATCTCTAAAGAGCTTCTCGAGAGCCCCTCTGAAAGAAAATTTTCTTGGGATTAATCAATTAGTCGACTGTGAGGGTGATCGTTATGATTTTGAGGGAACTTTCCCATTTATGGAGGAACTTGATGATGAGATTATGGATTTCATCGACCACAATGAAGTGGTTGCCCCTCTAAGGAACTGCTCCATTGCCCAAACCGCGGATGGCATATCAAAACCAAACATTAGCACTCTAAGGAAAAAGAAAGGACAAAAATTTGAAGCGGAGAAACTACAAATAGATGGCAAGGATACTATTGATGATGGAACTCAATGGACCACAGATGCCCTCCTTACTATAAGTAGGAGGAAGGGCTTAGCCAAACAAACTTCCTGTTTGTTGGGGGGTTCTCAGTTTTGTATAGTTTCTAGTCCTTTCGTGATCTGTCTCTCTAGAGTCCTTTCTTTGTTATCCTAGCTCCCTATTGGTTTCTTTATGCCTATCATTTTCTTCTAAGTCAGTTCAATGTCTATTGTACTCCCCACTTTTGGGTCTAAACCTGTCAAATTAAATTTTATTTGTTTTATATCAAGAGCGAACCCCAACCCCAAAACATACCTATAAAAAAAACACCTTTAACCAAAGCTTAATATCCATCCATCACAATAATTCTTCATGCTCATACACTTATGTCTATAGGCCCTTAGAATATTTATGTGGTGTTACTTTCTGCAATCTCTATATACTTCACAGTCCAACTTTGCTTAGTGACAATCTGACGAAGATAAACTATGTTTCTAATCTAGATTGGCTCATAGCAATGGTTACATTGCATGGGGTAAGAAGATTCATGTCACTCTCAAATAACTACATTGTTTCTTGGGCAAGTCAAGTTAGCAATTTCCATCACTGCAATCAAATGTATGAGATGGCTAGGACCTTTTGTGGGTCCACCATCCTTGATAAAGGACCCAGTCTGCAAGCTGATTAAAAAGGAACAGTTTTTACCAGTGCTAGTCATTCTGATCACTAAGAAGGCTATCACTCTCTAAGCTCAGTTTAAGATCTGCATAGCAATATTAGTTACCAATTTGGCTGGTAATGTAGCTCCCCCTATACAAATGGAAGTTAGTTCCTAATCCCTATTTGAAAAAAGAAATAATGAAATCTATCCACACAATGAAGTATAAACTTAAGGGCAAGAAATTTATGTCAGGAGGGTAAAATTAACACAATTTACAACTCATAATGACTGCAATGATTTTTGCTTGCTTGCAATGGATGATAAACGTAAACATGCACAAAAGTGTTAGATTTAGGATCAGAAATGAAAGCAATCAGAAAATGCAACACATAAGACAATGAACACAACAAGATACCCTGGGAAAACCCTCCTACTCGAGGGAGAAAAAACCCAGCAAATATATCTCTTATATATTGAAGGAATAAGAGCAAAGATCTGCTTACAACTCAGGCTTAACACAATGCCGAATTTGATACAATGAATAATAGCACCTCTCCTAGAAGCAAAGATACAAATGAATATGTTTCTCCTTGAAATTGGTCTGCTGCTACAAAATGATGATCTGCTGCTACAAGATGATGATATGCTGCAAGTATGAACTTCTTATTGGAATGCGAATTATGATGAATGAACTTGATGATCAAATGAATGGTCATCACCTTGTATTTATACAAAACTAGGTGACTCTTCATTTGGGTTGGCCTCTTTTAAGAAACAAGGTGACTCTTCATAAAATTATTATATATAGCAAGTCCGACTTGCCTTGGTATTATTTATCCATCATTTTTTAAATTGAGAGAAAAATATCTCCCACTCCTATAACATCAATACTCCCTCTTAAAATATATCCACGTCATGGAGTCTTTCAACGTGACGCCCACAATGGCTACACCCCTTTGTGGAAAACTCAAAGGTTCATCACGGAGTCTCTCGGCGTGATGTCGTCATGGAGTTTCTCAACATGACGTCCACCATGGCTACTCCCATGTGTGGAAAGAAACACAAGTACAAGGGTTCATCACAGAGTCCCTCAACGTGATGTCGTCATGGAGTCTCTCAACATGACGTCTCATCTCAGTCACAGAGATGAACAAGGGCTCACACCTCATATTTCTCTGTCTCAGAGAAATATACACTACAAGGGCTTTCACCTCATATTTCTCTAAGACAGAGAAATATACACTACAGCAAATATTCATGATGATGTGACTCCCTCTGGAGCTCCAAGTACTTGCATCAACCTCCTGACCTCCTCATCAAGATTGTCTGCAATGCTTGCCTTAGAGGAGCAGTTTCCAATGCACACTTCCGACATTATTGACTTGCTTGAGTCCAGAACTGTCCTCCTCGACCTCATCCCAGATCACCCTATTCTAAATAGGTTTGCGGAGCTACCAATGTCAAATCCAGATTAACTGTCTTCTGCAATTTTGTTGTCAATTGCTGAAGAGGTCTTCCAAGGATTTTGCACTTGGCCTTGCAACACTGCAACCTTCACTTCTTCTTAGTGAGTCATAGAACTCCCTCTTGATCCCTACCTTAGAGATTTCAAAGAAATCCTTTGGAAGTAAACTCCCCTCCATTCACCTATGTTAGAACCTTAATCCTTTTCCTGGACAAGCTCTCAACTCGTGCCTTGAATTCTCTGAATTTCACTCCCTCTAAATGTCATTTCCTCCTCTTCGAAGAAATTGATCGACTTTAGAATAAGAAGCCTTCTTAATCAACTTTAGAGCTAGGCTCCTTCTGAGATGTCCCTATGTCAATTTCCGCAGTAGAAAAATGTTGTGTAGACCTTAATTTGCAATCTCAAGCAAAGTGACCGTACTTGTCACACCTGAAACATTGAATGTGAGAGAGATCCTTCATCTTCTTTGGTTCAAGGGCAGAATCTGATTCTCTGTCTCTATTCCTCTTTCTTCCTTTGCCTCTTTCTCTAGAAGTATGTGTAGCAAGAACTTGATTTTCTACACCATGATAGTTTCGCCCAATTCCTCTTACTCCCAACCTAGACTCTTCTTGAATACAATCAGCTCGAAGATGATCAAACTTGGGCAACTTGGATCTCCCACTGATGCTCTGAATAAAGGGTTCCCAAGATTGAGGAAGACCATTTAGTGCCAACATAACAAGATCTTTGTCTGCAATTATATCCCCAATAGTGCTCTACTGATCTCTCAAATCAGCAATCTTCATAAAGAATGAGATGACTAAATCTTCTTTACCCATTTTTACGTGAAGTTTTTGTCTCAAAGCAAGTGCTCTGTCGGTGTTGTTGATCTCATACAATCCTTTTAGAGTATCAAACATTTCTTTAGTTGTCTTCAACTTGGAGATGATCAATACTAGGTGATTCATCACAAAGTGTATCATGATCTTTCTAGCCTTCGTGCCATTTTTCTTCCACTGGATTTTCTCAGTATCATCGGAAGGTTTGGGCATATCACTTTCCACGAAATCAAGAATATCATTCTCCTCTAATGCAATGAGTACCCTGGGTTTCCAAGAGTTGAAGTTTGAAGCTCCATCAAGACTATCTTCTACCTTGACACCGCTCACCATCTTCTTTATCCGCACAAATTCACTTTCAAAGATCTGCCCTTAGGTCAGAAATAATTTGAACCTTAGATCTGCGATACTTCAAGATCTGCCCTAGATGGAAAGTTGACTTAAACAAATCTGATCACATCTTTTCTTAGACCCGCTCCGATACCATGTTAGATTTAGGATCAGAAATGAAAGCAATCAGAAAATGCAACACATAAGACAATGAACACAACAAGATACCCTGGGAAAACCCTCTTACTCGAGGGAGACAAAACCAAGCAAATATATCTCTTATATATTGAAGGAATAAGAGCAGAAATCTGCTTACAACTCAGGCCCAACACAATGCCGAATTTGATACAATGAATAATAGCACCTCTCCTAGATGCAAAGATACAAATGAATATGTTTCTCCTTGAAATCGGTCTCCTACTACAAAATGATGATCTGCTGCTACAAGATGATGATATGCTGCAAGTATGAACTTCTTCTAGGAATGCGAATTATGATGAATGAACTTGATGATCAAATGAATGATCATCACCTTGTATTAATACAAAACTAGGTGACTCTTCATTTGGGTTGGCCTCTTTTAAGAAACAAGGTGACTCTTCATAAAATTATTATATATAGCAAGTCCGACTTGCCTTGGTATTATTTATCCATCATTTTTAAATTTGAGAGAAAGATATCTCCCACTGCTATAACATCAACAAAAAGCATAGGTTGAGTGGATATGCAAGGCTTAAAACTCTCACATATCATGGAGGTGGCATAGGTGTAGCTCTCAATTATTAAATTCCACATTGAACCCTCAAATTGTTCTACATGTTTGTCTTGAAGAGTTACACCTCAAACATAATTCCATTAGTCACTTTCATTAGTCAAATTACAAGTTTCTTGCATACAATGCTACATGAAGATGTAAGGATTTTAGTTCAGATCCCATCTTAGAAGAACTTTGCCTTAGCATCTCTATCAATGTCCAACACCAATTATCTAGGATATTCATAGAAATAAATGTCTAAACAATATTTCTAAAATCTAATCATATTGAAGAGAAAAAAAAGTATTTTTACAAAGAGGAAATCCCAAGATCACTGTTAAAGAGCATAATATAGGGTTTTTTTATTGCTTTTTCAATTTTGGGCTTTAAGATGTGAATTTTAGGGAGTTCCAGTTTTTTGTACAAATGTTGGATAACCTCACAACCAATTATATTATTAGATAACAATATGCATAGAAATAAAATATCAAATAAATTAATTGATCTGATGTATAAATTAGAAGTGTGGATCAAATTAAAAGGAAAATTAGAAGCACACATCAAATTAAAAAGAAAATCTGAAGAACAAATAAATCATTAAGATGACCTTGTTAGAGAAGCATATCCATTTTTTTTCTTCTCAATACCTCTCAAAGTGTTGCTTCAATTTCAAGTGCTGACAACTTATATCCACCCACCTTAAGGATATCAAAATTTGTACCTGTACCAAATAAAATTTAACATTGATAATCTATAAAACTAGAAATAAAACTTAAAACATCCCACCATAACCTGTAAAGTAAATAACAAAAATGGAAACTAAAAAGGTCTATTACAAGCTTTCATTACATAAACAAAGAAGACAATATTTTGGTAGAAATTGCACAATTCAAGTGACATTTGGTAGCTTCAATATTAGAAAGAAATAAATTATATTAATGTCTATGGATGACCAAAAGTAGCGCAATGGGAATCAAGAGTACATTAGTATACAATAGGAAGCTCTAGGAAGGGAAAATCCTAGAGAGGTCTATAGTGAATCCTTCACTACAAGCGGTGGATTCATCCCCCCTCAATGTTAGATCAGTTAAAACACCCCACAACATCTATCAGCCTCGTGATCTCCTCCATTCTAATGTTTTGTGTGAGTTGACATAGTTCTAGTAAACTACTAAGTACCGACAATTGCTCACTACCCAATGCCCAAAGTTAGATCTAATCCTACAACTTGCAAGACTTCTATAATGGTTTTCACAAAAAACCCACTATTATGATGTGTGACAATGTGGGCAATATTATGATGATAAAAGTGTTTTTTATAAGTATCGATAGGCCAAACTTCTATTGTTAGTTTAAGCTAATTCATGACTTAATAGAGGCCACGTGGTGTGCTCCCAAGGATTCCCTAAAAAGTGAAGGAAAAATATATCATAAAAGAGCACAAATCGTCTAATCTTCCAACAATAGATTCATCCAATGGCCCACAAGACAAGCAACCACTACAACACAAAAAATCTCCTCCTTGCATCTTAACAACACAATTTTGATACCCATGACTTCCCTGTATCACCCTATGCAGGCCTAGGGCACTAGAGTGGAAAAGGTGGGCTTGGTCACATCCAAAATTTGAATTTCCCATAAAGACATGGTCAACCATTCATGGTCACCTGCCAAGGCTGCGATAGTGTAGTATTGGGTGGAAAACTTTATGAACCAATTGTTGGCAAGATACATTGCTAGTATCATTTGGTGTTGGCATTGATGGCAACCCTAACCGATGATCAAATACGCACATCATCATTCGATCATACCGGCAGACAGATTGAAGATTGACAAGGAAGAACAGGGCATGGTCAATGATTGTACATCACCAAGACAACCAAGTTTCACCTGCCAAGGCTGCGATAGTGTAGTATTGGGTGGAAAAATTTATGAACCAATTGTTGGCAAGAGACATTGCTAGTATCATTTGGTGTTGGCATTGATGGCAACCCTAACCAATGATCAAATATGCACATCATCATTCGATCATACCGGCAGACAGATTGAAGATTGACAAGGAAGAACAAGGCATCCGGTAATTCAGTGTTCATCGATCTGTATGAAGATTTTCTATTATTATTTTGTGTTGCGCATCTCAGGAAATGTTTTTTGGTATATTATCTCTGTTACTATTGAAGCTTAGTGGCTCGTATCGATCCTTGTGCGAGTTAGAAGATCGGGTTGGCTAATTCTCTGTTTAATCAATACCGGAGCCGACTTCATAAATGAATTATGTCGCGGATATATGAGAAGTAATTAGTTAAGTATTTTTGTGTTCGTACATCTTTGTTTGGGTCTTAGCCAAACTGTGGCTGACTGTTGTGGATACGCATTACATATTATTCATGATTTATGCTGACAGTTGTAATTGTTTTTGTGTTCTATTGAAGTCAACAAAGTGTAATTGAATTCTATGTTGCGGATATATATAAGATCGTCTGTATCATTTTGTGTGATGTATGAAGTGTGTGTTGATGTGAATTGTGAATTAGAGCAGAGCAGAAGAGCGATAATGCGCAGTTTCACTTGCGCATAAAGGATCCGTGTTGCAAGTTTGATCAGAATAGAGCAAAAATGCAAAATCAGTCTGTAAAACAGCAGATCAAATATTGTGCCTAACCAAAACTGTAATCAGGCATATGTAGATGTTATTTTTCTTAGTTCAAACTCTCAGATGGTTTTAATTTGATTCTTTTTGCAAGACAGTGAGCCTTCCCTTTGAGCAGTGAGCTCTAGGAAGTGTGCCTGAATGGGAGTGCATTCCCCTTATTGTAAATTTCATTTGAGTATTCTCAGATTAAATTGTGGATTGGCCATCCACCGTGGTTTTTCCCATAACAGGGTTTCCACGTAAAAATCCTTGTGTTATGGTGTTGTGTTCGTTTGCTTCATGTTTATGCATTATGGTTGAATGTTGTTAATGCTTTGAGGATAAAGGTTAATAAAGTTAATTTTTGTACAACACTAATTCGCCCCCCTCTCTCAGTGTAGCTTGTTTCCAACACCAATTACCAAGGATATTGAAGCCTTGTCCTACCACTGATGAGCAATTAAGGCACCAAATTTTGCAAAGAGGTTTTTTCCTTTGTGAATTTCAAATTTCAAAAATAATTTTGGGCACAAAAATCATTTTGGACCTAGTAGTATAATTTATAAATACTAGCCTACATGTTTGTTTCGAACCAAATGACACTTTGTACATTTGAGCTTTTGAGCTTCATGTATTGGTTGATTCTTGCCTCTATTTTTTCATATAGGTGAGCCTCGATGTATGTTTTTCAAAGAATATGCACCTAACTTGTAATTATTAGTGAGCTTAACAAAAAAAAAATGTTGTCCTAAGTGATTCTCAACTTGTCGTTGTTCATCATTGCTTATTGGGTGCATGTTTCTCCTCGTTCATTGCTAAATCATGAGTTGTAAGGCTCTACTCTAATAGTGAAGATATCGATCCAACATGAGCCTTTTGTTTTTCTTTATTTTCTTTCTGGAATCTCTATCACTTTTCAACCCCTAACCCCCCAATCAAAACAATAGCTTTAGGATTAACATTAGGATAGATAGGGAGTCAACTGATGAGGGTGCAACTCGAGACACAAAAAATCACACAGAAAAACTAACAAATCTTATTATTTTCAAAGTATAAAATTCTTACATGCAGAGGATCTCCAATCCTCGAGTTCTGCAATACATGCAAATTACAGAAAAGAAATTACAGAAATTCCCCTATTCGCAACATGCGATCTTCTTTCCCAAAAACTACCCACAAAAATCAAAAACTACCCCATAAATAGCCCCATTCTCCATTTGGAGCCAAAAACAACATTTTAATTATGCACAAACTTCCAGAAGCCCTAACTCAAGATCTAACCGTCGGATCTTCAATGATAATACTTTTTTGGAAATGTCTTGCGAAAATGAAATGCCGAAAAATGGAGCCTAAAGGATAACCACTTTCGTTTTCCACCAATTTTCGAGCCCATCCGGAGCCTTTAAGTCCCTCAAAATTAGCTCCGAAGATTTTTTAGGGCAAAAAGCAGAAACTGAAACTTAAATAACTTTTGAACCGGGAATGATCTTTGCCTGATTCTTTCACCAAAGTGTTTATTATTCTGTCCTGAAGCTTCCCTTAAATTTATGTCTCCTCACGCCTTCAAAATCATACCTGCTAAAAATAGCAGTCGAGCAGAAAAAGCAGAAAAGCAGCTCTAAAAGTTGGGAATTCTTCTTCGACAAAAAGGGTACCCAGAAATGCAAAAACATCTACAAAAAAAAAAAAATCTAAATAAAAGTAAATATATTTTTGGGTGATGTAGGATTGCTCTTACACTACTGGATGCTCCTACATCAGACACTCAGGGTAATTTGAAAAGTGACCCTGTCACTTCTCAGATGGTTGAGGAAAACCCAAACGGTCAACCTCTGCCTTACACAACCAAGATGAATCTTCCACAGGCCTTCCTCTCCACTTCACCAGATATTCTTCATATTGCTTATTTTTGGTACTCCTTCCCACACGGCTATCCAAGATTTCTTCGATCTCCTCATTTTCTGAAGTAGGTGCTGGAATACCACACTGTTCCATTGTAAGTACTTCCTCTGCGCCACCCTCATGATATTCTGTCAAATCTGCAATGTTGAACACAGAGGAAATGTTGAATCCATCCGGCAACTCTACCTCATATGCGTTCCCTGAATCATGCCTCTTCAAAATTTTACAGGGACTGAACTTCTTCATCTTCAATTTGTTATAGGTTCCTACTGGAAACCTTTCTTTCCTCAAGTGGACCATCATTTCATCACCAATCTGAAACTCCTTATACCTCCTCTTTTGATATGCCTTAGCCTTATACTGCATATTCATCTTGTTAATGTGTTCTTTTACCTTCTCATGCATATTCTTGATGTGTTCTGCAAAGTCTTCAGCTTCAGCACTTGTCTTCTTCTCTTGGTCCATCTTCCTCAATTCTGGAGCAGTCCTAGGACTACTTCCATACACAATCTGGAACGGTGATCTACCAGTGCTTCTATTGACAGAATTGTTGTAAGCGAATTCTGCCTGGGGTAAGATCAAATCCCATCCCTTTGGTTTATCTCCTACCAAGCATCTCAGTAGGTTACCCAAACTCCTGTTCACAACTTCAGTCTGCCCATCAGTCTGGGGATGGTGTGCAGAACTAAACTTCAACTCTGTTTTCAACTTCTTCCACAAGGTCCTCCAAAAGTATCCAACAAATTTTGTGTCACGATCTGAGACTATACTCTTTGGCAAACCATGTAGCCTCACCACCTCTCTGAAGAACAAGTCAGCAATGTGGACTGCATCATGGGTCTTCTGGCATGGGATGAAATGTGCCATCTTCGAAAACCTGTCAACTACCACAAATACTGAATCATTCCCTCTGTGTGTCTTTGGCAAACCAAGAACAAAGTCTATACTTATATCCTCCCACGGCCTCTCTGGTACAGGTAAGGGCTAATACAACCCTGTATTCTGACTCACTCCTTTAGCCATTTGACATACCCTGCAACTCTGCACAAATTTCTTCACATCTTGTGACAACTAAGGCCAATAATAATGCTCACTGATAATGGAAATGGTCTTATCTCGACCAAAATGTCCTGCCATTCCTCCACTATGTTTCTCTTTTATCAAGTTCTCCCTCATGGAACTCCTCGGAATACACAATTGACTTCCCTTAAACAACATGCCTTTTTGAATTATGAAATCCAGCCACTTTGTCCTGTCAACTGTAACAAGTTCCTTGCAAGCTTTCCAAGCCTCTGCAAAATCAGGATCATTCGGATACAATGTCTTGAGTTCACTAAACCCAACCACCTCAATCTGCATTTCTATCAACAATGTATGCCTCCTACTTAAGGCATCTGCAACCCTATTTGACTTCCCACTCCTATGTTTCAAAACAAATGTATAACTTTGCAAAAATTCGACCCATTTCATATGCCTCTGATTTAATTTTCCCTGACTACTCAGGTACTGCAATGCTTGATGATCAGTATACATAACAAATTCCTTCGGCAACAAATAATGCCTCCATTTCTTTAATGCTTGAACTATTGCATAAAATTCCTGATCATATACAGAGTACTTTCTCTTGGCATCATTTAACTTTTCACTGAAATAGGCAATGGGCTTACCTTCTTGGCTTAACACTGCTCCAATAGCACAACCACTGACATCACAATCCACCTGAAACACCTTATTGAAATCTGGGAGAGCCAAAACAGGTTGTTCTGTCACCTTCTGCTTCAATAGATCAAAATATTTGCTGCTCCAGTGCTCCACTTGAACTCTTTTCTATCCCCTCTCATCATTTCAGTTAGGGGTGCACAAATACTACTGAAGTTTCTAATAAACTTTCTATAAAAACTTGCCAAACCATGGAAAGATCTCACCTCAGTAGCAGTTCTTGGGGTAGGCCATTCCAAAATAGCCTTCACCTTCTCTGGGTCCATCTTGAGACTTTCTGTCGAGACAACAAACCCCAAGTACACTAACTCCTTCTTCACAAAACTACACTTCTTCAGATTAATCAGCAATTTCTCGTCTCTTAACTTCTCAAAAACTCTACCAATATGCATTATATGCTCATCCAGTGACTTACTGAATATCAAAATATCGTCTAAATACACAATAACAAAGCTTCCTAGGAAATCTTTCAGTACCTCGTTCATGAGCCACATGAATGTGCTCGGTGCATTGGTTAGCCCAAAAGGCATGACTAACCACTCGTACAGGCCCTCTTTGGTCTTGAAGGCGGTCTTCCATTCATCTCCCTCTCGAATCCGGATCTGGTGATATCCACTCTTTAGATCAATCTTAGTGAAGTACTGAGCTCCACTCAAACAGTCCATCAGATCATCCATTCTTGGTAGGGGAAATCTATACTTGATTGTTATCTTGTTTATGGCCCAAGAGTCTGTACACATCCTCCACTCCCCATCCTTCTTTGGTGCTAGTACTGCAGGTACTGCACATGGACTCAGACTCTCTCGAATCAAACCCTTTCTCAACAACTCCTCAATTTGTCTGTTTAACTCCTCATTTTCTGCAGGAGTCATTCTATGAGCTGCCTTATTCGGCAAACTGGCTCCTGGGATCAAGTCAATCTGATGACTAATCTTCCTCATTGGTGGTAAACCCTCAAGTACATTATCAGAAACAATATCCTGAAACTCATTCAATAACCCAGAAACTTCTACTGGAACCTTCTCACTACCCTCCTTATCCATTTTAGGAATTAATGCATAACACACACGCTCATGTTTCATGCCTTCTAAAAATTTTCTTCCATCAACATAACAAATTCTAGCACTACTGCATACCTTTTCTTCGGCCTTCTTTAGGGGTTTCAACTTATGGCGGACTCCATCCTTCATCAGGGAATAAGTGTTCACATGGCCATCATGTACAGCTCGCCTGTCAAACTGCCACGGCCTCCCCAGCAACATGTGACATGCATCCATGGGGATGATATCACAGAGTACCTCATCACGATAGCTTCCGATCCTGAACTTCACCAGGCACTGCTCATTGACTAGAACTTTGTGGTCTTTCTGCAACCAGGCAATCCGATATGGATTTGGATGCCTTTCCCTCTTTAGCTTCAACTTTGTAACCATTTTTTCCAACACTAGATTATCAGTGCTCCCACCATCAATAATGACATCACAACATTTGTCTTCACACTTGCACCTTGTGCGAAACAAATTCTTCCTCTGTTCTGGCTCCTTCTCTTCAATCACCAATGCTCTTCTAACCACTAGGGCTTCTCCCCTTTCAGCATCATCTGAATGCTCAGATTGAGCCTCCTCATCTACATGCGCAACCCTTGCACGACCTTCTAGCCTTTTGTCTGTCCTTCCTTGGTATTGTGGACATTCATAGGCTCGATGCCCTTCTTCACCACATCGGAAACAAGTTCCTCTGAAACCACCCCTTCTGGGTCCTTGCCCAAATCTTCCTCGTCCTCTACCTCTTTGATCACCACCATTCTGATCATATGGGCGGTAGAAGTTATCATTCCTCTGGCTTCGACTGGTACCCACATCTTCACTTTTCTTCTCATCCTCATTTCGGCTTCCAAAAGATCTTCCGCTACCCCTTCCGCTTTGACCTCCTCGTCCTTTTTGCTTACTGTCAAATCTTTTGTTCAGCTTCTCTTCAACTCTCAGCGAAAATTGATAAGCATCCTCAATGGTGGCCATTCTAACCAAGCTTAGCTCCTCTTGAATGCTCGGTCGTAACCCATTAAGATAACGGGCTACCTTCTCCTTGTTGGCCTCTGCATGTCCCGTTCTGATGATTATCTTGTGAAAATCTTTTGTGTATTCTTTCACAGATCTACTTCCTTGCTTCAACCCTTGCAATTTCTTCAATAGATCTAACTCATAGTCCATTTGCATGAATTGCTTCTTCAGTTTCTCCACCATGCGATCCCATCTGGTGATCTTTCCCTTTTCTCTCTTATTTCTTTCTAGTTGGACCCCTTTCCACCAAATACTTGCGTGGCCCTTCAGCTTTGTTTTTGCAAACTTAACCCGATCTGGGTCCTCTACTTCTTCATACTCGAAATACTCTTCCAACTCGTTGATCCAATCAATCAACTCTTCCGGATTCAGACTACCGGAAAAACTGGAAACTTCTACTCTAGGTCTTTCTCCGATCTTCGAAATGGCCCTTATCAGCCGCATTTGATCTTGATCAATAACTTCTTCTTCCTCTTCTACATCTAAATCTTCTACCTCTTCTTCATCCTCACTTTCTTCTCCCCTTCTCGGGTTTACCCCTCTTCTTAACTCTCTTTGTAATGCATTAATTTGTCTCTGGAGGGCTCTGAAACCTTCGGCCGCTAATGGATCTCTTCCACCAGCATTTCTGACACCTCCGGCACCACCTCGCCTACCACACACCACTCTTGGAGGCATCTTGAATATCTCGAACCCACAACCACAGTCTTGGTGCGAACTGCCTCACGATCAACGATCTGTCCACACGCTCAAGAAAAACCCGCTCTGATACCATTTGATGAGGGTGCAACCCGAGACATAGAAAATCACAAAGAAAAACTAACAAATCTTATTATTTTCAAAGTATGAAATTCTTATATGCAGAGGATCTCCAATCCTCGAGTTCTGCAATACATGCAAATTACAAAAAAGAAATTACAGAAATTCCCCTATTCGCAACATGCGATCTTCTTTCCCAAAAACTACCCACAAAAATCAAAAACTACCCCATAAATAGCCCCATTCTCCATTTGGAGCCAAAAACAACATTCTAATTATGCACAAACTTCCGGAAGCCCTAACTCAAGATCTAACCGTCGGATCTTCAATGATAATACCCTTTCGAAAAGGTCTTGCGAAAATGAAGTGTCGAAAAGTGGGGCCTAAAGGCTAACCATTTTTGTTTTCTACCAATTTTCGGGCCCATCTAGAGCCTTTAAGTCCCTCAAAATTAGCTCCGAAGATTTTGTAAGGCAAAAAGCAGAAACTGAAACTTAAATAACTTTTGAACCGGGAATGATCTTTGCTTGATTCTTTCACCAAAGTGTTTATTATTCTGTCCTGAAGCTTCCCTTAAATTTATGTCTCCTCACGCCTTCAAAATCATACCTGCTAAAAATAGCAGTCGAGCAGAAAAAGCAGAAAAGCAGTTTTGAAAATTGGAAATTCTTCTTCGACGAAAAGGGTATCCAGAAATGCAAAAACATCCACAAAAAAAATAAAAAATCTAAATGAAAGTAAATATATTTTTGGGTGATGTAGGATTGCCCTTACACCACTGGATGTTCCTGCATCATCAACCCTCCAATCCTAGAGATTATCTTGCAAGGACCACTCTCATTGTAGACCCACATTGTTACCTGCAAGGCTTTCCATGTTCTCAGTCCTATTTTGTGCATTGACCCTTCAAAAAGGACTTAAAACCAAGCCTACAATTTCTGGTGCACCTAGTGGGTCTCAAAAAGAGGTTTTTTGCCTCCAATATGTCATGTCCCCGAAATAGCAATACCATAAAGACCAAGTGTAAAAATACAAATAAATTAATAAATAGCAATATTAATATTAAATATTAAATAAATGTGTGCCATATCAATATAAAAAATATATAAATATGAATTAACAAATATAATAATAATATATAGGCAAATTATTGTTATTACATTCTAGTATTGAATAACTTAATATCAAAAATAATAATAATAAATAAATATTATAATCATTACACATAAATATTGTAATACATTAGAAAAAAATAACAATAAGATATTAGCAAATTGGTTTTATTATTATACTTTAATGTTAAAATATGTTCAATAAAACATCAAAATAAAATAATAAAACAAGTATATAATTTGAAATATCATAATTATTAGTAATAATATGTTATTTTAAAAAATAGATATTATTGTGATAATAAGCCTTTAAAGGCAGCAATTAAATCTAATAAAGGGATATATTTCATGAAAAGTCACCTCTTTCACCAAACGATACATTCCCCCCATGAGTCACCTACTTTGAATGGTATAAATAGAAGGAAGGAAAATAAGGAAGAGGGAAAAACATTGAGAAATACGATCTGCAATTCAGAACAGCAGCAACAATGATTGTTATGCATTGGCATATAGAGCCATTTAATATATATATATATATATATGATTTAATAGGCATACAAGTATATATGCATAGATATAGATAAATTTTATAATGAATATATATATGAATAAGGAAAGAATAATTATATAAACATATATATGTGAATACTAATGGATATAAGTAAAAGAATAATTATATATATATACATACATACACGATTATGCAATAATGATACTTATAAGTAATGATGACTCTTTAATATAAACATAAGTAGATTATGTATATTTATAAATTGTCCTCATCGTATGATCAATTCAGTATAAGGTTGAAGCAAACGAGTAAGGAAACATGGAGAGATATAGCAACTCAGGTGATGTACTCACTTAGCAATAATATTTAGCATATTTTGAATATAAGAAACTAATATTGCTCATTTGATTATTGGTGCAATGTTTTCCTTTGATGTTATTCATATTATAATAGTTTTATGAATTGATGATGGTTCCTTTAGCATTATCATGACCATGAATGAAACTAAAGGGTATGATATAGTGGCATTTAGTTTCCATCATTGTTAATATTACATTGGATAGTATCATTGATCATAGACAAACTAAATATGATAAGAATTGGCATTTTCGTAGTAATATAGATCCATGTACTTTTTTGCATTATGTTACATTTTCATGCATCCATATAATACTCTCAAACATGATACAAGCATATAGATAATTCAATAGTAAATGCACAAGTGACTGTCCAAAGATTGTTTGCTCCGTGTTTGCACCCTATTAGGATGGGGGAAGCATCTGCCAAGTGGATTGCCTAAACGCCCCACCTTCAGGCTCGTAGGCCCAAAGCATGGGTTTGGTCATGAAGGATGGGGGTCCCACTTGGGGTTCTACCCTACATAGGCTTGAGACACAAGATTTACAATAGGAGATGGTAGGCCGTAGGCCCTTGGCCACTTGGGGTTTACCTCTTCTCCTAATAGGGCCAATGTTTTCTGAGGGTCTGCCATGTGTAGAAAATGCAAGTACTAAGCCGCTGGGAAAGGAGGCTTGTGGTGAGCAACCTCCCATGCCTAACAAGAAGGCTTCAAGGGGATCCACCCATGGAACTCCTCATGTCTTCATAACTGCATTTATGACTACCTTTATATTTGGATATCTAGATATTAATGCTAATAGACATATGTATATGTGGAAGTCTAGTTCATATGGTGAATGCAAGTTTCAATCCAAGATCACTTCGTTAAAGGAAACATTTATTTGAAAAGATGAGACCTTAAACCTAATCAACAAGCGAATTCTAGGTCAAACTAGGTAAGGGACATTCCACAATATATGGCTCAAACCTACTTTTTCTTAAGTCCCAATGGATTCTTGGCTATCAATTTTAAAATTTCACCTGGCAACATTAAACCAATTGAAATGTACCCCCTTATTTTTTTTCAGATTTTCAACACAATAAACCAACATCCAAACACTGATTAGAGTTGGCTACAAATCCAAATCTGCTCATAGAGTAACCCTCACCAAGAATGTTCACCAAGACCCCGGTATGGGCAAGGTGATAGCATATGGTTTGGGGATCGTTAGGAAAATCAGAACTGCAAGTACAATTCATCTGCTAAGCAGGCATCTACAAGCGATGGGAATACTCCACTTATTCAGTGGGTGAGATTATTACAACTTATTAAGGCAGCAAGCCAACCATGTAACCACACTTCCACTCGAACAGTGGGGGGTATACAATCCTCAAAACCACTTATTTCGTGGGGGGAATAAGACATTAATGAAAGATTATTTATTAAACTCGACCACTCAATCGTGGGAGTATAAAATAAACTAAAAATTGCATCAATGTAAACAACAATTCTTACTACTACTAATCAGCCTACAAACAAATGACATACAACTGCAACATAACAAAGATAAGCTTCCACAAACAATCAATGGTTAGAGTAACACTTCCTCTAACTCTTACAACATGAATAGATATAGAATTGAAGCTCAAATCAATATAATATCAAAATCTAACTAATCTGATCAGAAATAGAAGGTACAGAAAATCAAACCAGCAATGAAGAGATTACCAAAATGTTGATATCTCCACCAAAAGGAGTTTGTTTGATGTGAAAATGAATACAAATGAATCCTAGAACAGAGGCGTCCAAAACATAGCAGATAGACACCTTCAAAACTCGCACTTGTCAGTGGCACGAATCCCAAAAATCAGAAACTCAACTAAAAAATCTGCAAACTTGCAAAAAGGGGCGCCCTCCATAATAGAACAACATGGGCCAATACCCAAAACAATAGAAAAATAAGAGGCGAAGCAGTGATCAGAATTGAAGCTCCATCTGCACTCCAGTGTGAAGTACAATCTCATAGACCCACCTAGGAAGCCGTAGTTTCAGGCCTGAAGGACAGATTGGAAAATGCTAAGCGTCCCCTTAGCCAAGTTCTGGATTTCAAACCAACAACATAACTTTACTTTTCAAAATTCAAGCATAAGAAACAATGAGCAAGGCACCAATATATAAGCTTCAATTGGCAAATGAAGCCATTTGTCATTCCCACAAGAAATTGTTCCAATTCCTCCAAGGGACGCCATCTCTTAACAGTCACTTTATTTTGAATTTAATGAAATATTATTCATCTCCCTTTTTGGCATCCAACTTTAAGTTGCACAATAAACATTAAAAATAAACATTAAACGCATAAGAAATTCCACCCCCTTTAAGTCCCCTTCATTAAAACAACTTGAAGTCATCAAGCCTAGGCGTGGGGTACAACTTCAAGATATGAAAATTGACTAAGTTTGGGACTCAGTCGAAGGAGGGATAGAAACCAAAACCAAATCCAACACTCAAACTGATTTTGCCAAAAATAGAATGATGACCTGAGTAGGACTGTTGATGGTGCCACTACCAATATTAGACTTACTAAAAATAGAGAATTCCAGAAATAGTACGTTAACTTCAAAACCTTCAAAACGCCAAACTAAACACCCCAACTGCCCAAAATAGAAATAAGGACTGTAGATGAATGAACTGCTCCTAAAATGATACTTCTATAACTAGACTTACCAAAATAGAAAACTACTATAAATAGAAAGTTTGCAAAGCTTCATCTAAACAACATTTGAGCAGCAAACAAGACTTATTATAAATAGTAAGTGTTTCCTAATGCCTTCTGAGCACAAACCGTGAAGCCAACATGACTTACTATAAATAGTAAGTACCTGGAAAAGTTGTCAAATGGAGATGCATGATACACCATTCTGAAGCTCTTTGAAAACCCAGAAAACTCCACCAAACATGCATCAAAAACTCTCGCATACAAGCTCTCAAAACTGCATCTAAAACCTCCTAAAAAATAGGAAACCCTAATTTACAATTCTGCTTAGCCTATGAGTTTCTGGAAATAGGCTAAATCCTCAAGAAGAGCATAGGGCTAAAATGGGGACATTACAGTCCGCCCTTCCCAAACTTGCTTGTCCTCAAGCAATGCCACCACACTCCAAGAAAACAATTTGATCCTTACTATGCCAAAATGAATCCATCTCTATAAGGATCCAACATGCTGATGCTGCACCTCATTGATCTCACCAACACAATCAAAATTCCAAGACTGCTTTGTTCTCCTTCCAAACATGTAGCCCATTCTAATAGACCTGAAAGTAATGAAAACATAATCTTGCAACATTCCTTGACCAAAAAGCTCTGTGGAGTCTAAATCTGCAACATCGAAGTCTAACACATTCATGTGCAATAAGGGAAATAATCTTCTCAATTCATAAGCATACTCCAAAACATAACTCCTCATAGCATCAAGCAGAGTCACAACAGCATATGTGACTCTTCCAATACTTCTTGCAAAGGAACTTCCATCACGTCCTCAAAATTCCACGAAGACGTTGAATGCCTTTTGTGAAGCAAACTGATATAATTGATATGACTCCAAGAAGAACTTATAAATTTCACCTCATGAGTCTCCAATTGGTGAACCAAATCAGTTTCCAACTTGCTGCTCCAAGCATTGGTATAGGAGAAAACATAGAGAAGGCCACTCTTAAATATTAGAGAACATCCCATACATGAATTTTGGCTATACTAAAGCAAACCTTTTCTCATTTGAGACTCAAAAAGAGCCCTAATAGTCAACTGTAAGGTCTGAAAATAAGAACACCAATCAATTAACAAGTCTGATTTAGATATTTCTAAATCTGATTTATGAAAAATCAGCATGCCAAACAAAAAACAGCAACTACAATATGGAAAGTCTCCAACCAGATAATCATATATGCTCATAAATAAGACTGATGACGCCTTAATCAAAATTCCCATTGCCATAAATAGATAATTTCTTATCATAATATCCATGCAAACCTTCATTTTAAAGTCGGAATTTACCAACCAACTGTTGATTAGGGAGCAACCTCCAACTCTTTGGTGAACGAACATATCACCATGGGTTGATTCCATCCTTTTAAATTTTTCTATTTTTCTTTCTTTGTTGAAAAATGCCAAGATCCCAAATCATTAGCATTGAAGAACCATTTCTTAGACAGAGAACTGCTCTTGTCTGGATTCTCTGATTCAAACGTTCCATCTGAATAGATACTTCCTAAAACTCCAAGAAGTATTCAACAAATTTGAATTCAAAACCAAGAGTTGTGAACTGCTGAAGAGTTTCGATGAATCCTTCATCAATCTCAATTCTGAAATCAATTATTCTCAAGGAGGTTGGAGAAAACATAAAATCAGACATAATCTCACCAACAACCATCGAAGAACCATTTCTTAGACGGAGAACTGCTCTTATTTGGATTCTCTGATTCAAACGTTCCATCTAAATAGATACTTCCTGAAACTCCAAGAAGTATTCAACAAATTTGAATTCAAAACCAAGAGTTGTGAACTACCGAAGAGTTTCGATGAATCCTTCATCAATCTCAATTCTGAAATCAGTTATTCTCAAGGAGGTTGGAGCAAACATAAAATCAAATATAAATCTCACCAACAACCACATCAACAATTGGATAAATTCTTCATCAGAATGCCAAGCAATTCTTTGTTGTTATTCAAGAAGAATTTCTTCATCCCTTCTAGTTTTTGGACTCTCCATTTCCTGCAAAAAGGATGAGCTAGGAACAGAAATGGATTCATTTACATGCATCAATTCTTCCATGCCAGAATGTCCTCCTCCACCAATAGTACTTGAAGAATTTCCCTCATCATTTTCAAGAGGATTTTCATAAACCCCACTAGCACCATCTTCATACAAGGAATTATCAAAGGCCTGAAAAACTTGTGGATGAGAATTTGAATGCTCCTGTCTTTCACGACAGCGTTCCAAAATCAAAAGTTTCTTGTATGAGATCAAGCTCATCAAGAAATTTTTGCATCTCTTCAGCTCTTCCTTTGTTTTCTTGCTCCCATGAACATTGAGCAGTAGAAATATGATTCTCTGCTTCTATTAGAGCCTCATGTACTTCTTGCAATTTGGCTATAGTTTGCTCATTCCACTCCAATGCCTTGTCAGGAATTTTGGCCACTTTATCTTTATCACGAATGATAAGCACAAGACTTGACTTGAATTCTTGCAAGGCATTTTTAATTGACTTCATATCAGTAATAGAAATACAACACATATCTAGGCTTCTAGGCACTTCATTAATCAGATCTTCTATTTGCCGATGAATATCATCAAGTTTGGATAAAACTCGAATTTCTTTTTCAGCGGTTAGAGAACTTGAGCTGCATTCTTCATGAGTTGGTTGAGATGGAGTTGTGTTGCTTTGGTGTACAAAGATGGCAAAAATCCTCTCAGGTGAACTCCTCAAACTTTCACGCATTTGTTGTACACTTTCCATCATCTCATCAATGGTATCTCCCAATTCATTAGCTTTCTGTTTTAGTTTGGCTTCAAGCAAAGAAAATTTTGTTTTGTGCTCACTAGAAACCGCTTCCTCCATATTGTCTTCAACACAAGATTCAACGTTCGTGAAGGATAGATTTTCTATTGATGAAGGGTAGCTTCGGTCAGATATAAATGATGATTGCATTCATGCATCATCATCATTTATATGTGATCGAAATTACTTATCAAATAAATAATTATGAAAATAATAAATTTGAATTTATGAGCATGAATAAAATTCGAAATATAAATAATGTTCAAACTTTGCATTATATAAATCACAAGGTGTTAAATGCTTATATGTTTATGTTGACCACCGATTAGTATTGGTTGGCTAAGAGAAACCCACGCCCTTCAAGGGACACGTCCTCTCATCGGGCACGTCTCTCCTTGGAGGCACGTATCTTCTTGGAGGTGTGTCTCCTCCTTCAAGTACAAAGCATGATGACAATCATTGATTGTAGACATCGAAATTAATAAATGTTCTACAATCAGCACACTCGAAATACAAGAAGCAAAATCTGACTTAGAATTCTTACACAAAATTTCAGACTTAGAATTTCCATAGGTCCTTCTTAGGATTCAATTTGACAAAGATTTGATTAACATTTACATGGTATCAAAGCCAAGTTGAGTGAATCCAAATCAAATCTAGATATCAGATTGTTTAGGAAAATTCATATTTTTTAAATCGAATTCACATCACATTCTTCATAATGTAAAGTGTGATCAGATTTGAAGATCGTCTTGCAAGAGCAAACAACATCACATCATGGAAATTTAGAATCATGATGATCCTTAAAGAGAATAAGTTACTCATTTGTGAGAGAAAACAAAAGGGAACCTGAGGCTGATCCTGAGAAAACACAATGGATTGAGAACAATGAAAAGGCCATGAAAATCTTAGTAGATGCAGTTAGGGATCATATAGTGCCCATTCTAGCAAAACATGAAACTGCGTATCTAATGTTCAAATCCCTTGAGAGCACCTATGAGATAAATGATACCAGTAGGACTCTTGCATTAAAGAGGCAAATCAACAATGTCCAAATAAACAAAGGAGAAACTATTAATGCATACTTCATGAGGATCATTGAACTAAGGGATCAATTATCCACAATTGGATATCAAATTGATAGCGAAGAGTTAACTCTAATTGCACTAGGAGGCATATCAAACTCATGGGAGTCATTTGTTCAAAGAATAAGTGCAAGATTTAAACTCCCCAAGTTTAATAGGCTAAGAACAGACTGCCTACAAGAGGAAACAAGTCTCTCAACAAAATAACATAGATGAAGACATTCATGTGCTCAACACATCTAATTACAAGAGTAAGAAAAACTCCTACAGGAAAGGATCATTTAAAAGAAAGAGAAACTCCTATGGAAAAGGATCTTCCAAGAAGAAAGACATCTCTCAAGTACAATGTTTTAGATGTGATCAATATGACCACTATCCAATGAAGTGCTCTAACAGATCAAAACAACAAGCATCCTTTGCTAAAGTAGGAAAGTCAAATTCAGACCATGAATCTGAGTAATTTGTATTATATTCAGCCTTATCTAGTCAAGTATCTAACAACACCCACAACTGAGTAATTGACAGTGGTTCTTCAAGGCATATCACAGGGTTCAAAGAACACTTAGACACTATGATTGAAGAGACTGATTTTGCACACCCTATAAAAGGGGTTGGAACTTGCTCCATCACATCGAAATCTGGTCTATCCCTTCAACTCACTGGAGTCTTATTTGTACCTGGAATAAGGAGGAATCTAATATCCATCTCTCCACTTGAAGACAATGGAGATAGAGTTACCTTTATGGATGGGAAAGTTTTGGCATGGCCTAAGAACTCAACTATAAAGAAACCCCAAACCAATGGTATAAGACAAGGGTATCTTTACAAACTATGCACTGAGGTTAAGCAAGCCCTCACCCTTGATACTTTCTGATTCAAATGAAATTTGGCATAGAATATTAGGACATCTTCATTTTCGTGCCCTACCTTCTATAGAAAAACTTGTAACGGGATTACCTAAGTTAAAACCATCTTATGAAGGAACTTGTAAAGGTTGTGCCTTAGGAAAGAATACATAGGGATCCTTTCACAATAGCTCGAGTAAAACCCAAAATGTATTAGAACTGGTTCACTCTTATTTATGTGGACCCATGCCTGTACCTTCCAAGGCAGGCTTCCTATACTATGCCATATTTATAGATGACTTCTCTAGGAAGACCTGGATTTATTTCCTTAAGTGTAAAGAGTCAATAGAAATCCTTAAAAGATTCAAGGAGTTCAAAGCTCTTACTGAAAACTTCTCTGGAAAGAAAATAAAAATCTTAAGGACAGAGAATGGGAAAGAATACACCTTTGAAATCTTTAAAGAATTTTGCATGTGTTGGGATTAAGAGGGAGTTTACAGTAGCCTACAACCCTCAACAAAATGGGGTTGTTGAAAGGAAAAATATAACCATTGTGGAAGGTGCCAAAGCAATGTTGCTTGACCAGAACATTGAAACTTCATTCTGGGCAGAAGCCTCTAGAACTGTTGTCTACATTCAAAATAGATGTCCTCATTCTCATCTAGATAACAAAACTCTTGAAGAAGCTTTTACCAGCATAAAACCTGATATTAGTCATCTTAGGATTCTTGGTTGCCCTATCTATATTCATGTGCCCAAAGAGAAGAGATTCAAACTAGAACCTTCCGGAAAGAAAGGGGTATTTGTGGGATATAGTGAAACCTCCAAGGCCTACAGGATATTCGTACCCGGGTAGAAACAAATTGAATTGAGCAGAGATGTCATCTTTGAAGAAGACATTGCATTCAAAAGGGCAAGAAGTTCTAGTGAGATAGAAACCTATTCCCCTAGAGTATTAGAAGTGGAACATGCTCCTGAGATTCAGAGGGAAGTATACTATTGATATTCTAAAGAGATTTGGACTGTTGTACTGTAGACCCATGTCTACACCTATGGAAACCAACCTTCACAAACTGAAAGAAGTAGCAGCAGAATCCAAGTGTGCAAAATCAACCCTATATAGACAAATGATTGGATCCTTGATGTACCTAGTTAACACCAGACCTGATATTTGCTATGCGGTGAATGCTCTTAGCCAGTTCATGTGTGAGCCAGAGGAAATTCACCTTATGGTTGTGAAACATATATTGAGATATCTTCAAGGCACTATTGGATATGGTCTTCTTTACAGAAATAACCAACTAGATCTACATGGATACTCTGATTCAGATTGGGCTGGAAGTGTAACCGATCGGAAAAGCACATCAGAATGTTGCTTCAGTTTAAGATTTGCTATGATCTCTTAGATCTGCAGAAAACAATCTTCAGTAGCACAAAGCTCGACAGAAGTTGAATACATTGCAGCCTTTATGGGGGCAAGAGAAGCAATTTGGCTTCGAAAATAGTTTGTGGGACTCTTTCGTGAGCCCTTGAATCCTACAATCATTCATTGTGATAATCAGAGTTGCATCAAACTCTCTATAAATCCTGTATTTCATCATAGATCTAAGCACATTGAAATCCCCTACCATTATGTAAGAGACATGGTAGAAAGGAATGTGATCCAGTTGGAGTATATTAGTACAAATGATCAAACAGCAGACATTCTCATCAAACCTCTCTCTCGAATCAAGGTAGAACACTTTAGGAAGAAGCTTGGTATGGTTGAAATGTAATTTGATATTATGTTTGAAATTCAAAATTGTTTAGAAGTTGTACTAATATATTTAAGATGTTTAATGTGTAAACTCTTTTGCCATGTGTGTGACTCCATGACCTTATGGGCCCCTGTATTTCATGATAGATCTAAGCACATTGAGATCCCCTACCATTATGTAAGAGACATGGTAGAAAGGAACATGATCCAGTTGGAGTATATTAGTACAAATGATCAAACAGCAGACATTCTCATCAAACCTCTCTCCTAAATCAAGGTAGAACACTTCAGGAAGAAGCTTGGTATGGTTGAAATGTAATTTGATATTATGTTTGAAATTCAAAATTGTTTAGAAGTTGTACTAATATATTTAAGATGTTTAATGTGTAAACTCTTTTGCCATGTGTGTGACTCCATGACCTTATGGGCCCGCTCCCCCTGTGTACATTATTGAAAGGTGACGATCTTTCTAATAATGAATACTTGAATGTGACATTGTAAAGTGACGACTCTACAATGATGAGTTGAACTATCATGATAGATATCATGTGACTTGATATCTATGGACATGTCATGATAGTATCTCTTGGACACTTTGATGGATATCATGGGACTTGATGTCATTTGAAGATCATTGTGATCCTTAAGAGATAATCATGGTGGGTAATTATATATCTCTGGATATGCCATGAATTATTATGGTAGACATCATGTGACTTGATGTCAGTGCACATACCATAATGAAGATGTGATTATGAAGAATGTCATGTGACTTGACAATATTGAGAAATCATATCTTCGATATCACATGTGAAGGTGATATCTCTACTTATTTTAGAGTTATCTTCCCTAGCTAAGAGGGAGTGTTGATGAAGGGTAGCTTCGTTCAGATATAAATGATGATTGCATTCATGCATCATCATCATTTATATGTGATCGAAATTACTTATCAAATAAATAATTCTGAAAAATAATAAATTTGAATTTTTGAGCATGAATAAAATTTGAAATATAAATAATGTTCAAACTTTGCATTATATAAATCGCAGGGTGTTAAATGCTTATATGTTTATGTTGACCACCGATTAGTATTGGTTGGCTAAGAGAGACCCACGCCCTTCAAGGGACATGTCCTCTCATGGGGCGCGTCTCTCGTTGGAGGCACGTATCTTCTTGGAGGTGTGTCTCCTCCTTCAAGTACAAAGCATGATGACAATCATTGATTGTAGACATCAAAATTAATAAATGTTTTGCAATCAGCACATTTGAAATACAAGAAGCAAAATCTAACTTAGAATTCTTACACAGAATTTCAGACTTAGAATTTCCATAGGTCCTTCTTAGGATTCAATTTGACAAAGATTTGATTAACATTTACATTTTCCTCTTTGACATTCTCCATTTTTTCTTGTTGTTCTAACCAAAATCCTCCTAAATTTTGAAGGTGTCGAAGGAATTCGTCAGCCCATAGGATATCATCAATTGAAGACGTTTTTTCAGTCTCAACAAATTCATCCTTTGTATCATCAATTTGGGTCTCCCTAACTTTTGTTTCCTCAACACTTTCTTCATTAGAATGCCTGACTTCTTCATGCACATCTAAAATTGTTGTGGTCTTACTACATTCCCCTAATGAATGCATAAACACTTCTTGTGTCTCCAAAATAGATGTTGTCTTTATGCATTCTTCCGTAGAATGCATGGACAAAAGTATTTTGGTAGATACCCCCTGAACATTTGTTACAAAATCAAAGGGATTCCAACTTTCATTTCCTTCTTTAGCATTAAAATTCTCTTCTTTGTTCTCCACAGGCTTCATCAAAAGGGGCTTTAACTTTTCTTCACATTGATGAAACAATCCTTTGATCAAAATTTCAGTAGTAGGAGAAATTTGCTCTTCTGGCTCATATGCGTCCGAGAGAAGTGTTTGCACAATCTGACGAATACATTCCATTTCATTAATTGTCAGAACAAGAACATTTCTAACAGCAGCAAATACATCCTCCCCTTGCTCACTCCACATTGAATTTAAAAGATAATGAAACAATTGATAAATCTGTTTTTGCATGTCCAAATCTACTAACAGCAAACATATTTTGAGAATGGAAAATGTCTTCAAGATGGTAACTCTTCTTGGAAAAAGACTACTACCCATTTCATCTAGATCTTGGAAACTTTCAACAATCAAATGCAACACTTTCTTCATGGTACCATCATCATAAGGCATCATAAGT
>CM021104.1:168558524-168598679 GCA_007115665.2 Sequoiadendron giganteum | reverse complement strand
CATCTCTTCATTCTAAGCCATGACTTAAACTGCCAAGACAAGGTTTCTTACAACCTCTGAAAAAGTATCAATCTCACGAAACTAAAACTGAACTCAGTTTCCTCTGGTGTAGCAACGGAATTCTCTGACACTCATTTATCTCTAAAGCACTTGAATACACAGGATGGCAGGAAAACAAGCTCTAATACACTGAAATGTACCCCCTTAGTTTTTTTCAGATTTTCAACATAATAAACCAGCATCCGAACACTGATTAGCATTAGCGTTAGCTCTAATACCAAGAATGTTCACCAAGATCCCAGTATGGGCGAAGTGATAGCATATGGTTTGGGGATCATTAGGAAAATCAGAACTGCAAGTACAATTCATCTGCTAAGCAAGCATCCACAAGCGGTAGGAATACTCCACTTATTCAATGGGTGAAATTATTACAACTTATTAACGCAGGAAGTCAGCCATGTAACCACACTTCCACTTGAACAGTGGGGGGTATACAATCCTCACAACAACTTATTTCGTGGGGGGAATACCACATTAATGAAAGATTATTTATTAAACTCGACCACTCAATCGTGGGAGTATGAAATAAACTAAAAATTGCAGCAATGTAAACAACAACTGTTAGTACTACTAATCAGCTTACAAACAAATGACATACAGCTGCAACATAACAGAGATAAGCTTCAACAAACAACCGATGGTTAGAGTAACACTTCCTCTAACTCTTACAACATAAATAAATATACAATTGAAGCTCAAATCAGCATAATATCAAAATCTAACTAATCTGATCAAAAACAGAAGGTACAGAAAATCAGACCAGCAATGAAGAGATTCACCAAAATGTTCATATCTCCACCAAACGGAGTCCGTTTGACGTGAAACTGAATGCAAATGAATCCTAGAACAGAGGCATCCAAAACACAGCAAATAGACACCTTCAAAATTTGCACCTGTCAGTGGCATGAATCCCAATGCAACCAAGCAGAATGGTACAGCCTCCAGGAAGGATCGACCTTCTCCCAAAAATCAGAAACTCAACTAAAAAATCTGCAAAATTGTAGAAAGGGGCACCCTCCATAGTAGAACAGCATGGGCCAGTACTCCGAACAATAGAAAAATCAAAGGCGAAGCAGTGATCACAAATTCGCTTCAGCCATGAGCATACCAGCAACTCAAAAACAGGTTATACAATAGCAACTTTTTCAATAACATCAAAATTGAAGTTCCATCTGCACTCCAATGTGAAGTACAATCTCATAGACCCACCTAGGAAGCCATAGTTTCAGGCCCGAAGGATGGATTGCAAAATGCTAAGTTTCCCCTTAGCCAAGTTCTGGATTTCAAACCAGCAACATAACTTTACTTTTCAAAATTCAAGCATAAGAAACAATGAGTAAAGCACCAATATATAAGCTTCAATTGGCAAATGAAGCAATCTGTAATTCCCACAATAAACTGTTCCAATTCCTCCAAGGGACGCCATCTCTTAACAGTCACTTTATTTTGAATTTAATGAAATATTATTCATCTCCCTTTTTGGCATCCAACTTTAAGTTGCACAATAAACATTAAATGCATAAGAAATTCCACCCCCTTTAAGTCCCCTTCATTAAAACAACTTGCAGTCATCAAGCCTAGTCATGGGGTACAACTTCAAGATATGAAAATTGACTAAGTCTGGGACTCAGTCCAAGGAGGGATAGAAACCAAAACCAAAGCCAACACTCAAACTAATTTTGCCAGAAATAGAATGATGACCTGAGCAGGACTGTTCATGGTGTCACTGCCAAAATTAGACTTACTAAAAATAGCCAATGCCAAAAATAGTAAGTTAACTTCAAAACCTTCAAAAAGCCAAACTAAACACCCCCACTACCCAAAATAGAAATAAGGACTGCAGATGAATAAACTGCTGCTAAAATGATACTGCTATAACTAGACTTACCAAAATAGAAAACTGCTATAAATAGTAAGTTTGCAAAGCTTCACCTGAACAACATCTGAGCAGCAAACAAGACTTACTATAAATAGTAAGTCTTTCCAAATGCCTTCTGAGCACAAACTAGGAAGCCAACATGACTTACTATAAATAGTAAGTACCTAGAAAAGTTGTCAGATGGAGATCTATGATACACCATTTTGAAGCTCTCTTAAAACCCAGAAAACTACACCAGACATGCATCAAAAACTCTCACATACAAGCCCTCAAAATTGCATCTGAAACCTCCTAAAAAATAGGAAACCCTAATTTTCAATTTTGCTTAGCCTATGAGTTTTCAGAAATAGGCTAAATCCTCAAGAAGAGCGTGCGGCTAAAATGGGGACATTACGCCAATCAACCAAAAAAAGCCTATGACCCTTGCAATCACCACAAAATCTGCAACCAAAGCTAACCCACATATCCTCATGCAACTCTTTGTGCTCATTCTCAAAAGGTGTCACACCATACTGTAGCCACAAGCACACACCCCACAAGGAATACCTACCATTGCTACACAACAACTACCTAGAGCATATCTCATGTCGTGGAACACTAGATGTCGTTCTACATTCTCTCCCTCACTTAATAGGAGAGATCCATACTAATCCAATGGAACATCTACCTGACATTGTGAATCGTTGTATTGTTCACAACGTTGATGAAGATAATATTGTTATTGAAATTGCTTGTTTGTAATGTCCCTGATTTAGCCCTACGCTCTACAATTGGATTTAGCCTATTTCCAGAAACTCGTAGGCTAAGCAGAATGGGAACACTTACTATTTATAGTAAGTCATGATACTGCTCAGTTGGCATACAGATGTGGTTTTGGCAAACTTACTATTTATAGCAATATGCTATTTTTGTTAAGTATATTTATAGCAGTATCACTCTAGCAGCAACTCAATCTTTTGCAGTTCAGTGTGGCCGATCAGTTTGGCTTTCTGTTGTGTTGAAGTGAATTTACTATTTTTGGCAGTGGCTATTTTTAGTAAGTCTAATTTTGGCAGTATCATCATCTGCAGTTCAACTCAGGTCATCATGCTATTTGTCGTAATCCTTCAGTTTCAGTATTGGCATTTGTTTTGGTTATCTCCTTGGACTAAGTGTTATACTTAGTCAATTTCATGTTTTTAAGTTGTACCCCCATGCCTAGGAGTGATAACTTCATGTTGTTTTAAAGAGGGGACATTATAGGGTCATGTTGAGCATTTAATGATTTATTAAAATGCTTTATTGTTGCAAATAGAAATGGACGCCTAAAGGGAAGAGAAATAATGTTCTATTATTTCACAATAAAGTGAATGGTTGAAGGCCGTCCCTTGGGAAGTTGAAGTGATTCAACTTCTTGGAATTCAAAGTGTTTCATTTGCCCATTGAAACTTATATATTGTTGCATTGTGGAGAGCTGATTATGTTATGTTTTGGAAAGCAAAGTTATGCTGCTGGTTTGAAATCCAGAATCCGGCTAAGGGAAAGCTTAGCAATTCTATTCCACTCTTTGGGCCTGAAACTATGGTTCCCTAGATAATGGATTGAGAGTGTGCTTCATCGAGAAGTACATATTGAGCATTACTGTGGAGTTTTGGTGAGATATTTCCAGTTTTCAAGTTGTTGGTTATTGTTTGGCTGAAGGAGATTTTTATATACAGCTTTTTGTATGAATTTAATTTGCTTATGGGCATTGAAGCAATCTATTCCTAGGCTAAAGGTGACCCTCTTGGCAAAGTTACAAATTTTATTTTGCAAATTTGAATATTTAATGCAAGGTCGACCTCCCTAGAAGGTCGTACCATTGCTGGAAGTGTCTTGGAGTTCAGGCTTGAATATTGGTGACCCATTGATGCGGTTTCAGTGATTGATTTTGGGCGCCATCCTCCTAGTATGCATTTGCAATTCATTTCAAACATTTGGAGGTATTTTTAAAGGTGTTATGAGAATTTTGGTATTATCATTGATTGTTGGTTCAGAATTTCAGTATGCTATTCGTCATATCAAATTTGCTTCAATTCTGATTTTTGGCTTATATCTTGGTGATTGAGAAGATTATATATTGTAATAAACATTCTTCAGTAGTTTGCATTGATTATATCATTGTATCACATGGAAATTGCAGATTTATTTTATTGTAAGGCTGAGATTTAGTAGTACTAATCCAGTCATTATCCTTATTGCATTTACTTGCGATTTCCTAATGCAAACACTTTAACCCCTGGCTGGTTTACCGCCAGTGTGGAGAATAAACATTTGTATCTTTTTTCATACCCACTTTCAAGTGGTGAATTCTCACTGTTGAGTGGATGCCTGCCGCAACAGAGGAAGTATTAATATTGTAATCTTTCCCCCCACTGTTTGGTGGTAGCGTGGAAAGTCCTTATGGCTAGTTATCCGCCTTTGTTCATTTCAATTTCAGCATTAGTACTCCACCATATGTTAGCACCTCGCTTGTCAAAGGATCTTGAGTGCACATTCTTGGTGTTGAGTTTAATCTCTCTCTTTCAGTATAATCTTGTAATCTTGATTCAGTAGATTCTAGGGATCCTCTGACCATATGCCCGCCCCTCCTCCTTAAGTGGTTTTAGGGCGCATTCTTGGTTAGAGTTCTTTTATGCACATTTTGGATTATGCTAACCTTAATGGGTGCTTGGTTACATTGTAAATGTTTGGTTTAAAAATCAAAAAAATTGAGAGTGTATATTTCATTGTTGCACCATTCAAAATGCAAAGCCCTTAATTAGTACCATCACTTCGGCAAATGTCCATTGCTAATTGGGACCAACTATGTCAAATTTTTCTCAATAAATTCAAAGAGAAGTGCAACGCTTCATCACTATTGGAGTAGTTGACAACCATTAAAAGAGCCCATATGCAGATTCTTGACGACTTTAACAAAAAAAAATCAAAACATGGAAATGCAACCCTGTCATGTCCCCGAAATTGGATACTAAGATAACAAAAAAAACATATTTAAAAAAAAAGAAAAAAGAAAAAGAAAAAGTAATACCATTATAATTATAATTGTCAGAAGACAACATTATAATTATAATCATTAGACTATATATATCGCAAATCCCCAAAATTATAAATATTAGACATTGTAATGATATGGAATAGATAATATTCATTGTTATTTTGGTAAATACCATTTTTATATGATTTGATAACTAATATAAAATTAATGATAAAATTTAAATAAACATTGGAATATGAAGATAGATAAATTCAAAATATGAACTTAATAGATAATAAAGGAAAAATAAATAAAATAATAATAAACGATTAATACCAAAAAGTGTGGATAGCATAAACATTAATTTAGCGGCAATGAATGAAATCATCGAACCATCCAAACAGATAAATCATTGACCTTTTGACTTATTATCGGGCCTCTATAATAATACTCAATACATCGCAAGAATAAGACAAAAATAATAAAATAAGATTAGCGCATGAATCACCCCCGCTAAAGAGCCTGAAATGGTAAACGATGATCACCCGTCTGGGCCAAGTGCCAATATTTGAAATGGAACGAGTACCTTTGGTCGAAAGGACGCGACTGAGTATAGACAGGTACAACTTGTCCAAGCATAGATATAGGAGAAAACGAACCAAGCATGATCAGGATGGAGGGCACACAAAAAGACAAGGAGTAAGCAACGAGATCAAATACAAGTAGCCAGGTGACGTGTTCACTTACCATTAATATTTAGTATATTCAAAGGAAGAATCGATGAACTCTAAACATGTTGTAGCAACGTCCTCTCTATAATACAAATCCTCATAATCGTCGACCATGTTTCCTCGGGTATTACCATTAGTATAATTTCTCTATGAAACAATGATGGTTCCTTTGACCCCGTCCTAATTATAATTATGCTAGGATCTGATTATTTCTTCTAACATTAATAACTATTGTTTCCCAACTTAGGCATAATATCAAGTGCAATGGAGAACTGTAAATGTAATCAAATCTTTCCTCAAATAGGATCCTAATACCTAAGAACAAAAAACTAAGTTTGAATTTATGTGTAAGACAATTATAAGTCAAAATGAAATTTCCAGAATTTTTCTTCTAACTGCGATTTCCAGATCTTCTTATTAAATGTGAATGTGCTGATTGCAGAACATTATCTGATTTCTATGTTTGCATATCAAAAGAGGTACCGCCATAAATATGTGAGAAGTCCGCCCCCTAAGAGGCGCACTCATGAGAGGACGTGTCTCCACAAGTGGAGGCACGTCCACTCATGGGATGCGTCCCTTAGGATGCGGTTTGATAACAACTCTTATTAACATTTGTTATGTATATGCTCACACATATATAACCTTCTATATGATGGCGGATGACATAAGAGAATTCCGATTTCACATGAATGCAGAATATAATATCACAGGAATGATCGAATTTATATGAATGCTCATAATTTCGATTTTAAATGTTTCCTTTACAAATATCATAACATGAATGATAATTCCGATCACTTATGAATGACAATGATACTTGCATCACTGTCATTTATATCTGACCGAAGCTATCATCCATTAATACTCCCTCTTAGCTAGGGAAGATATTTCAAATCAAATAAGTTAAGATATCTCCTTCACACGTGATATGATATGTTTTCTCAAAGTTGTCAAGTTACATGACATTCTTTATAACCACATCTTCATTATTTCAACACTCCCTATTTAACTAGGAAGAATAACTTCCAAAAGTGATATCACCTAACTCGTGATATCAGAAGATATGATATGCTTCTGAGAGTGTCAAGTCACATGACATTCTCCATAACATATCTTCATTATGGTATGTGCACTGACATCAAGTCACATGATGTCTACCATAATTCATGGCATATCCACAGATATAATCATCCACCATGATTATCTCTTACGGATCACAATGACCTTCAGATATCAAGTCTCATGATATCCATCAAGGTGTCCAAGAGATACTAT
Organism: Sequoiadendron giganteum; assembly: GCA_007115665.2. Taxonomy (NCBI): domain Eukaryota; kingdom Viridiplantae; phylum Streptophyta; class Pinopsida; order Cupressales; family Cupressaceae; genus Sequoiadendron; species Sequoiadendron giganteum. The sequence goes on along the minus strand of CM021104.1, from coordinate 168,591,736 downwards.
CATGTCATGTCCACAGATATCAAGTCACATGATATCTATCATGATAGTTCATCATTGTAGAGTCGTCACTTTACAATGTCAAATACAAGTGTTCATTATCAGAAAGATCGTCACCTTTCAATAATGAACACAGGGGGAGTAGGCCCATAAAGTCATGGAGTCACACACATGACAAAAGAGTTTACACATTAAACATCTTTATATATCAGTACAATTTATAAACAATTTGTATTTCAAACATAAATAACAAATTACATTTCAACCATACCAAGTTTCTTCCTGAAATGCTCTACCTTGATCCGGGAGAGAGGCTTGGTGAGAATGTTTGCAGTTTGATCATTTGTACTAATATACTCCAACTGAATCACTTTCCTTTCCACCATATCTCTCACATAATGATAGGGGATCTCAATGTGTTTAGATATGTCATGAAAGATAGGATTCACAGAGAGCTTTATACAACTCTGATTATCACAATGAATAATCGTAGGATTCAAGGGCTCACCAAAGAGTCCCACAAGCAATTTACGAAGCCACACTGCTTCTCTTGCTCCCATTGAGGCTGCAATATATTCAGCTTCTGTTGAGCTCTATGCAACTGACGATTATTTTCTGCAAATCCAAGAGATCATAACTGATCCCAAACTGAAGCAACATCCTGATGTGCTCTTTCGATCAGTTACACTTCCAGCCCAATCTGAATCTGAGTACTCATGTAGATCTAGTGGATCATTCTTGTAATGAAGACCATATCCAATGGTGCCTTGAAGATATCTAAAAATATGTTTTACAGCCATCAAGTGAATTTCCTTGGGTTCACACATGAACTAGCTGAGGGCATTTACAGCATAGCAAATATCAGGTTTGGTGTTAACCAGATACATCAAGGATCCAATCATCTGTCTGTAAAGGGTCGGATCTGCACATTTGGATTCTGCTGCTACTTCTTTCAATTTGTGAAGGTTGGTTTCCATGGGTGTAGACATTGGTCTACAGTCCAACATTCCAAATCTTTTCAGAATGTCAATAGTATACTTCCCTTGATTTAGTATAATACCTTCTGATTTCTGCCATACTTCCAAACCGAGGAAGTAGTGAAGATTACCCGTCTTTCATGTCAAATTCAGAGATTAGATCTTGTTTCCCTTGAGCAATGAGGTGATCTTCTCCTGTTATCAGCAGGTCATCAACATACAAAATAATTATAAGCATATCACCTTTGATTACCTTGAAGTAGAGATTGGAGTCAGCATCATTCTTGAAAAATCCTAATCCCAAGAGATAGCTGTCAATTCTTTCATACCAGACCCTGGGAGCCTGTTTAAGTGCATAGAGAGCTTTCTTGAGCCTACACACATGTGAGTTAGATTTATGTATCACAAAACCTTCAGGCTGTTACAGATAGACTTCCTCTTCAATGGTTCCATTCAGGAAAGTAGTTTTCACATCCATTTGATGGATCTTCCATCCTTTAGTTGTTGCAATGGCTAATATTGCTCTTACTGATGTATAACGGGCAACAGGTGCAAATGTTTCTTCGTAATCAATGCCTTCCTTTTGAGAAAAACCCCTAGCCACGAAACGTGCTTTATGTTTTTCTATACTGCCATCAGCAGCATGCTTGATTTTGAAGAGCCATTTAGAAGAAACAACAGATTTCTCTTTTGGTCTAGGCACTATGTCCCATACATCATTCTTTAGTATGGACTGGTACTCCTCTCTCATTGCATCCTTCCAAGCTTGATGTCTGAAGGCTTCTGTAACACTGGCAGGTTCAGAGTTTATGATGTTGTTCATTAGGGCAACATAGCTAGAGAAATGTTTGGGTCTTTTACTCTCCCTGAACGTTCCTTTAGGTGCTGCATGATCCTCTGCTTCTTTGATCATCTTCCTTGCCCAAAGTGGTCTCTTTCTGCCAATGTCATTTGTGTCCTCATTTGAAGTGGTAGGAGGTTCAAGTGGCATTTCCTCAGGATGCTCCCTCTGAATCTCAGGAGCAGGTTCCATTTCAGGTATCCTAGGGAAATAGGTTTTTGTTTCACTCGTACTTCTTGCCCTCTTGAATGCAATGTCTTCTTCGAAGATGACATCTCTGCTCAACTCAATTTGTTTCTGCCCGGGTATGAATATTCTGTAAGCTTTGGAGGTTTCACTATAACCCACAAATACTCCCTTCTTTCCAGAAGGTTCTAGTTTGAATCTCTTCTCTTTGGGTACATGAATATAGACAGGGCAGCCAAAAATCCTAAGATGGCTAATGTCAGGTTTTATGCCGGTAAAGGCTTCTTCAGGAGTTTTGTTATCAAGATGAGAATGAGGACATCTATTTTGGATATAGACAGCAGTCCTAGAGGCTTCTGCCCAGAAAGATGTTTCAATGTTTTGGTCTAGCAACATTGCTTTAGCAGCTTCTACAATGGTTCTATTTTTTCTCTCAGCAACCCCATTCTGTTGAGGATTGTAGGCGACAGTGAATTCCCTCTTAATTCCGGCACTCATGCAAAATTCTTTAAAGATCTCAGAGGTATATTCTTTTCCATTGTCTGTCCTTAAGGTTTTTATTTTCTTTCCGGAGAAGTTTTCAGTGAGGGCTTTAAACTCTTCGAACCTTTTGAGGATTTCTATTGACTCTTTGCATTTAAGGAAATAGATCCAAGTTTTCCTAGAGAAGTCATCTACAAATATAACATAGTATAGAAATCCTGCTTTAGAAGGTACAGACATGGGTCCACAAAGATCAGAGTGAACCAGTTCTAATACATTAAGGGTTTTACTTAGGCTATTCTGGAAGGATCCTTTAGTATTCTTTCCTAGGGCACAACCTTTACAAGTTCCCTCATGAGATAGTTTTAGCTTGGGTAAGCCTGTAACAAGTTTTTCCATAGAAGGTAGGGCACGGAAATGAAGGTGACCTAGTCTTCTATGCCAAATTTCATTCGAATCAATAGTGTCAAGGGTAAGGGCTTGTTTAACCTCAGTGCAAAGTTTGTAAAGGTACCCTTGTCTTATGCCTATAGTATGTGCTTTCTTGATAGTTGAGTTTTTAGGCCATACTAGAACTTTACCATCCATAAATGTAACTCTGTAGCCATTGTCTTCAAGGGCAGAGATGGATATAAGATTTCTCTTAATTCCAGGTACAAATAGGACTCCAGTGAGTTGTAGAGAAATCCCAGATTTCAACTTGATAGAGCATGTTCCAACCCCTTTTACAGGGTATGCAGAATCATCCCCGATGGTTACTTCTTCATCAAACTTTTCAGTTATGGAGTCTAGGTGTTCTCTAAACCCTGTGATGTGTCTGGATGAACCACTATCAATTACCCAATTTTGAGTGTTGTCAGATACTTGATTAGAAAGGGCTGTGTAGAACACAAGGTTCTCAGTTTTCTTAGTTTCAGCCACTGGTTCCCTAATAGTTTCTCTCATAAGTGAGACTAGTTTATCTGCTCTTGTAAGATGATTTTCAAATCTGATCACAATAGACATTACGAAGAATGTGATGTGAATTCGATTTTAGAAAATACGAATTTCTTTTGAGCAATCTGATTTTAGATTTGATTTGGATTCGCACAACGTGGCTCTAATACCATGTAAATGTAATCAAATCTTTCCTCAAATAGGATCCTAATACCTAAAAACAAAAAACTAAGTTCGAATTTCTGTGTAAGACAATTATAAGTCAAAATGAAATTTCCAGAATTTTTGTTCTAATTGCGATTTCTAGATCTTCTTATTAAATGTGAATGTGCTGATTGGAGAACATTATCTGATTTCTATGTTTGCATATCAAAAGAGGTACCGCCATAAATATGTGAGAATTCCGCCCCCTAAGAGGCGCGCCTCATGAGAGGAGGTGTCTCCATGAGTGGAGGCACGTCCACTCATGGGACGCATCCCTTAGGATGTGGTTTGATAACAACTCTTATTACCATTTGTTATGTATATGCTCACATGTATATAACCTTCTATATGATGGCGGACGACATAAGAGAATTCCGATTTCACATGAATGCAAAATATAATATCACGGGAATGATCGAATTTATATGAATGCTCATAATTTCGATTTTAAATGTTTCCTTTAGAAATATCATAACATGAATGATAATTTCGATCACTTATGAATGACAATGATACTTGCATCACTGTCATTCATATCTGACCGAAGCTATCATCCATTAACAAGAACCATGCCTCCCAGTTAGAACCTCCAGTAGCACGACCAAACTGGGTTCTCCCATAGGATAGAAAAATCCAATGGACCGGTCTTAAACTTAGCCCTTACTGTGTAGTACATTTTTTAATGTTGTTGATGACAAGTTGATACTGTTCTGTACTATACCATTGACATCTAATAGTTAGACATATATGCATATTGGACTCCAAACTATCCATAAATATGGTATACTTATTAAGTGTTGTGATCAGATTATTAATGTAATGCTCACTTTAGTATTCTCATGAATATACTTAATCTAGGTAAAGATGAATATATGAATCTAAGAGAATCAGTAATAAAATGCAAATGTCCTTGCTTGCTAAAAGATTGTTTTCTCTGTGTTTGTATACCTACTAGGGAGGAAGGGCCTGAGAAAAGTGATGCCTAAAAACCCCACTTAACAATCCGTTGCGGCCATGGAGGGGTGGGGGTCCCACTTAACAATCCGCTACAGCCATGGAGGGGTGGGGGTCCCACTTAACAATCCGCTACAGCCATGGAGGGGTGGTAGGCCTAGAACCACTTGTATGCTTCGTTGCCTTCCTCCAGTAGGTCATGTGTCTTCCGAGGTGATAACGTGGGTAGTAGGTGCAAGTGTCCCCACTAAGCACGCCACTCCGAGGATGGAATGTCTTAGTTGGACATTCATCTCGGAGCCAAGGGGCGGGTTATCCTGATAGGATGCTTGTGCCCTTGGGCTCAGATGGATAGCTTTAGGCAAATCTACCCATGCCACTCCTCATTTGTCTTCATTACTGCTTTTGCGACTATGTATGAATTTTTGGATACCTAGATATTAATGCTAACAGATATGTTGCTAATATGTTGAATACAGGATTCAAATCTAAGGCCATTGAATTAGGAGAACATCCATCTGGATAGAAGAGAATCTAAGCATAATCAACAAATTCTAGGACAAGTCAGACTAGGGACATTACAAACCCAATTGAGGTCCTCCCTCCATCATGTATGGCTTATCTCTATTACTTAATGGCCATTGCTTCTAAAATGGCCATGTTCATGAAAAATAGATGAAATGGTGTCCCAAACGCATATGAAATTGCTCTAGCTGCGAGAAAATGACCTAATACAACTTGGAAGGTCGATGCCCCATCCCCCTATGCCATTATTCCCTGATATTCGATTGTCATACCAACTTAACCAAATGACCTATTCCTCTACCACTCATGAACCCAATCCCCACCAAACCTCAACCAAAATAACACTTCGGTAAGCCATCAAACCCCTTTGAGCTTGAGAAAATGAGGAATTTACTCCAAACTAAGTCCAACGAAGTCATCACTGTCGAAAGAAATCATTACAATGTGCATATACCTCCCTATGCAAATAATCGACATCCCTAAAACTAACCATATAATCAATCAATAGTCCTATGAAGGTTACAAGCCATTCCACAACAACTAGCCTCACTAGAAAAAGCCTCCATATCCACCAACTAGAGTTCCTATACAACATAATCAGTTGGTGCCAATAGAGAAATCATTGCAACAAATTCCCCATAACCTCAATAGAGATCTAGTAGTAGCCCAAAGTAACTACACCGAGGAAAGCAACACATGGTGTTTGTAATGTCCCGTACCCGGTTTGCCCTAGAATTCACTTGTTGATTAGGTTTAGGGTTTCTTGGTTTGAAATCTGCATTCACCATATTAACAATATTTCCACATACACATATATTTGTTAGCATTAATATCTAGATATCCAAAATATAAGCATAATCATAAATATAATTTAACAAGCAAGAGGAGTACCATGGGTGGATCCGCCCTAAAGCCTTCATGTTGGACACAAGAGGTTGCTTGTCAAATCCTCCTTTCCCAACGGCTTAGTACCTGCATTCTCCACACATGGCAGTACCTCAAAAGACAATGGCCCTATTAGGAGAGGAGGGGGACACCCTAAGTACCAAGGGCCAATGGCCTACCACCCCCCTAAGTAACAGAATGCTGAGGTCGGACACCCACCCTTCATGACCAATCCCTTGCTTGGGCCTACGGGCTTGAGGGTGGGGTTTTTAGGCAATCCACTTGGTGAATGCTTCCCCCCATCCTAATAGGGTAACAGTCACGGAGCAAACAATCTTTGTACAGTCACTTGTGCATTTACTATTGAATTATCTATATTCATGTATCATGTTTGAGAGTATTATATGGATGCATGAAAATGTAACATAATGCAATAAAGTACATGGATCTATATTACTACAACAATGCCAATTCTCATCATATTTAGTTTGTCTATGATCAATAATACTATCCAATGTAATATTAACAATGATGGAAACTAAATGCCGCTATATCATACCCTTTGGTTTCATTCATGGTCATGATAATGCTGAAGGAACCATCATTAGTTCATAAAACTATTATAATATTGATAACATCAAAGGAAAAGATTGCACCAATAATCAAATGAGCAATATTAGTTTCTTGTATTCAAAATATGCTAAATATTATTGCTAAGTGAGTACATCACCTGAGTTGTTGTATCTTTCCACACTTTCTGGTTCCTTACTCGCCTCCATCAACCTTTATACCATACATATAATATATGTATATATGATTTTATAATATACTTATATATTCTGTATCAGTTTATATATATTATTATTATTGTTATTATTATTATTTCCAACTGATTTGTTGTACTCAGATCCTTTTACTTGCCTTTCTCTTCACTCCTTATTCATACTACCTTATTTCATTCCTAAATCTGTTGTTTACTCAGAAATATCTATCTCAGATTTGTTATCTTCTTTTTATTTCATGATTCCCATTTCATTCTCCCCCTCCCTTGCAACAATTTCACTTTCTTTATATATTTCTATGATTAACTGAAGCGATGCATCTTTTAGACCAGACGCAACCTTCTTGAGAAGGCATGATCCTTGTTTCCTTTTATCGTTGCCCTCAAGTCTTTCTTTTATTTTATTAATCTATGCCCTTAGTCTAAGCATTGCTTCCCTTTGGAAGGGAATCACAGCCTTTGTAAATTGCTGCCCTCCAATATTTTAATTGTTGATTGCTGCCATGTTTAATATATTCATTTTATGCTTATTGTTTTATATTTTGTATTATATGATTCTTAAAATATAGTTGTTATTATTATTATTTTATATTTTTTAGTATTATGATACTATTTAAATTGTTAGTGTTCATATTTTAATATTTACAATATTATATTTGATAAATATAACTATAATAATATTTTTAATATGTAATTTCATTCGTATTCCAAGGTTAGATTTTTTAGTGTCGTGATTTCGGGGACATGACAATGTTGTTGGCGTTTCAATTCGCACCTCTAGAGTGCATATTGGAAATAGACAGCTATGCACAGATAAAATACTCTTCAAATTAGGAGGGGAAGCTCCCTCTTTTGTAGTTGATGAGTAAAAAGAAATGTAAACTAAGTTCCTATCTTTTTACTCAGCTAAGAGCACAAGGTTTATGAAACTCTATGCATTGCAACTAAGGTTTTTCTCTGGTTTCATAGTATCAACTACAACTAGGCCTATTTTATAACTATCCTATCTCCTCAAGTAATTCAGAGCGAGAGAATTTAGGAGCAATTGAGAATGGTTGGATCACTTAAATAAACTGTCTCTCAGAATGCATCTGAAGGCTCATTGCTCTTTCAAACTTATCTTGAAACAGAGTTTAGACAATTAAACATCAAACGATAAGTTGGATCTTAGGATTCCCTCGAAGGCTCATTGCTCTTTTGACGTGTAGGCTAAAATGAAGATTATTAGAAACAACAGCAAACGGTAAGCTTGATCTCAGGATTTCCTTGAAGGTGAGGTGTTCTTTTCGAGGTGTAGGCTGAAATGAAGATTACAAGAACAAAAAAAATATGAAAGATCTTGAGAATTTTGGATCAAAGGCTCATTGCTCTCTTGATTTATTATCTCAAACTTGATCAAAGATTACACTTTTTGAGACAAAAAATTGTATGAAAGAGGACAATCATCCAGCATTACAATCAACCAAAATACACTTGACAAATATTGAACACAAGTACCTGAACAACAAGAATGCAAGCAAACAGCTCAGTGTTTTTCTATAACAAGTAGGATTCAAGAATATACAATAAGTGAACAAAGTCGCGGGCTTTCGAGATCAATGTTTTGCTACTGTGAAGTAAAGTTAAAAACTAATGAGAGAAGGTTGCTCTTATTTATAGAAGTTCAAAGGGGTAGGGAACCCTAATATCTCCTTGAGTTAACATTCAATTCTTGCCAATTAGCAAGATTTATTCCTATGTCTAAAAGTAGGTAACCTAACAGTTAACTTTAAAGACTACTTCAATTAACTGATTCTAAACTAAAAAGAACTCCACTGTACAAAGGTGTCTCTAAAAATAGACATGCATAAAAGGTGGGATAGAGAGTTAACATGGAAAGAGGCATCAAGTTAACTGTTTATCTTAAATGCTATTTTTGGGGAAGGTAGGATGTCCCAATTGGTTGTTTACACCTCATCAATTTGAGTGATCATCTCCTCCAACCAGTTGTTAATTGTCTTTGTGTTTGGAAAATTGATACTTCTTAGGATGATGTCGTGTCTTCGTAGAATTTCCTCGCCACTTGTAATTTGATCTTGAAAATGGTGTCCATTTTCAACTACATCATCAACCTTTGTTGACATGGCAATAACCTAACTCAACCTGGAGTCAACAGGCTCACCGCAGAAACTGCTACGGATGAGATCCTGAAATTGCACCTGCACTTCAACGAGCTCAATGTATTCGCCACCTTCATGCTGGTACTGGAAAGGGATAGATGTTACCAATGTTCTTATGAAGGCCTAGTTATCAAAAGAGGATTGAAGACTGAAATTTTTGAAGCATTCAAGGTAATAGTAGCAGATGGCTTTACCATATCTTGCACCAAGAAAATTCCTAATCTTTCTATGCAATTGGGAAATTATGAGGTGAAGGATGACTTCTATGTGGTTGGCATTGGTGATACCGATGTTGTTTTGGGAATACAATGGCTGCGATCTATTGGAGAGATCACTTTGAATCTGCAAACTATGGAATTGAAATTCCAAGCTGATGGGAAGAAGGTGGTTTTGAGAGGTATGTCCAATGGAGGTCCACGGATTGTATCCTTGAAATGAATGGAGAGGCTGATCCGTCATGATCAAGTTGAATGGGCAGCAGAGTGTATGATCTTACCAGCTGATCCGGTTGTAGAGAAAAAACAATATCCTCCTGATATACAAGCTCTTCTTTCTAAAAAAGAGCAAGGTTTTTGGTGACTTACCTTCAAGAAGACCACCTGAAAGAGGGTGTGAGCATGTGATTGAATTAGAAGAAGGTGCCAAACCAATCATTACTACTCCTTACCGCTACCCAAAGAAGCAGAAGGATGAGATAGAAAGGACTATCAAAGAACTTTTGGAGGTAGGGTTCATTAGACCAAGCAAGAGCCCATTCGCTTCAACAGTGGTATTGGTCAAAAAGAAAGATGGTTCAATGCGGATGTGTGTTGATTATTGTGCATTGAATTAGAAAACCATCAAGAATAGATATCCTATTCCTAGGATAGATGAGCTTATTGATGAGCTCCATGGGGCTATGTTATTTTCGAAGATTGATCTCCGTTCCGATTACCATCTAATCAGAATGAGAGAAGGGGATATTGAGAAAACAGTCTTTAGATGTCACTATGGGAACTTTGAGTTCGTTGTCATGCCATTCGGTTTGACTAACGCTCCAGCAACATTTCAGTCATGTATGAACAAGACTTTAAGGTACCAGTTGAGGAAGTTTGTGCTTATCTTCTTTGACGACATTCTTGTTTTCAGTAAGGCTTGGGAGGAGCACCTTCAGCACTCGGAGGAAGTGCTTAGCATTTTGGAGGCTGAATGCATGTTTGCTAAATAATCTAAATGTGAGTTTGGGATGACTGAGCTTCTCTATCTCGGCCACATTATCAGTTCTAAAGGGGTCAAGGTTGATCCTAAAAAGATTAGAGCCATTATTGATTGGCCACCTCCAAAAAATGTGACTCACTTGAAGGGATTTTTGGGCTTATGTGGGTTTTGAAGAAGATTTGTTAAGGGGTATTCTCACATGGCAACACCTCTTACAGATCTCACAAAAAAGGGAGCTTTCCTATGGACAAATAAAGCACAAGGAGTGTTTGATAAGTTCAAACAAATTATGAGTTCATGTCCCGTATTGGCTTTGCCTGATTTTAAAAAGCTTTTTGAATTACAATGCGATGCTTCAGGAGAGGGAGTTGGAGTTGTTCTTATGCAAGACAAACACCCTATTGTCTTTGAGAGCAGAAAATTGAGAGGAGCAGAAAAGTTGTACTCAATTTATGACAAAGAGATGCTTGCTATCATGCATGCTGTGTCTAAATTCCGCCAATACTTGGTGGGAAGTAAATTTGTGGTTAAAATTGATCATAATAGTCTTCAACATTTCATGAGGCAAAAGGATTTGAATGAAAGGCAACATAAATGGGTAAGCAAGCTTCAAGCTTATGACTTCGATATTGAGTATGTTAAGGGGAAAAACAATGTAGTTGCGGACGCTTTGTCCAGAAGGCCTCATTTGCAATCACTTTGTGAGCTTTCAGTAGATTGGAGAGAGTTGATTGCTGCTGATTATGCAAAAAATCAGTTTACTACCAGCATTATAGAAAGCCACTTGGTTGATGAAAGGTATAACTTGGTTGATGGTTTGATTATATATAAGGGTAGGATTTTTTTGGTACCCGAATCCAAGCTTAAGAGGAAGATTTTTCAGTCATTTCATGATGTTCCTCTTGTTGGTCATCAAGGTATGTTCAAGACTTACAAGCAGATAAGAGAAAGGTTTGCTTGGAAGGGAATGAAGGAAGAAGTCATGAACTACATAAGGGAATGTCCTACATGTAAAAGGAATAAAAATGAACATTCTTTTCCTACTGGTTTGTTGCAGCCCTTACCTATTCCAAATCAGAAATGGGAAAGTATTGCTATGGACTTCATCACCGGGTTACCCAAGGTGCAAGGCCGTGATTGCATTTATGTTGTAGTGGATAGATTAACCAAATATGCTCATTTTTATGCTATCACTACTACATTTACAGCAGCTCAAGTAGCTGAGTTATTCTTTAAAGAAGTTTTCCATTTGCATGGTTTACCTAAGACCATTGTCAGTGATAAGGACAGCAAGTTCTTAAGTGTGTTTTGGCAAGAGATTTTCAAATTGAGTGGTACAGTGCTTACTCCAAGCACTAGTTATCACCCGCAAACGGATGGGCAATCAAAGATTGTCAATAAGTGGTTAGAAAGCTACCTTAGAAATTATGTTTCAGGGCAGCAAAGGGCTTGGGTTAAGTGGCTTCATTTGGGGAGTTTTGTTACAACTCCTCTTATCACATGTCAACTAAGATGTCTCCTTTTATGGCACTCTATGGGTATGATGCTCCTAACTTTGTAGACTTGGTGTTTGGTGATAGTAGAGCTCCCCAGGCAAGAGATATGCTTCAGCACAATCAAGACATCTTAAAGTCACTAAAAGAAAATCTGCAGCAAGCCCAAAATCAACAGAAGTTGTACGCTGATCAGAAGCGTATTGAACGTTCATTTGAGGTAGGAGACATGGTTTATTTGAGGCTTCAGCCCTACAAACAGTCTTCTCTCAAAAAGAGTGGTGCAGAAAAATTGAAGCCACGTTTCTATGGTCCGTTTAGAGTCACCAAAAGGATTGGTGAAGTGGCATATGAGTTGGAACTTCCAGCGGACAGCAAAGTTCACAATGTCTTTCATGTTTCCCGCCTCAAGAAGGCACTTGGGCATAATGTGGTAGCTACTTCAGAATTACCTCCTTTAGACGAAGAAGGGCAGTTGGTGTTGCTTCCGGAAGAGATCCTTGATAGTAGGGAGTGGTCCTTGAGGAGGCGAACAATCAAGGAGTATTTGGTAAGATGGAAAAATTTGCCTATTGAAGATGCTACTTGGGAAGGTGAACAAATTTTGCAGCATCCAGCTTTGCAGTTGCTTGAGGACAAGCAATTTCGAGGGGGGCGGACTGTAATGTTCCCCTTTTGGCAGTGATCCTGTCATTAGCTCATCAGCCTATCCCGGAATCCTGTAGGCTCGTTGAGGTGTTTCAAAGGTTCCAATTTTGGAGGTTTCATTGATCTTTCCTATTTTAGTAAATACTGTTCTTGGCAGTTAGCAGTTGTCAACCTTCAGTTCATCACGTCACTGAAAGCAGTTTTCAATATTAAGCCTTGGCCTTTTGGAAATATTATTCTAATTGTTTTCTTCATTAATTGAGCAGTTGGTTTTAATTTGCAGTTAACCCCTTGGCCTAAGGAATGAACTTAAGTTATTTTAAAAAGGGGACTTTTAAGGGTGGCGCCACATGGAGTTAAAAGGTTTTAATATTAATTCTTCATTATCTCAAAGTGGGGGCGTATTTTTGAAGAGTTATATTCTTTTTGGAAATTTGAAGAGACTTGGCTATTAGCGTACCTTCTTGGGGGACTTGAACAGTTCCCTATCTTCCTTTAAAGTAAGGCTTGGCTCCAGCATTGAGACATCCATTATTTTGCTAAAGTTATGCTGTCAAAATGATTTATCATTTTCTACTTCGAGGAATGCTGACCTCCTAGTTCTTCCTTAAATTTCGTGTTTGCAAGACAACACCTAGTTGAATTATTTCTGCTTCTCATCTAGACTAGCAAATTGTGTTTCAAGGTGAAAATTTGATGTATTTTCCAATTTTACAGTAGTTGTTTGCATATAGTTGAATGTTATTTTTGCTCATGGTTGAATGTCCAAATTTTGTATTGTTTTGGGCATTTGATAATAAGATTTCTAAGGTCTAGGCGACCATCTCCAAGCAATTTCAGATTTTAATTTGAAGTGTGCATTTTTATAATGAAAATCGCCCCTCACAAGGGTCGTACCATTCGTCATTGCATTGGGAAGTGTGCCATTAATAGTTGCAAGTGTTTGGAGTTGTTTTCCATGTTTCAACAAGGGCGCCTATCTCCCAAATGATCTATGCTTTGATTTCACGCACATCGGAGGTACTTTGATTGAGTTGTGAGCAATTTACGAATTTTCTGTAGTTGCTGATATACATTTCCAGAATTACAGTTCGTTGATCATAATTAAAAACAATTGCTATTTTCTATCTTTCCTCTTCTTTTCTCGTTATATTCTGATAAAGAGATAATGTATAACAAGGTGCTTGAATATTGGTGAAATTGGCATTGTAAAATTGCAGCCTTCTCTTTGTACAAGCTGCTAACAGTAGTACTGTTTTCAGTTTTATTATTGCTGCTCTATTTAATTAATTTCACACTAAGCACCCCTGGATGGTTTACCGCCAGTGTGGACAATCTGTTTGTAACCCCATTCATACCCACTTCAAGTGGAGAATTCCCACGTTTCAGTGGATGCCTGCCGTAGCAGAAGAAGTTTAATGTTGTAATCTTTTCCCCCCACTGTTTGGTGGTAGAGTGGAAAGTTCATTGGTTGGTTATCCGCCTTGTTCTTATTTCAATCCAGCAGTAGTGTTCCACCATATGTTAGCGCCTCGCCTGCAAAGGGATCTTGAGTGCACATCCTTGGTGTCGAGTTTAATATTTCTCTTTCAATAGAATCTTGTTGATTCAGTAGATCCTAGGGATCCTCTGACCATATGCTCGCCCCTCCTCCTTAAGTGGTTTTAGGGCGCATTCTTGGTTAGATTTCTTTAATGTACGTTTTGGTTATGCTAACCTTAACGGGTGATTGATTCTATTGTAAATGTTTGGTTTAAAAATCAAAAAAATTGAGAGAGAATATTTCATTATTTCTCCCTAGTTTTACCATTATATTTAAATTAAATTCTTGAAACAATAGTAACCATCTGCATATTCTTGTATCACCAGTTTGTTCAATAGAAATTTAAAGGACTCGTGATTGGTATAAAATGTGAATGGTGTGGATAGGAGATAGTGGTGAAATTTATGTAGTGTGTAGACCATGGCTAAGGCCTCTCATTCAATGGTAGTGTAATTTCTCTTCGTTTGAGAAATTTTGTGACTAGACAAAGCAACTAGGTGATCCTTATTTCCACGTGGTTGGGCAAGCACTACTCCTATCGCTATTTTGGAAGCATCTGCATGGACATGAAAAGGTATTGACTAGTCTGGAAATATAAGGATAAGAGCTTCTGCTATTTTATTTTTTAAGGTGTTGAATGATTGTTGACACTGTTCGGTCCACATGATAGCTTTATTAGTTCTCTTTTTGAGAAATTCTTTTAAAGGGGTTGCCAAGGTGGCATATCCTTTGATAATTTTTCTGTGATATCTTGTATGGCCTAGAAATGTCTTAACCTCTGGTGTTGTTTTAGGTGGTGGTAATGCCAAAATCAAGGCAATTTTCATTGGACCTCCCATTAGTCCCTCTTTACATATGATGTGCCTTAGTAGTGTGCCAAAGGGTACCACAAAAATGCATTTCTTGCTATTTAGGGATATTTGCATACTTTTGCATTTTTCTAGCATGGTTCGTAGTGGTTGAATGTGGTTCTTTACTAAGCCATACATAGTCCAATCACCCAGATATACCTCTAAGAAGTCATGGATAAACTCCTTAAATGTATTTACCATAATTCTACTAAAAATTGTTGGTGCATTTTTCAATCCAAAGGGCATTACAATATACATGAACAATCCCCATTCTATGGTGAATGTTCTTTTAGGTTGGTCTTCTTACTTAATACGGACTTGGTATCCGGAAAGTCCATCGGTGAATGAATAGATTTCTCTCCCTGCGACGGATTCAAGTATTTCCTTAGTGAAGGGAGTAGAGAAGGGATTGTGAATACATGCTTTGTTAAGTTCTTAGAAGTCTACACATATCCAAATTTCTCCTATCTTTTTATTTTGTACTACCATGGGGCTAATCCATTCAGAATCTTCCACTAGTTTAATAATCCCTGTTGCTAGCATTTTATCTAATTTTGTTGACTCTTTTCTTCATGTTAGGGTTGAGGCAATAAGGTCTTTTCCGATGTGGTTTGGTTCCCTCTTTTAGCTGGATATTCATGACTCCTACTTTTATGCCTTTCATTTCTGTTAATGTTGGTGGTAATAGTTTCTAATATTCTGACAAGAATTCAATGATTGATGCCACAACTAGTTCTTCCCAATACTCATCAATTTTTGCCATTTTTGGATTCTCCCCAGGAGCTATACTTTCTTCTCTTAACTTAAGGGGCTGGTTGTAATAACAAGCTTTAGAATCTTTGTTCAATTGTATTTCCTTTTCTCCTTCCACCATGATCTCAATTTTTGGGTCTAATTCTTCTTTGTAATAAGCACCCTTATTTTTTTTTTTAAAAAAAACTTTTTAGCTCCAAACTGAAAATAATGTCAAATAACTTCCTTTCCACTTTCTGATCACCAAGTTCCCAATGTGGGCGAGGAGAGAGCATACGATGTACATGATTACAAAATTATTCTTGAAATATAAGCTCCTGAAAGTAACAACCACTTATTTAGTGGAGTAAGCTGAGCACATCCACTTTGCAGTGGGAAAGTTGATACAATAATAGTGTAAAAACAAGCTCTTCTACTTTTCAATGGTGAGTGAGTGCCAAGGCCACTTATTCAGTGTGGTGAGTACAATAGCCACTTATGCAGTGGGGTGAGTAGATAAAACCACTTATGTAGTGAGGTAAGTAGCAACAAATTCAAAAGCAACTCACTTGTGGTTCTACCACACAATGTTACAATATTAACTCATTCAAATTCCCCAAACCACAAAAGCATTTGCTGTTACAATAATTATGAAATGAACAAATGGGAAACACCCCCAAAATGTTGCTAAATGATGAAACATGTTACCCAACTTGAACTAGTATCATCATACCTCATAAGGAGCTGAATGTGGATGCTGGAAATGGGTTAAAGTTCACTGGAACAGTACTGCTACAAATTTGTTGCAACAACCAACAGGCCAGAGGCAATAGTGATCAACATCTAGGCACCCTCATCAAGTCATGGACTCCTCCAAAGTGAAAGTATGCAAATCCCACACACTCATCAAACTTAATCAGCCATGAATAGAGAAAAATTCAAGCAAACACATGTTTGAAACTAGAGTTGGAGCAAGTGGCAATAATGGAACGACCTCCCCTAGGGAGCACTCTAAATAGAAAAGTACACCTCCAAATTGTTTGCAAGGGTCATGTAAGGTCTGGGTGCCAGGGGTGATTCCCCTTGGGAACTCACACACCCCCTAGAAGTGGTATGGCCTGTACCTGGTCGTACAAACCAGCAACCACTCTTTTCTATCCTTTGGAAAATGCAGCAAAAATCTTATCAACAGGGCATTTGGGTTTGCAAACAACATCAAACATGTAAAATTGCAACTTCATGACCTCCTCCAAACTGAGCGACTTGATGAGGCATGAAATGGTATGACCTGCAGGGTCAAGAAAGGTACAACCAACAAGTGGAAACTCTCCATAACTCACACTCCAACAATTTGAAAGAAATCACACCAAAAACACTATGCTAAAACACATCAAAGTACTCCATCACAAGAAAGCCAAAACTGAAAGCTTCAATCAGCATCAATGGTGATCCCTAGATGGAATCACACTAGTCTAGCTAGGGAATATTTCTCAATTCCAAAACTAGAATTATCCTTGCGGGTTACCGTCCTCAAGACTCGAAGAATATAGAGCCAATCTGACAACATAACAATATCATTCTTCAACATACTCACAATGAGCCCCCAATGGCTCCTTATATAGCTTTTGGGAGGGAAAATCCTCAATTTAAAATAATAAAATAACTCACTTTTCCACCCAAATCCCTTTTTAAAATAATAATAATCATTTTCATGTGCAAATGCCCCTTATTCCCCTAGGCATCCAAATTGGAGACAAAATTACCTTTCCGAAAAGTTATTACACTTAAGTTATAAAAATAATAATAAAAAATTATAAACTTAAGTGAATAGTTAAAATATTTCAACCCAAGTAAGGGAAAATCCCAAAACACATTGGAATCCAATTTTGGCTGGGCGAATACGATACTAAGACATTGGGTGAATGATAGAACCAAATTTGGTGACTTATTCTAAATAGACATGTTCTCCAAGAAGTTTGAACTTGAAGAACACCCCAAAAGTTCGAAAACACTACAGAGAGTGCCATTCAAACCAATATTGCCCACTGAGCTCACTGCCATAAATAGAAACCTTGTAGCACCAAAATTGTGTCCTCCAAGAACTTTGGAGTCCCTTTGCCTTACAAATTAGCCTACGGGAACTCAGAAAATAGGCTAATGATCTTCAAACTGACTAGGCCTGAGAAGGGGACATTACATTCTTCATCCTTGTGTATTTTGTAGCATCTTCTTTTCACCGGTTGTGCTTGTTTCTCCATCCGTTTGATTAACTTCTAGATCTCTTGGTTTCTAGGTGGTGGATTTTGCGGTTGTTTATGATTGATGTTTTTCGGAACGGGTTTGAAGATAATCTCCTTGATTTTGTTTAGTGCGGTACATGTTTGTTCATTTTCATCCAAGAAGGAAGATGTATGGATGAAATCTTGTTGAAGTTCTCCCTAGTCCTTAGTTTCTCCCCGTCATTCTTGATTAATACACCAAGTTTGTACTATCGGTGTCAGGGCCCAATAAAATAGTTGACTATAGAGGTGTTGGTCATATTCTCTATCTTCTTTCCATGTGGTGATGAAAATTTGGATATGATCCTCTGGGGTATTTACTCCTTCATATTTGGGGATTAAGTTGTATTCTCCTTCTTCTTGCAGGTACCATGCCTTGATTAAGATTAGAAAGCATGCCATGTGGGCATAGTCTGCCTGTGTGTATGCCACTAGCAAGCGGAAATACATACTACGGTGTCTTGAAGAGCAGCCATCCTCATTGATTCATTTTAGAATTTTTTTTCCATGTCCAATATATACTCCTTTACATCTCCTACATCGGAAAACCTTGTTAGTTTGATATGTGATATACCCCTTTGGATGTGATTGATGTGTTTTGTATTTTATATTCTTATTGTTTGATCTTTTCTCAATGTAGCAGCTAAGCAACTTTGTACTATACATACCCTTTTGAATCCATATATTTTGTGTTGTGGTAGTTGTGTATTAGTGGAGGTTTTGGAGATGGAATAGACCGGCCATAATCTCTTTTCTTTTACATAAGTTTTGTCTTCCTTTTCTCCTAATGGAATATGTACTATCTTGTTGTCATCCACCAAAGATATCTCTTCTTTTCTTGAGTCTACTATCCCATTAGAATTGACAAACCATCTCAATCCTAGCAATGCTCTAAAAGAGTTAAATGGTTCTTTCATCTCAACAACCTCAAAATCAACAATTTGCTTAAATCCTTTGATGTTTACTTCCACATTTTTCCATGTTCCTAAAGTCTCCATGCCGGAGCCATCTACCAAACTGATGTTCATTGGTGTTCTAATTATAGCTTGGGTCTTCCCAATTTCTCCCAAGTAGTTGCTGGAATTGTTGGACTCAAGGGAACACTGAGAGGGGGGGGAGGGTTGAATCAGTGTTCTACAAATCTGAACTTTATTAATCTGATATTAAAACCATTTCAACATTAAACCAAAGGAAAGATGCAAACACATAAAGTGAATCATCCACAACACCATAACACAAGGATTTTTACGTGGAAATCCTATTAGGGGAAAAACCCAGTGTTCCACGGGGTTTTGGGGACGGGGACGGGGGGACGGCAGGGGACGTGTTTCTGAGACGTGAGGACAGGGGGCCTAAATTTGGGAACGGCGGGGGGGCGGCGACGAGGGGACAATAGGGTGTTGAAATACATATAATACTTGAAAAAAAAATTATAAAAAGATGTATAAGTATAAGAATTATACATCTTGGAGACAACTAGGAGTCCCCTAGACGTCTTGAGGACACCCCAATGTCCTCAAAGTCCTATCAGCATCTTGGAGACAGCGACACTAGTGGTGGGATGGTGGCGTTGGTGGTGGCCTGGTGGGGGGACGTCTCCCCCAAGTCCCCAAGTCTATGAGACGTCCCCCTCTAGGAAATGCGGGGTTTTTTGGGGGGAATGCGTCCCCGTGGAACACTAGAAAAACCACAATGGAGGTCAATCCACAATTTGAGTACTCAAATAAAGGTTTTTACAAAAAGGGAGTGCACTTGCATTCAGGCACATTGCCTAGAGCTTACTGCTCAAAGTAGGAAGGCTCACTGCCTTAAAAAATATTCAGATTAAGACCATCTAAAGTTGAACTGAAGTAGTAGCATCTACTTATGCCAGATTACAATTTCGGTTAGGCTCATAGATCAGATTTTGGATCTTTTGTCTGGTTTTGCACTTCGCTCTGCTCTTTTCTGCTCTTTGCATCATAAATTCATTCATAGATAAATTTGTACCATTACTCTTCTGAATTTCGCACTACACATTAATATACTTCACATCTCACACATTTGCATCTCCAAAATGATAAAACCGATCTCATATATATATCTACTATCAAGGATTTGATCATTCATATGTCGGCTTTCATAAAACATAAAGTGTTTTCCAACTGTCGACTAAATCCTCAACTAAATCTTTATGCACACCATCCATAGTCGGTTGTAGTATAGTAGGGACCCAAATAAACATGTTCGAACACAAAAACATTTAATCAATTACTCCCTAGATATCCGCAATGACTATATTCGACAAGTCGGCCTTCTAGCACAGATAACCAAAAGATCAATGCACCGGATCTCCTAGATTGTGCACCAGTGAATGCGCATCAAGATACTTCTTGAATAAGGTAGTACAAACATCAACATACCTTTCTCTGAGATCCACAACTCAAAATAATAGTTCGGTGAGGTATACAGATCAACATCTTTGCCTTTAACCGGATGCCTTATTCTTCATTTTGTTCTACCGGTATGAATCAATACTAGACTGTAGACCAAATGAATGACTTAGGTTGCCATCAATGACAACACTAGAAGCCATATGCCAACAATCTCCCCCTTTGGCATTGATGACAACACAGTGAAAAATGACTAAGTGTTAAAATCAACATGAGTACGTTGGCAAACTTCAAAATTTCAAAACATAGCTCCCCCTAAGATTGATAAGGCATTTTTCACTGCTCTCTCTCCCCCTTTCACATCAATGAAAAAACATAGAAACCATATGCCAAAACATGTGTTCAATCTCCCAAAAATTGATTCAAAATTTTGAAAAAATAACAACTGCTACTTGAGTTAGAAAATTATCTTGTGATTTTCCTTCATCTCCGGAACAAATTTCTTCCAAGCATCTATTGCAATCCCAATGATTATGATCATGCTGTTATTCTTGGATGTCTTGTTGACAATCTCAGTGAGGGATTCTGGAATTGTAATCGCATCCTCTAGATTCTCACCTTTCCTCGGTATTTCAACCATTTGTTCCAGTCTGCATTCAGTTAGGTCCTTCACTCTCCAAAACGTGTCCACAAGTGTGTTCTTAGTGAATTGAACTTTTGTGTTCTTAGAATGTAGCTCTTGAATCCTTTTCTTGATTGTACCATCCTGATCTTGAAACATATCATAACTTTTTCCAATCCCATTCAACTCTGTTTCAATCTGCTCCAATTTCTCTTTGTATTTCCCAACTGCATGAGGCCAACGAATGCAATAGTTATAGATGTTATTAGCTACACTTATGCATTGCCTTAGCTCATTCATTTTCTTTTTCAATTTGGTAAGTGATAGCCTAAACTACACCCCTTCAAATGTGAGATAACTTCACCTTCTTCTTTGTCTTGAGACTTAGATTTCATTGTTTCTTTTATGCATTCAATCATTTCTTCTGGCAAGATATTTTGCAAACTCTCCAATTTGATCTGACTATGCACAATATGAGCACTTAGAACATTTAGAATCGTATCCTGATCATATGAGGGTCTGATAGACCATAATTTGGCAATATTTTGCATTCCACCTTTCTTGTGAATAAGCTGTTGTAGCTTCTCCTTTGTCGAGTCATCTTCTTCTTCACTTGCTTTTGACATTTCCTTTTCTTGTTTTGGTTCGGCTAATTCTAGTTCATTCCCTGTGATTCCTTAGTTTCTTCATCGGATTCTCCATCTGGTATATCCACGATTTCTTGTTCCTTTCCCTTTCCTTCAATTCTAGGAATCTTGCATTCCGGAGGGCTGTATTCAACAGTTTCTCTTTCTCTTTTCTTATGTTTCTCCATGCCACCGAAAGAGAAATACTGACTGAGCCACACTTTCCTAGCAAACTCTTAACGAAATTTCCAAATTCTTGATCCCAATTAGCCAAGCTCTTAGAGTGTGAAGATTTGTTTTCATACCGGTTCATTTACTTTCCACACCACATTGTTGTTCATCGGAAAGCAATTTAGAAAGTACATTACTAAACATATGACCAGAGTACCAAACCTAAAAGGGTAATATGTCTCTTTTGTTAATTGCACATTCTCCATCAGTTGATCCCTTAGCAATCCGCACAGGTCAAAGTCCTAACCTTCCAGTATCATTTTGTGAGAGATGTAAACAGCACCAGCAGAGGTTGCTCCTTCTCTGTTTTTGAAAAAGACTTTATATGATACTCCGTGCGCAATGTACCTTGTAACAGGGTTCTTGATTGTCGAGATTATCAATGCCCTTTGATCTCCAATTATTTCGGTTAGGGTTTCAACTTCTTTATTCCAAATGGATTTCTTTATTGGTATATCCCCGACTTTACATAATCCAATCAAATTTCCAATTACTTCCTTCGAAATGATGTAGGGTTTGTCCAGAATCAAGGTGTCGTTATGCAATATGCTCAAAATGAATTTAACGATTTCCCCGTTCTCGAAATAGGGAAATTCATTCCAAATGTCCAAATTCTTGTGTTTGGCTTCTCTCAACCACTTCACTTCATCAGGCAACAACAAATTTCTCACGCCCCTAATCTTTTCACTGTTGAATTCATCCAAATTGATTGACCCTTTGATTTGTTCCATTCTTCCTTTCGTACAACCGCACGCCAAATTGTATGGAAATTACGAAAACAATTGAAATACCTAATGTGTTTTGACATTCACCGACGAATTAACTTTACTGCTTCGAAATTCTACTACTGAGTGCTCTCCTTCTTCTCTTCTCTGATGCAAAGTGACAAATGAGAGTTTCAACTTATCTTTTATAGCTCGCACACTTGTAATAAATGTTTTTTCCCTAAGTTTTCCAGAGACTCTGTTTTCTCAAACAACGAGAGAAAAATTCTTCCGCGGACCTATGATTTCTTGAATTTCCTTGTGAATGTTTTCCAAAACCTTCGTAGATCATTGATACACCTTTTTGACTATCCTTTATGTTCTAGTACCAGCTACGGACAGGGGAGAAAGGATTTTCTTGAAAAACTCCCCCTAGGCCAATGGTCTGAAATCAATTTCCGGAGGAATTACTGAAAGCAGGTTTCAGTGCAGAACCATTTCTAGCATCAAACTCGTTCTTCCTTGCCCATGTCTTCTTCATCTGATCTCTTATCTCATCTGCAGTCACTTTTCCTTTTCCTTTATCATCTTTCAGTGTATTTCTGCCTTTGTATACCGGACCTCTTCTATCCATATTTTTGTTTCTGCAGAATTTTGCAATGTGACCATGTTTGTTGCAATTGTAGCACACAGTATTTCCTTTTCTAGACCAATCATTCCATTGATTTCTTCTTGATCTACATTGATTAGCAATATGCCCAAATCTTCCATAGGTATAACATTCAACATTCCTTTTACTGACATAGTGGTTTGACATATTTCTACATTCAATTGATTTATGACCAAACTTTTTGCAATTGAAACACTGACCAAAAAATGATGAATCTCTTGATTTCATATTACTTCTACATTGACCAGCCATATGACCGAATTTGTTGCAAGCAAAACAATATCCATTAAACTTTTGAGCATTAGGTTGTCTTACCGGATACCTTCCACCTTTGTTCATCTGGTTACCTTGCCTGAGATTCTTTTGTCCAGATCTGGAGCTTTCTTCTTTTTCATATCCAAGACCTCACTTGTCATTTCCACTCTTCTGATTTTGAGTCAACTCATCAAGCTTAACTAATTGTTGGTGTAATAACTAACACCTCTGGAGTGTTTGTACGAACAACTAAGCACACTACGTGATGAGTGCTCTTCAAATGAGGAGGGGAAGCTCCCTCTTTTGCTGGTATATGTTCTAAAAGTAAAGTATCTAAACCTATCTTTTTCGACTCAGCTGGAAGAGGCACAAGGTTAAGGAAACCAAAGACGTTGCAGCTAAGGGTTTTCTCTAGTTTTGCAAGTCTTAACTACAACGAAAAATAAATACTTTAATCTATCCAATTTCCTCAAGAAAATAGAGCATGAGGAAAAGGAGCAGGAATGGTTTTACACGATAAACCGGGTATAGACTCACAACGTGAAGGCAAGGTGGCACAACAATTTGCTTGACTGAATAGGTTTATTATCACACACATCACACGATAACCTTTAGGTACAAACTCTCAACATGAAGACAAGGTGGCACAACAATTTGCTCAATTCGAATAAGCTTATTGATAACAAAACATAAAGGATAGCCAACTAGTACAGTAAATTGCATAGGCGAGACACGCGTACAATCTACGATCAAACTAGCCACTATATTTAACTGAGGTAAGCATTCACCATAATAAATGCATGAAACCCAAGTGGCATAATGATTCATTATCATAATAAATACTCGTGAACAGATACAAAACAAGCAATATTACAAGCAAGGTAGGCACAACATATATTACTCTCTCGTCCAAAAGTTATTTACAAATGAGCTAATAACTCTTATTTATAGACATCAAAGGTGTAGGCAACCCTAAAATCACCTTGAGTCAACTATAGTCTCGCAGCATGCGAGATTTTATTCATCTAAGTCTAAATGAAATAAACTATACAGTTAATTGGAAAGCTACCATTAGTTAACCGATACAAACAAGACTAAATGGACATGTGCAACATGCACGTCCTTATTGAAAGGAAAGCTAACTGATAACTACCATCAGTTAACTAGTTCTAACTAAAAGTCTATCCTCTTGCGAAGATATCTCCAAGAATGAGATAGGCATGCCTGATATCAACAAGGAAAACTCAAGAACTGACTTTGAGTTAACTGTTGCTTCTGACTCATCCTCATAAATAAGTGGAGGACCCAACTGGGCCTCTACTACAAGCCTTCTCTGTTTATCACCTCGCCCAGGAATTCGCTGATTGTATCATCATCTGGCACTCTGATGCTATCCACAATGATGAATTGCCTGTCCAACTCCTCTACATCCTTGATTGCCCTTTGACTGTCTCTGACTTCTGCAGTTGCCTTTTTGAAACTGGTAGTCATCACTGAGAAGTTATCCAACTTGGATGCCTCAAGATCTCCATCTAGGTTATCACGAACTAGCTTCTCAAACTCAGTCTGCATAGCATCAAGCTCAACATATGCGCCATTCTCACGAAGATAGTGGCACGGGATCTGAAAGATAATCTCTGGCAGCTCCGCAACTGGAGTGATGGCCCTTGTTTCTTTTGCAGCTTTATACCTTTGAATCTTTCCTCGATTCTTCTCATGGAAAAGTGTTGCATGACGAAACCACGAAGTTTGACTGCGAACACTTTGGTTGTGAGAAATGCAAATGAACTTTCCGTACACGCAAAACTCCAACGATATCAACCCTCTAAACTGGCATGGAAAGGCAATCAGCTATACGAGATATGAAACAGTGTGGACTTTGAGTGACTACGCCTATCAAATCGTTTGAATCAACCCTCCAGATGCGCTTGATGCAAAACTGTGTCAGCTTTTCTTATGAAATCATAAATTAAGACCAATTTGGTCTTGAATTCAATTTGAGTGAACTACATTAAAAAAAACTCACTTGTTAACTATAAACACGGCTATGTTCTAACAATTTCTTCGGAAAGCTAAAAATAGCTCATGATGAGGCTAAAAATACCCTATTGGAGAGCAATTTTCACAAAAAATTATGAGACGTGGGTTTTATGAAGAATCGAATTCTAAGATGACCCAGATCAACAAAATTGTGAAAAAGTAAGATTTAGGTCCACATGCAAAAGGTTTTTAGCTGAGATTTGAACTAGCAGTTAAGGGCACTAGGGGAAATTTTTTTCGTGAAAATCTGAGATATGGGTTTTATGTAAAACTAAATTCTAAGATGACCCAAATTGACAAATTCTCGAAAAAATGTGTTTTAGGCCCACATGCAAATAAAACTCTAGAAACAAGCATAGTGCTCTAGAATAGAGGCAATGGGGCAATTTTCACAAAATAATCTAAGACATGGGTATTGTCGTTGATGCTGAACTATACGGACCTAACTGTTTTGTTTCTGAAGATTTTGTCGTTTTCTTTGACATGTGAAGAATACCTAAGATGAGAATAGAGGAAAATAAGACAGAAGATAGAAGTTTCTCTTTTCTGTAGAAATTCGCCTATGCTTGAAATGGATTTGGTGAAACCTGCATGCAAATGGAAAACGAAGTCTGAAGTATCCTTCCTCTAAAAATTCTGAAATTGTAGCTATGAAGATCGCTGAATTTTGACACCTGTAGCACCTTTAGATTAAAAATTGCTCAAGAAAGGCGTGTTTTATCAACTCAAAATGAGAAACAATGGACGCCATATGCATAATAAATAAGAATTTATCATCAAAGGCGTGTGAGATGCATGCACAATCTTGGAAAATGCACTTGAACTCTAACTGACCCTTCAAAACCCACGCATGGCCTATAATTGGCTTCAAAATCAATTAACTGAATGAAGAACAACCCTAATTAGGGCGCCATCCTCAAAAGTTCAATTAACGGATGCATGCAAGTTGATCTCGGCCAGTTACAGACTAAAAATAGGCTCTAGAAGAAGTCGACTTGGAAAGAGTTGAACTGAAGATCTAATTTTAGTTAACTGAAAACTCTTCTCATGTGCACTTCTTTTCTTGAGTCCAAAAGTCAACCTTTGACTTTAGGCGTCCTTTCCAGACTTGGACATTTTTCTAAAAACTTGAATTTGAAAACCTCATCGGAGCTCATGTTTGACCACTGATTCCGATTGACTGACCTGTCGGATTGACCGGCTGACAGTTTTGTTGAAGAGCAAGATCAAATTTGACTAAAGGACTCCTTGAGGTGACAAACCCTAATTCATCTATCTGAGGCCTCAAAATGAAGGGCGCCCCTAGCCTCCAAGGGCGCTTTTTGACCATCTTCCATCATTTTCACTGTGAATTTGACCTTACTTCACTTTACGTTTCCCCGTGTCCAAAAAAACTTCAGAGTTAGCTGACTGGCTCACTGCGGAGTAGATTGGATTCTGAACAAGAGCTCTTGGAGAGCACTTCCCATAAAAACATCGTTTGACAGCTAAAAAACATGGGTGCCCCTGGCCTATAGGGGTGTTTTTCCTTCCAGACTTGCCATTTTCACAACTGGCTAAAATCCACTAAATCTTCGACTATAGGCTACTGAGACATCCTTTGACCCGGTTGAGATAGGCAACAGAAAGCTGGAACCAACCCGGATAGGATGAGCACTTAAAATCATCAAACAGACTAAATTTGAAGCACGAAAACCTTGGGCACCCTTGGCGCCTCCAAGGGCACTTTTGACATTTCTGGATGATTTTGATCATGTCTGGAACCTCAAGTTTGTCCTTTGACCACGACAACATGACAACTCTAATTCACCTGCTGACAGATGCGTTGCGAAGCTGGATCAAGATGGAAACAAATCTCATAGGTGTCACTTGATCAAAAAACTTCATCTGAAGCTCCAAACAGATGGGCGCCCCTAACTGAGAGGCGCGCTTTTTCACTCCAGACTTAAGTCATTTTCAATTTCCTTCATTTTGCATTTAATCTCCAGTTTCAAGTGACATATTGATCCGTTGGACTGGCTGGCTCATCGTGAAGCTAACAGGATTCCGAAGACGACATCTTGGAAGAGACAAGTCACAAAAAGTTGATCTAGGCCTCTAGAATCAAGGGCACTAGTTCAGAGTTGTGCTTTTGTTCCAGATTTAGCCATTTTTACAGCATCTTCACCTTGTCGAAAAAACCCCTCCGAGACGAAGTAACTTTTCAGACAAAACATGCCATAGAAACATCACCAAAGCGTTTTGAGCTTAGCTTTCAACACCTGGCACCTGACCATCTGCCATTGATAAGCTCAGAAAACCTAACTTCTTACTTGAAAAAACGAAAACTACCCACCACGCTTAAACTGAGTTTTAATTGAATCTGACTTCACCATAGTGCTCGTGAAGCAAAATAAGCCAATCAAAACAAATTTCAGCCAATTTTGACAAGTTTCAATTTTTAGGGTTTTTGACCTAAAAATAGGGGTCCAAAAACCCTAATTTTCAATTTTTTCCAGTATCTTCGTGGCATCACACTGACTCAAAGCCCATACTTGATTTGCCCAAAAACTATGTTTTGACATCATTTTGACTAAGTTTAGACCATTTTAGGCAAAATGCCTTAATGAAGCAAAAAATTTGGTTTGGGTACAACACTAAACTAATCTTAAACTTCTCCTTATATTCATTTGCAGTAGTAAGTTCATTCCTGAGAATAACAATCTGTTTTTGAGGTTCTTCTTCATTGTTTTTGAATTGTAGCAGTTCACTTTCCATCTGAATGAATTCTCCATTTACTCTTCTGCGCATTCATCAAATTTCTCTTTTAAGGACTGAGCAAGGTTCTCCTCATTCTTCTTCCTTTCTTCAATCTCTTTAGTCAGCTTCATCACCATAGATTCCATTTCATGCTTTAGGGTAGCATTGTCTCTAGCAAGCTTTTCACATTCTTCAGTTATTTCCTTCAAGATTTGATTTAGGTGAGCATCATCCATATTTTCACTCTCTTTTTGCTTGATCTGATCCCTGAGATCTTTTCTCTTCTCCCTGGATTTAACAATCTGATCCTTCAATGTCTGAATGAATTTCTCAGCATCCCTAAGATTTGCTTTCAATTCCTGGACTTCTTCTTTAGACTGATCAAGGTCACCAAGTGCCACCAAAAGCTGCTGCTGAAGACTACTAGAGTCCATTACATTCCAAGATCTACCTCAAGCTGCTAAACTTATTCCGAGGAACTAGGCTCTTATACCAATTGTTGGACTCAAGGGAACACTGAGAGGGGAGGGCAGGAGAGGGAGGGGGGGGACGTGAATCAATGTTCTGCAAATCTGAACTTTATTAATTTGATATTAAAACCATTTCAACATTAAACCAAAGGAAAGATGCAAACACATAAAGTAATCATCCACAACACCATAACACAAGGATTTTTACGTGGAAACCTTATTAGGGGAAAAACCACGGTGGAGGTCAATCCACAATTTGAGTACTCAAATATAGGTTTTACAAAAAGGGAATGCACTTGCATTCAGACACACTGCCTAGAGATCATTGCTCAAAGTAGGAAGGCTCACTACCTTACAAAATATTCAGATTAAGACCATCTGAAGGTTGAACTGAAGTAGTCGCATCTACTTATGTTAGATTACAGTTCCGGTTAGGCTCCTAGATCAGATTCTGCACTTCACTCTGCTTTGCTCTGCTCTTCGCATCATAAATTCATTCATAGATAAATTTGTACCATTACTCTTCTGAATTTCGCACCGCACACTAATATACTTCGCATCTCACACATCCGCATCTCCAAAATGATAAAACTGATCTCATATATATATCCACTATCAAGGATTTGATCATTCATATGTCGGCTTTCATAAAACATAAAGTTATTTCCAATTGTTAGCTAAATTCTCAACTAAATCTTTATGCGCACCATCCATAGTGGGCCATAGTATAGTAGGGACCCAAATAAACATGTTCGAACACAAAAACATTTAATCAATTACTCTTTAGATATCCGCAACGACTATATTTGACAAGTCGGCCTTCTAGCACAGATATCCAAAAGATCAATGCACCGGATCTCCTAGATCGTACACCAGTGGATGCGCATCAAGATACTTCTTGAATAAGGTAGTACGAACATCAACATACCTTTCTCTGAGATCCACAACTCAAAATAATAGTCTAGTGAGGTATACAGATCAACATCTTTGCCTTTACCCGGATGTCGTGTTCTTCATTCTGTTCTACTGGTATGAATCAATACTAGACTGTAGACCGGCTGAATGACTTAGGTTGCCATTAATGACAACACTAGAAGCCATATGCCAACAGGAATAATGTTTAAGTCTACCCCTGGATCGACCATCACATGCTTGACTTTAATATTACTAAGCCATGCAGTAATTAAAAGAGGGTTATTTTTCCAATTCCAATCTTTTGTAAGTTGACTAACTTGTTGTTTCTACTTGTTCCAATATTTTCCTAGATGTTTTAATTTGACTAGGAGGTCCATTTGTTCGGACAAAGAAGCTATATTCTTCAGGATTATCACTTCTTCTAAGAAACATGCTATGTCATCGTTTTGTTGTTTAATTTGTTGTTTTTCTCTTTCTACTACCTTATCATGTTGTTGTTTGCTTGGTCAGAAGTAATCATATTCCAGACCCGACTCTTCGCTAACTTCTTCACTTTCTTTTTGTTTATTTTTCTCGGTATCAAATCCTTGTCTAGTCTGTATTCAACTTTGTTTTTCTTTGTTTTGTATTTCTTCATTCTCTTAATTTGTATCTGTTGGTCTTCACCTGAATATTCCCTATTTGATGTATCAAATGACCATTGATCCATCCTTTGATAACTTTTAACTCCTTGTGGTGGTATTCACTTCTGGAGTTTGTTGTATTTTGATAACATTGTTGTGCTTTACCACATTTGAATATGTCATGAGAATCATCTCCGCAAAATGGACATTTCCTTTTCTTTTAAGTCCAACACTATAGAATAGTGGCCTATCTTTCTACAGTTATAGCATGTAGCATCATTTCTTGGTGGTTGTTTCTACCACGTCCTCTTACTCCTCTATAGTTTTGTTACACCCCGATTGTAGAGCTACTATTGCATAGGGCAAGTAAGTGTAATGTTTGAGTCTTTGTGATGAATAAAACATGTTTTTGTTATCAAAATGAATGAGTTCTATTTAAATAATTGTTTCATCTAATTGATACTTCTATCAATGTTATCCTTGATGAATGTTGCATGCATAATATTGAATTGTGAGTATTCATACTTAAGATGTTTTATTGATGTTGTGAACAAGTAACTGCCGAGATTGTATGCCTATGGATGCAAAAACAGGAACTATTCCTCCAGGCGGAGGGGAGACATCACTCGGGAGAGGGGCTTGGTCGAGTAACCGGTAAAGTTGATCAAGTTGAGCATACACACACTTCACTGAGGGTTTTGGGAACTGAGTTAGTTTGAGTTGTCTTAATAAGTCATCCTTAGGCTTAGGAGTTTCGGATTACTTCTTTATGCTTTATGAGTGGTGTTACTTGATTGACTTACTGTTCTGTGAACCTTGAATGTGGAATATTAAATATTTGCCTGGAATTTATATATACATACACATAGATATATATTTTGAAAGTACGCTGACTGGCTCATAGAATATATATATAATCAACAATTATATATGTATATGTATATTTATATTTATTAAATATATTTATATATGCAATTATATATAATATTATTATAGTTATATTAAGATATATAAATATATTAAATACTCGGGTATTTTAATATTTATATGTTTAATATTTAAAAGAACTATAATAATATTAATATATTAAAATATGTAAATATATCTAGATAAATATTTTAAAACTCTTAGTGTAAAATTAAAAGATTTAATTCTTTTAATTAAAGTTAAATATTATAAAATGAATTTATGGAGATATAAATATAATGTTTTGTTTATATTTTAAATAAATAAGTCTTGGAAAGTAAATGGCATAAACTTCTTTAGTCACTTGGTAAATGATATTTACCATAAGATTAAATGAATTTGACTTGTATAGTCATTCGGCAAATAATATATATTTACCTTGAGAAAGTATTTAAATATGACTTTTATAGTCTTTTGCTAAAATTGTATGTGAAATATATCAAGGGAAATAAATATGAAGTTTGTTGAATATTTTATAACTTTGAAGTAATAACTAAAAGAGAATTTCATTTCACCATGGAAAGAAGGAAATATGCCAAAAGTTCTTTGTAAAGAAATAAATGAAATTTATGATTAATGAAGAACCCGTGCAGCTGCAAACTCACGCCTAGGAGACCAAGTCGTAATGCCATCCGCCATTTGGAGAATGCGTGAGGAGGCTGTGGGAAAGGCCAGATGGGACGCATTTAACTTATGACATTTTCCTGCAGTGAAAGTTTAACTCACCATTTTGGGCACCATAACTAGTAAGTTCCTGTAGGCGGCGTTTTTCCCTTTCTGAGTTGATTTGGTCATGATTTGCTGGCTCAAATAAAGTCGATTCACTCTTGTTTTTAATGTTTAAGGGTTTAGAAATCTGCCAGGTAGCATTTGAATAAGTCTAGGCACCTTGTTGTCATTTTACATGCCCTCAAAGGTGGAGTTTGTTGCAATTTCAGGTCTATAAATAGATGCTAGCCATTCTTTGTTAAAAATCACTTGAGCAATCTGAGTTTAGCATTTTTCATTGAGCTCTCATATCCATTTCATTGTTTTGTTTGTATTTTATGTTTTGCTGAGTTGAAAATACAGTGAGTTTTTACCAGCAATTGCCATTAACAGTTAATATCCCATTTTAAGTTGTGAGTGAAGTCATTGTGAGCTATAGTTGAGTAAGAAATTACTAGTGGAATCATATTTGAGAGAACAGACTTAGAAAGATCAATTTTAGAGTAAAATACTATCACAAGTCATTTTCAGTTGGAATTCTGGAAGCGTATGTGAAGGAGAGTCTAGAAGAGCAATTCTGGAAGGAGAAGCTTTAAAATCAGGCATGAATCCTCCTTAGTTTATAACTTTTATTGAAGTGTTGTTTCCTTTTTGGTCTTGTGATTGCTGCTTTCAATTAGCTCTAGTAGGAAAGAACTATTTTGATGAATATTTAAAGCAATGCATTGAAAGAGAAAATGTGTAAGGGATTCAATGATTAAGGGGTTGTGCAAAAGGGATTATATGAGTAAAGAGCTTAAGGGATTAGTTTACTTGTCTTATATTAAAGGGAAATAATGGAAAAAGATAAAAAGGGAAGGATTTATATGCATTTTGAATGAATATTGCATGTTGTGTATGATCTTCATATATGGAGAATAAGGGTAAACGAGTTACTATATTCTAGGAACGAAATAAGGACAGTAGTCAAGTATATTCAAGCAGCTTAGAGTTTTAGATTAACTGAAATAGGCTAAGGAACTCCTAGGATAAAGATTTCCGTAATAGGAGAGAAAGAATGAATTACTTGTCAAGCTGGATTATTTCTAGTAAGTTAGAATGTCGTAGGTTGGTCTGGGATGATTGATAATCCAGTGAAGGACTTGAACCTATATTTGTTGTCTTGAATTAGATTGAAGTAGGATAGTCTGGGATGATAGACAATCCAGTGAGGGACTTAGCCTACGCGTAGTGTAAGATAGCCTTAAGTCAAATCGGCCTTGAGTAGTGTATATGATAGATGACCTTCATTCGAAGTACTGAATGTGAATACTTTGGCCAAAGTAGTGGAAGGTACGACATCCACTTAGATGTGGGATAGTTGAGACTACACTGTCAGTTCATTGTGATCCATCATGCTAGTTCGGGATTGTGAAATAGCAAGTTCTGGATGTATAGGACACAACACTATGCTCAGTTGGGTTGTCGCAGCTGGTTACTTTACCAATCTCTTCATTCGAAGGGAGGGCCATCTATCGAATGATAGATGTGCGGGGGACCGCATTAACAGTCTATGGTTGGCGGAAAAGCGCCTGAGTGATGTTTCTCCTCCACAGCAGGC
>CM021104.1:168377721-168558424 GCA_007115665.2 Sequoiadendron giganteum | reverse complement strand
TGATTGATTCTATTGTAAATGTTTGGTTTAAAAATCAAAAAAATTGAGAGAGAATATTTCAAACTTAAATTATTAAATTATTTTCCTTACATCACCCCAATAGCCCACGGGAAATAAAATAATAGGCAAAGACTCCTAATGACTTATGCTTGAAAAGTGGACACAACACATATAAGTGATGCCTAGGAATAAGAATGCTAAAGCAAACAAAATGGGATTTATCGGCTCTCAATTTGATCCTATTACATATTGAAATATAAGGATGAAGTAAAGCTAGTGATCAAAGCTACAGTACTTGATAATCAATCTCACTCGATGGTAAAATTGGCAAAAGTCTAGACAAAAGACAAAATGGAGCACCTCATTATCTTTTGTAGTAAGTATGATCAAGTAATGGCCTAGAACTATGAAGGGTTGAAGGACTAATATGTATAAGTAATGCAGCATACATTAAGACCTTGCTAAGAATCAAGCCAATCAAAACAAAGAAAAGGCTAGTGAATCCGAAGGTTGAGCCACTCATGAAATTGGGGCTCTTCAAGTTCAACTCATAAATCATACACCCAATCAATCACTCAACATGGGTCTCCAATGTAACAATAACCCCTAGTTTATTTATATTTAAATTCCTTCAACTGAAATGAGATACAAAGCAAGGTCCTTTCCACTTCCTAATCACCCAATTCCCAAGATGGCCAAGGTGAGAGCATACGGTGTTCAGGACTCTGCAATTAATCATAGTTCCACAGAGTTTCCTGACTGGGGGGCGCGAGGACATGGGGATAGATTTCGGGGAAGGTAGGACAGTGCCAAGGTAGCAACAGGTGGCAGTAGGGCACTAAAATACATATAGTACTTGAAAAAATAGTTATAAAAAGATGTTTAAGTATAAGAATTATACATCTTGGAGACAACTAGGAGCCCCCTAGACATCTTGAGGACACCCCAACATCCTTTAAGTCCTGGCAGCATCTTGGAGATGGTGATGCTGGTGGTGGATTGGTAGTGCTTGTGGTGGGCTACTGGGGGGATGTCCCCCCTAAGTCCCCAAGTCTCTGAGATGGGAAAGTCTAGGAAATGTGGGGTTTTTTTGGGGGACGCATCCCCGTGGAACACTGCAATTAATTGAAATTCTTGAAATTGGAAAGGAAATGCACTAGATGGCAAGCCTGCCAATTTTACTCATTCAGTGAAGTGTTCATGTAATTGAAAAGAAATAACACTACACGCTTATTCAACAAAGTGTGATTACAAAGCAACCACGTATTCAATGGGATGAGTAAACATGGCACTTTCGCTTTTCAATGGGTAGGAAAATACAAACTATCCACCTACTTAGTGGGATAAGTAAATACAATGCTTCCACTAGTTTAGTGGAGTAAGTCTAGCAACTTTCCACTTATTCAATGGGATAAGTACATACATCAATAAGTAAGGCCAAACTCATTGGTAGTACTACCATCCAATGTTTACAATGAAATATCAAAGCAATACAACATCATATAACTACTGCAACACTTCATAAAGCATGGATAATCAATGAAATCATGAACCTAACAAGAAGAATAACTTAAATGGTTGATATCATGGTAGATTGTAGGTCTCATATGTACTTGTAACACACTGCAATAGGGCTGGACAGCGAGATACACACCTAGAAAACACCTCCACTTGTGCCCTATACACCACCAATCAATCATGAGCATAAATAACACCTCAAAGCATAGCCAAATCCACCACAACACACTAGAAGAAGAATATATTAGTTTGGAAACTAATATCTGAGTTGTGCAGATGTGATATGGCATAGTTACAGAAGCTATAGAACCACTAAATACATAACAAATCGACCAAAACAGAAAATCTCAGAGCCAAACTGTTTGGAGAGGACTAAGAAGGACCTAGCACCTCCAAACCAGCAATAAATCTGCACAAAAGCTAGGCATTTCACCCTCGCAATCCTCACACCTCCCCTAAAACAACTATATAGTCTATATTCAACTATACAGTCTATATTATGTTGTAAGGCCAACTCTTTGAAAGATTTCTTGCATCCAGCACTATGTTTAGCTTGCAATAATGGAATGGAGGCATCCACACATAGAAAGAATAAAGACCATAAACTATGGAGATTTTACCAGCAATTTTGTATAGCTAGCATGAGGTGTACGGCCATAAATGGAACCTCTAGAATTGCCTCAAACAAACAATTTCAAAACTCTGAAAATTTGATAGCAAACACACCAAAATCTATAACTCAAAACTCATTGAAAATCTCCATACTTGCAACCGAAAAACTAGAACTCTTCTTTACAGGTCACTAGTGATTCTTGGATGAAATCACACTAACTAACTACGGGGGATTTTGTCTCCAAAACTATTAATCTCAAGAGGGTTTTCTTCCTCAAAATATTTTGGAAGAACTCATGTTCTCTCCAATAGCAAAGCAAACAAATATCATGGCTAACCTTGCAAATGAGCTCTCATCCTCCTTTTATAACTTTTCCAAAAAGAAATAACCATAATTTTAAAATAATAAATATTTTTTCTTTCACAAATGCCTTTTTGAAAAGAATAATAATTTATCGTGTTAAAAGGCCACTTTCCCTAGGCATCCAACTTGAAGCACACTTTAAACACCTTTTAGATGAATTATTACACTAAGTTGTCATTTTAATATTTTCAAAATTAGACAACTTCAGTAAATAACTATTTATTAACTTAATAATTTACCTGAGTTGTGGAAAGTATCTAAATGACATAAATATAGAATTTTGATAATACCAACATGAAACTAAAGACTTAGGATGAAATACAACATTAAACAGAGTAAAATCTAAAACATTGAAATACAAAATAAATAGAGTAAATAAATAAGATTCATATCAGAAATTTAATATTATTACAATTATAATTATTGCAAGATAACATTATAATTATACATAATATAATATTAACAATTTAAATATCATTAATCATAATATATAAATACTAAAGTATATATTTAATAATAATAAACATAAAACAAATAAAATATAAAGTAATAAATATAAAATAATGTTGTACCCAAATCATTTTTTTTTGCTTCATTAAGGCATTTTGCTTAAAATGGTCTAAACCTTGTAAAATGGGGTCAAAACTCAGTTTTTGGGCAAATCAAATATGGGCTTTTGGTTAGTGTGATGCCAGGAAGATATTGGCAAAATTTGAAAATTTTGAAAATTAGAGTTTCTGAACTCTATTTTAGGTCAAAATCCTAAAAAATAGAAACTTGTCAGAATTGGCTGAAATTAATTTTTATCGGCTTATTTCACATCACGATCACAGTGGTAAAGTCGGTTTCAATTAAAAGTCAGTTTAAGCCTGGTGGGTAGTTTTCACTTTTTCAGGAGAAAAGTTAGGACCTCCGAGGTCGTCAATGGCAGTTGGCCAGTACCACGTATCAAAATCTAAGTTTGAAACTTAGGGCAGAACATTCTATGATGAAAGATACTGAAAAAGATGCCTCTTGATGGAGGGGATTTTCAAACTGGCAAAAGGTGCTAAAATATTCTAAGTCTGGAAATTTTTCACTATGTAACGTAGTAGACACTTGTGCAATCAACGTGCAAATCAACTTTACAATGTTCGTACATATGAAAATGATGAAGTATCATACATACACCTCGACAGTCGTAGTATTTCTACATGGTCAACCTCAATGGCTGATACAATGTTTGCAGAGCACAAAATCACGGGAAATGTGAATTTCAGAGCAAATCTATGCCCCTGTAACCCAAGGGTGCACTTCCATTAAAAGGTCAAGATTTAGCTGCTTTGAGTTACGAATACATTCATTCTCTTTTGTTTTCAATCAGTTTTCCAATTAGCTATGAAGCAAGTTCATCTGAATTGTATAACTCCGGCAAACAAAGGCGGAAGTAGAGGTTATGAAGAGAATATACATCATGAAGACAATCAAAGAAAGCAGATTTGCGCCCCTGTAGCCCAGGGGCGCCCCTCTTTTTGAAGGCTCGGATCTTGATGCATGTGCCTGCTGATGGATTCAGTCTCTTCAGTATTAGTCTGGTTTTCCGATGAACTATCAAGCGGAGGTGTACATAGTGCATAACTCCGGTTATCAGTGTCAAAAGTTGAGACTGCAAGTAGGATGCATGTCACAAGAGATTGCCAGTTGATGGTTTGAGCGCACCTGTAGCTCAAGGGCGCCCTTGAATATGACACACCAGATGAACGAAATTGTAGTTGAGGTCTTCTTGAGATCTTTTCCAGTTCAGTCCAGCTTCGCAAACCACCAGTTCGCAAGATGATCCGACATTCTGAGTGATCGTGACAGAGGTTCTACCAAGCACGTAAAACAGACGATGGTAAAACGTAGCTACACACAGCTACATATCTGTAGGCTAGGGGCGCCCAACCTTTAGGCCTGCTAGATGGGGTTATTTGTAGTCGCAGTCTTCATGAGACTTGTGCACAATTACTCCAGCCATCCAACGAGTCCAACCGTCAGCCTCCAGGAT
The DNA here is from genome assembly GCA_007115665.2 of Sequoiadendron giganteum. Lineage (NCBI taxonomy): Eukaryota > Viridiplantae > Streptophyta > Pinopsida > Cupressales > Cupressaceae > Sequoiadendron > Sequoiadendron giganteum. The sequence goes on along the minus strand of CM021104.1, from coordinate 168,553,904 downwards.
TTGGCAAACGCTCGTACGTGCGAGGTCAAGGTGATGTTGCTGAAAAGTGTAAGTGACTGGAGACGACCAAAAAAAGGCTAAGTATGGCGAGTACATATCTCCTTGAAAAAGGCACCCTTCTCTTTGAGGCCTTAGAAGCAGTTTTTTGGCTTCGTCGTCTCCAAAGACATCTCTTGTAAGTTGATCCAACTATGCAGAGAGACAGACGGCACGCGAATCGGAGCACTCCAACTCTCGGCGTCGGGAAGGCAAATCGAATTCTTCTTCCAAAATTAGGGTTTCAGCATGCATGCATGATGGTACGACTTTGTCTATTTAGCACAAGTGTGGCGCCATTTCTCATTCACACAGCTTACAGAATTCGTATTTCTTCAAGAGATTGGCGAATTTTCATAAGAAAATTGAGTTCAAAGGCAACAGAAACATTCTTTTGTAGGTAGCATTCCAAATTCAGCATCAGATTTAAGGCAAAGTGGCGATTTTGAAAGAAGACAAAAAACAATAAAAATAATAAAAGTTTTTTTCTCTTCCAGATTTCTTCCATTTTCTCGTCTTAAATTCTCTCGCATGTTCGAAGAATTGGCAAATTTTGGCGCAACGAAACAGTTGGATTGATTCGGAACGATCTCATCAATAAAACCCATGTGTTAGAATTTTTCAAGAAAATTTGTTCCAAAACATCAGTTCTCAAAGCTTTAATTGTCTCAACCGAAATTCCTTTGCATGGCTGAGTAGCAGTCGAATTTTTACATTTTTGACGTTCTGGGTTGTCTTAGAATTATTTTCTGAACAAAACACATGTTTCAGAAAATTCTAATCTGACGAGCTATTTTTAGCTTCAACAAGCTATTTTTAGCTTTCCAGGAAAGTTGTTAGAATATAGCCGTATTCACAGTCAACAGGCAAGTTTTTCATAATGCAGTTCACACAGCTCGAATTCAAGACTAAGTCAGTCTTGAACCATGACTTCATCGAAACAATTGATACGAATCTACATAAGGTGCTTCCAGAAGCAGTTTTGGATCCACTCAAGATCAGAGATTCGATAATCAAGAACATTCAGCAATCCGGGTTACTTGAGGCCGCTTCCATACCTATCTCAGTTCATTGCGTAGACTTTGTAATGTCTTGTATTAAGCATTACAATTCTACTGCACGGGAGATATAGTCAGTATATGGGGGTGTCATATACAGTCTCAAACCCCTTGACATTGAGCGAAGTCTGGGTATTCCCCAACATCCAGATGGGTTGGTCATTTCCATGAATCAAAGCAAGCAAGCATTCAATGCTGAATTGGATAAGTGTCAGAGTAAGATGACGGAGAGGTGGCTGAAACAAAAAAAGATCAAGTTGCCAAACAACGTAGGTCGTGGCGAGTTCAAGGATCAATATGGTATTCTGATTACACTGCTTAATCGTGTCTCGGGTCATGCAGATGCAAGCAAATTTCACCCATGGATTTACTATATTATTGGTTGAATCATCTCTAGGCAAGAGCATTATGACTGGGCATCCTTCATTAGTGATGCTATTCACGAGCAAATCACCGGTTTCCTAGTTGCGCACCAGTTTCATATGTGTTCCAAACTTGTGTACTTGATCGCCTATCAGGGTCAGTTTAATGGGTTGAACATGGTGGGCATACTCAATGCACAGGAAGGCTATCGTTACTATGATCAGCTCGAGTTTACGAAGACTGAAAGTCATTTCAAACGTGTGCAGGAGGCTTTCTTGACATATACAGTGAGAAACTTGGACCGGGAATTGCACATTCGTATCTCGACAACCGCTAGAGTAGGGATGGAGAATTGGGCAGACTGGTACATTCAATTCCCTACATACACCTATATTTTTGTCTATGGATATATGAGAAATCCAGTTATGCTACCACGTTATCCTTCGCATAAGACAATATTCATGGAGTTCCTGAGGCAATTGTATGAGGTTCACAAACGTTTGCGCCACAAGCGTAAACAAGCTGCCAACTTTCCTTTGCAATTCGGGATATATTGGTGCAAGACAACAGTTGATGCTAAAGCTGTAGGACAAGAGTTAGAGAATTGCAAACTCAAGTACCCGGTTGACACACGCACATATGATCCTTGGGGTCATTACGCAGCACGCCTTGGTAGTCACTCTTATCACAAACCTACACTATAGGACTACCGGGTGAATTGCGAGGATGATTTCGAGGTACGTAGACGTAGCTACAGAAGGTTCTCTCTTCCGCGGATTTTTGTCTTCTTGGCAGAAGGAGTGGAAGGTTTGTCAGAAGATGAGGGAGATGCACTTCCTCAATTTTACAGAGAGCGGGTTGATGGACAACCACTACCATTAGTGAATTGGTATGCCAAAGAGTTCTCATCAGTGAAGGAGAGGTCGAGCAAAGTCATCCAAAATAGTATATTTTATCTAGAAAGTAGAAGGACCAGAAGGGTATCCATGCCTAGAGCAGAGCCGCTACTAGTAGGAGTTGTACTACCCTCCTCGTCAAAACCCAAGCAGAAGAAGAGTAACCCTCCTAAGAAGAATCTGATACCTAGTAATTTAAAGGGAAAGGCACCCGTCGAAATTCCACATGTAGAGCCTGTCAGAGAAGTTGTTCAGAGTTCACCACAGCTTGACGTTCAGCCCTATATGTCGTCACCAACACCACAGCAACATCCAATTCCAATTCACATTGCTTTGGATGTGGACTCACCACCTCACAGTAACACCCCTACACATTCACTTTCATTAGATCCTCCTATGACTAGTACAAATCATTCCAGTGGGATTAGTCGGGATTTGTCTAGGCTTGAGAGTCAACTGGGAAGAAAGAGGAGACAACCATCTTATGTGCTTGATCATTCAAATTTCAATCATGACCATCAAGATGCGTCTAACAAGAGGATCAAGAAACAGGTCAACATTGAGAGGAATGCAGGTAAGGAGATCATTGTTGAGACCATAGTTGGCTCACTCACCAAAAACTCGCGAGTTTTTTTGCCAAACGAGTATTTGCAAGTTTTACTCGCCAAAAAGTACGGCCGTACTTTTCACAAAAACTCGCCGTTTATTTGCAAAAACTCAGAGAGTTATTTTAAAAAACTCGGGTGCTCAGCAAAAAAGACTGTCAGAATAAAGGCAATTTTCATTCATTTTTTGCCTCCACCAGTTGCTCTGTCTCTTCCTTAGCAAAAACACTCTCCCATGAAGGTTTTTGTGGTTTTGGAGTCTTAATTTGGGCTTGCTGGCGGGGGCTCCGCCCCTCGACCCCGCCCTGTATCGCGACAGGGAGCGCGCCCAGGGCGCTACCCCAGGACCCTACGAGGGGTGTTGCCCCTCGACCCCGCTGGGGGCGTTGCCCCCAGACCCCCACGAGGGGTGCTGCCCCTCGACCCCACTGGGGGCGTTGCCCCTACATAAAACCTCCTGGTACTTGCCCTCGACCCGGGTCAGGTGGTGCTCCCGGACCCCACGAAGGTACCCCTCAGCTTTCCAGCTGAGCGTTACTGACGCCCCAGGGCGGCTGCCCCTCGACCCGGGTCAGGGCATTGCCCTGGGCCCTAAAGGAATTGCTCCCGAGCCCCGATAGAGATCATTGCCCTCAAAATCAGATTGAATTCATTTGGTTTTCTAGGTACTCTCCAAGTCCAAGTTTCCAAGTTTTCCTACAAGTCTTCATCTATAATATCATCTAGTTCTACCTCTCCCCTAGTTTTCACTAGACATGAGAAGAGGAAGATATAAATTTGTAAAATATATTAATATAGTATTTACTTTCAATTTTACAATAACAATTTGCTATTTTCATTTTGTTTCAGACTATTATCATATCAGCGCATTGAGCATTCCACATGAGGATGCCATTTTGTATCCAATTTCTTTCAAATCAATCAAATACAACTTGTTTCTTATATGTACTCATTTATTGACTCATTGGATGCATCTTATCTTTGAATTTTGCAAAAAAAATGCATTTTTAGTGAAGTTTAAGCAATTTTTTAAGTTGCCGAGTTTTTTGCCGAGTTTTTTCCGAGTTTTTGCCGAGCCGAGTTTTTCGGGCTTGCCGAGTACTTGAAAATGCCGTTTTTTTCAACTATGGTTGAGACTGCTGCACCTCTACAGGATAAGAGTTTGGACAAGATGGAAGTTCAAGACTTCGAAGTGATCACAGTCAACTTCGGTAGAAGTACTCGTCAAACAGACAATGCCCTCCTACAAGTTTCTATAGATAGCGCAAGGGATAGAATAGTGAAGGATGGAGAAGATAAATCAGCCCTCAAGGCTGAAATACAGCAGCTTCGCCAATATATTTCTAGCCTCGTACATAGGACAAGGAATGTTGTTACCACACTTCCACATATGTTAGAACCACCAACAAAATAGGGTCAACTTGATCACTTGGTTGCATATGGTAAGCGGTTAGATGAGTGGGAGGAAGAATTTGTTGCTAGAGGTCGCCTTGTACTTTCAAAGCTATATCAGTTACGGTATAATGCACGCGAGCTTCGTCTACAACTTCAGGATGAGGAGCGTGACTTGGCTACTACTAGATCCAAGGACAAAATCCTGATTGCTAACCTGGGGTTGTCATTTGACTCAGTCACAGATGCAGAAGATAAAGAAGATGTCTACGTTTGGAGAACACAGTTGATCTTCAAGGCTAAGATAGAAGAAACGATAGCATCAAAGTTGGCTGAGAGCAGAAAGCATGTTACCAGTGCACTCCGCTATGTATGAAACATTGTGTCTTAACGACCATGCCAGTATCAGCAAGTGGGTGGTGACTATGTTGAGCTTGTTGACATTCAATCAAAGCTACCAGCACTTATTCACAGTATTTTCAATGGTGAGACCATTGGTTTTAAGATGAATCAGCTTACAATCATGTTAGCATTGTTTGACGAGGCAACCAAGAGTAAAGGCGAGTTTCAGTGTCAGATCAGTAGTGGAGAAGACATGCTGCATAGAGATGGGATTCTTCGTCAGAGCTTCAATCCCCCAGAAGGTGATGCAATCAATAACTTCGTGGATGGTTGATTGCTCGAGATCAGGTCCAATAGACTTCAATTCTAGCCTTCTGGAATAGACTTCATGCACGACAATTAACTTGATGCTTCTTTCTAAGTTAACTTGTTGTTTCACATCTCACACATGTTTATCTTGGAAGTATCTACATTCACTTGGAGTTTCTTTTCTAGGATTTTACATTAACTAATGGTAGTGTTCCGATTAACTTCCTTTCAATGAGGACGTGCATGCTTGCAAATTGTCCACTTAGATTAGATGTTTCAGTTAACTAATGGTAGTTTGCCAATTAACTATATAGTTTCCATTATTAGGGTTTAGAAATAAGATCTTACATGCACTGCAGGACTGTAGTTGACTCAAGGTGATTTTAGGGTTGCCTACACCTTGATGTCTATAAATAAGAGCATTCGGCTCATTTGTAAATAACTTTTGCACGAGAGATTAATATACGTTGTTCCCACCTTGCCTATAATATTGTCTTTTTGTCACTGTTTATGAGCATTTGTCTTCATAATGAATTGTTATGCCATTCGGGTTCCATGCAATTATTATGGTGAATGCTTGCCTTAGTTAGATATAGTAGCTAGTTTGATCGTAGATTGTATGTGTGTCTCACCTATGCAATTTACTGTCCTAGTTGGCTATCTTTTATGTTTTGTTATCAATAAGCCTATTCAAACTGAGCAAATAGTTGTGTCCACCTTGCCTTCATGTTGATAGTTTGTACTTAAAGCTTATCGTGTGATGTGTGTAATAATAAGCCTATTCAGCCAAGCAAATAATTGTGCCCACCTTGCCTTCATGTTGTGAATCTGTATCTGGTTTATCATATAAAAATCATTCCTGCTCCTTTACCTCATGCTCTGTTTTCTTGAGGAAATTGGATAGATTAAAGTATTTAGTTTTTAGTTGTAGTTAGGATCTGCAAAACCAGAGAAAACCCTTAGCTGCAACGTTCTTGGTTTCCTTAACCTTGTGCCTCTCACAGCTGAAACGAAAAAGATAGGTTTAGATTACTCTACTTTTCAAAACATATACCAGCAAAAGAGGGAGCTTCCCCTCCTAATTTGAAGAGCAATCATCACGTAGTGTGCATAGCTGTCCGTACGAACTTACACTCCAGAGGTGTTAGTTATTACGCCAACAAATAATACATATGAATAATACAAAACAAAATAATCACCATTGTTAATATACATTGACTATTCTAAACTAAAGCAGCAATTCCTGAAAATTACCATAAAACAACGATTAAAGACTTAAAAGCAGGGCAGCGATGGGAACAATTACTATCAAGGGGAATCGTAACCATTCAAGAGGTCATCTCTTTTTAGAAGAGATGCCTCTCTTCACTTTAAAAGGGAGGATATAAAACATGAAGAATATAGGGGGAAGAGGACAAAATACACATAGAACGAAATCACACTAAGACAACAGTAGTTATTAAGATATGCAGCGATGACTATGGCCAAGGGGGGAGTATATGAATATATTCTAAGGAAAAGGTGAACCATTCAAAAAAGATATCTCCTAATTTCTGCAAATCGTGTATGTCTCAGCATGGAATATAATTATGTATATTGTTGGTAATATTTATTATTCTCATAGTCATTGTAAGTGGGTATAATATGATTGTCAATATAAATATATATATATATATAGATGATATGCATGCTCATGTAAGGCTGAGTATTCTAAGTTTAGAAATAATCAATAATGTTTATACATATACATATATGTATATATGTTTTATGTTTGATTATGCAATAATGATGCTTGTAGCAATTATTGAGCCTTATAAGTAATTACAATCTTAAAGTAAAAATCAATAGATTAATACTTATTTATATATGTTTTTATCCTATGATCAATTAAATGTAAGATTGAAGGAAGGCAATAAAGAAATAAAGAGTCATGGGAAACACAGCAGATCAGGTGATGTACTCACTTAGCAATAATATTTAGCATATTTAGAATATTAGAAACAAATATTGCTAATCTGATTATTGGTGTAATGCTTTCTTTAGTATTATCATGATGATAATAATGTTGATATTTGATGATGTTATAAGCAGCTTAGGTCTGCAGTTCCAATGCACACACTTCAAGAGGAAGGCATAAATTAAATGATAGCCATCCAGCTATTTAATTTATATTGCCATTGATCTAATTAACATAAGGGCCGACCCTCCTTAGGTTCGCATATGATGTCTTATATTGGGCCGACCCCTTGGTATTTATTATGTTTGTTTTATTCTCTCTAAGAGAGCCGACCTAATTGAAGAGGTGCTTCAATTGTATATATACAAGGTCTCAATTGTCATTTCATTATTCAAGTTCACTCAAGCAATTCGCAGCCTAGAAAAAGTTCGCATTTTTGTAGCAGCAGTCCGATTTCAAGAAAGAACATATTCATTTGTATCTTTTGCATCTAGGAGAGGTGCGACTATTCATTGTATCTATTTTGGCCATTGTTGGGCCTGCGTTGTAAAGCAGATTTCTGCTCTCATTCGTACATTATATAAGAGGATTATTTGCTGGGTTTTTCTCCCTCAAGAGGAGGGTTTTCCCAGGGTATCTTGTTGTGTTTATTATCTTATGTGTTGCAATATTTAAGTGCTTTCAGTTATCTAATCTGATCTAAGAAACACTAACAATATTGACTTAAAGAATCAATAATAAATGCAAATGTATTTGATTGTGTTGCCGTTTCAAATCGCACCTCTGGAATGTGTTCTGGAAACGGACAGCTATGTGCAGTAAACTGCTCTTCGAATTAGGAGGGGAAGCTCCCTCTTTTGCTGAGTTGCATAAAGAAAGTAATCTAAACTTAATTACTCCTATCTTTTTGGTTCAGCTGCGAGAACACAAGGTTATAGAACACTAGATGTTGCGGCTGAGCTTTTCCCTTTAATGAAACTAGACAGCTACAACTTAACCTACGCTTAAAACGTTTCTACCCTCTCAAGTAAATGCAGAGCAAGAGAGTTTAGAAATGGACGAGTTTGATTTCTGACAAAGATACTTAAACAAACTATTCTTCAACATACATTTTAAGGCAAGCTAAAAAAGAGATCATAAAAGTATTACGGAAATATGAGCCTTTTATTTCAGGAGCAACAAAGCAAGCTTCAAGATTTTATTTACTCACACTTCTAACACAAAACAAATAGACGGAAATCTGAGATATTTATATCGAGGCAAACAGAGCACGCTCAGAATTTTATTCACTCAAACTTCTGGAACAAAGATTACAATTTCGGGACAGCAAGTTGTAGCAACACGCTTGCAACATGCAATCAACCCGATTATAATTGACACATAACACATGCACTAAACAAGGATTTGCAGCTAAGGAGGCATGCAAACTTGCTCTTTACACAAAGTGAACAATACTGAATAACAAAGAGAAGGTACTAAAAACACTTATGTCTTGTTATCACAAGCACGGTTAAACTAAAATGAGCAAACACTGCTCTTATTTATAACTAAGCAGAGGAGTAGGAAACCCTAAAATCTCCTTGCTTTTACAACTACTGCTTGCCAACATGCAAGCTTTATTTCTAAATCTAGAAAAGATAAAACATCTAAACCCTAGAAAACTTTTAAAAAGGAAACTGCCAACTCGTGACAACTTGTTACAATGTTTTCTTTCTATCCTCAAATAATGGATAAGATTTGAAACAAGAATAGAAAGAAAGCGTGGAATATGCTTCTAGAAGAAAGCAGATTTAAAGCTCAATCACATCCGCTAAAAAGCGGGCAACTTCATCTGTAGTAGGATTGTTGATGCTATTAATAGAAAAATGCCGCTTTTCCAAGATTTCTTCACCATCTGCAATTGATCTCAAGAAATCTTCTCTCATTGGCCGCTTTCTCGAACCTCGCTGACATCATGGAAATCATCATCATTCTCCCAACACTGCCATCGCTACCATGCAACATGCTCTGAAACTCGGCTTGGACTACTTCAAACCCAATGTAGGAACCATCCTCAAGGTAATACTGACAAGGAATTGCTGCAACTACTTCTCTAACAAACCTAAGAGTATCAACAACTCTTTGTTTATATGCTGCAAATTCCTTAGATATTCTAACATATGTATTCACCTTGAAAAGATGACTTTCTTTCCACTCCAGGATTTGTCTTTTATGTTATCTCGCCATTGTAGAGCCACAAGCCATCTCTAAATCTACAATTATGATTTCGTGCATTGGCTTGAACTCGGCTATCAGCTGTTCAAAATCCTGAATACCTTGACATAAGTCATGAGCTTTGTATCTTAATTGGAAGACCCGTGTTAGAACCTCTTTTCCTCTATTGATGATCTCTTCAATCCACTCATTAGTTTTTTTTTCACAAATAACTAATTGCCTTAACTGCTGCTGATCAGCTAGTGTTTCTAAGACTTGAAGCAACAACTGAGTTGTTTTTGAGGTGCCTTGGATAAGATTTGATATGTATACCGGAGTTGACGATTTTCAGCCTTGAGGGTAGTCTTGTCTTCTCCATCCTTCTGCACTCTTTCTTGAATGTTTTTTGTTACCATTTTAAGCAAACTCATATCAGCATGTCGAGTACTTTTACCAAGGTCTGCTTTGACCATGATAAAATCGTCAACATCCACCTCATCTCTGATTTTATCTTCAAGAGGCATGGTTGTCTCCATGACCATTTCACCCTCAAGATTCCTCTCAAAATGCATTTGTTTCTTGGCCTTCCTTTTGGGTGCTTCTTGATATATACTAAGGTCATCATCAGTTACCTGATACGAAGGCCTTCTTCTCGTCCTTCCCAAGGAGCTCTCAAGCCAAGATGTGGTATTTCTACTAACATCCAAGGGAGGAATAATTGTGACATTGGCCTCTATCTCCTCGTCTTCCAAATCAATGTGAATTGGCAAAGACCTAGGAGATGGTAAAGGATTTTGTATCAAAGCCTCATCATGTACTTCTTCTTGAAGTATGGGCTCTGGTTGAGGGACTTTTGTTTCAGCTGTAGGCTGTTCCTGTATAACAATCCCTGAATAATCCAACCTCCTTTTAGCACTCTTTGCTGATCTAATGCCCTTTGTGACGTCTTGAGACTGAACTTTTTCTTTGTTCTTTGTTTGCACTCTTGAAGAAGAGGGAAGAGATGAATGTTTCTTTGGCGGCTCTACTACTGGAATTGACTCCCTTCTCTTGAGGATTAAGAAAGTCTTACTGTACTCTACTACTTGTCTTGTCCTTTCTTCCACTGTGATACATTCTTTGTGAGCCCAATTGACCTGTGGAAGAGGTTGTTGCTCAACCTTATTTCTAGTATAGACTGGGAGAATTACATCCCCATCATCATCTGACAACCCTTCAATATCTTCTGATAAGCAATCTCTCATCTGATGAAGGGTTAACCTACTGTTACTTCGCCTTCACATCTCATACTCGTCTCTGCAATTAGCCCAAAAGTCTTCAAGTGCGGGCATATGAGCATAGTTCTGACCAAGTCGAGATGCATAGAAGCCATGGGGATCATATGATCGTCTCTCACTGAAAGGCTTGAGACCAAATTTGTCTAACTCATTACCCATTAGTTTAGCTTTTGCGGATAATCTACAAGTGTAAATGCCTAAAGCAAAAAGAAAGCTAAAGGCTGGTTTCTTCTTGTTACGCAGACGAGTGTGAACATTTGAAATCTGCCTGAAGAATTCCATGCATACCACTTCATCTGAAGGATACCTCGGTAACATAAGTGGAGCTCCTGAATAACCATACACCCTTCAGTAAGTGAAGGTGGCAAACTGAATAAACCAATCTGCCCATTCTGATATTGCAGCCCTGGCACGAATGAGATGCAAACATGTAGCTCATTATTCAGGTCTCGCACTGTGTAAATCAAGAATGCTTCGTTCACCCGTTTGTAGTGACGTGATGCAGCAGTGAATTCCAACTGAGTATAGTAGTTGTAGACAAATTGAATGTTTAGTGAACCCTTTGTGTTTAACCCTCTGAATTTACCCTGATAGGCAACCAAGTAGACTAGGTAGGAGACCATATGAAATGCGTGTCTATGAAAATACTCAGTTAGTTGATGATGTAAGCAATCACTGATCAATGTAGGCCAATCATAGAACTCTATCTTGTACATTATATGAGGTATCACGTAGAACATCCAAGGCTGAAACCTTGTTGCATATGCTTGATCTGTAACCCGATTGAGTGGGGTGATTATAATGGCGAATTCATCCTTAAACTGTTCTCTTCCAACATCCTTTGGCAATGCAGAATGTTTCTCTTTCAGCCACCTATGTGCAATCTTCTTGTTGTACTTATCCCGATGTTCTTCCCATATCCTCTCTCATTCTTCTACGTTGATGGTGACACTTCCAGGCCATGGTGGAATGGAGAAGCATTTCTCAATCATGTCTGGCTTTAGGCTGCATATGATTCTTCCATCAATTGACTGTATCTCCCTTGTAGCTGGATTGTAATGCTTGATGCAAGCAATTATGAACTCTAAGCTCTGTACTGAGAAAGGTATGGATGCTGCTGCAAGAAGACCTGAATGGCCAAGATGCCTGATGGTGGTGTTGCCTGCATCTTCTAGAGGACGTAAATTGAACACTGGCTTGATATGATGCAAGTTCGTCTCGGCTGTTTCAATGAAATTGTGGTACAGTACTGATTTGGTCTTGAACTCTGCAGGAGTGTATTCCTTTCTGAAAGACTTGAAGATTGACAGTAAACACGCCTAGGTTCTGACAATTTTTAGCAAACTTTCTAGATTTAGCTTACTGATTTTTCTTCTTCAAACGGATGAAATTTTTTCTGAGATATGGGTTTTGATTAGAATTTCGTTACAAACCAACCCAGATCGTCCGTTTTTGAAAATATGAAGTGAAGATTGAAAAAGCAGCAAACCCTAATTTTCTCAAAAAAAAGCAAAAAAAGTTGGCATCTGGGTATTGTTCTTGAGCATATTCTGGATGGACCCGGTTGATTAGATTTTGAAAACCCTGGCTTCTGATTGAAAAAGCAACAACTTTTAGTTTCTCTGAAAAAGCTGAGGTATGGGTTTTGTCTAGAAGAAGGTTTAGCATAGACCCAGAAGACTACAAATGGATGAATATGAAGTTTTCCCTGACATGCAAAATAGAAGCAACTACTGCAACTTAGAGAAAATTCTTCAACAATTTGTCCAGAAGATAGAACAAAAATGGATCAGCTTGCTGAAATTTAATAGTATTAGCCACCTTCACAAATTTGATATTCTTGATGAAGAAATATGAAAAAGGAAGCTTTCTTTGATTGATGATCTGAAATTTAATGAGAAACCAACAAGTTAGGGTTCTTGAATCTTGAAAAATATAGGTTTGAAGTTGTTGCTCTGTTTCTCCTTGAAGGCACCAGCAAGAAAATATGAAAAATAATGCATGGAGATGTCCTTAAATAAGTTTTTGCTTTGAAAACAGCTTCTCAAACCCTAATTTGAAGAAACCCTAAATTTAGCCCCTACCTTGAGTAATGGCGGTTTTTCTTCTCTTTGAAAATTTTGAATTTCTCAAAAATAAACTAAGTCATGAGGAGTTGGGCGCCTTTTTTGAGGTATGCCATCCTTTTTTCCCAGACTTAGCCATTTTTTCATCATTTTATCTTTTGTTCATTTTTCAACCTTGTTTCAGCTCTGTCTCCCAACTTCTTGATTTGTCCGACAAATGAACTGAACATTCCATTGCGGAGCCTGGTCGAATCTGATAATATTGTTATGGAGACGTCATCTGCTAAAAACTTTATTTATCCCTTTGAAATGTCAGGTGCCTATCCTTGATAAGGGCGCCCATTTTCACCAGTGCTAGCCATTTTCGTGATATTCAAATTTATGCTTGTCTTCTGACCTTCAGATGAATTCGTGATTCCGGGTGTTGTGTTGATTAGAATGAATCGCTGACGGATTCACCGGACAGCTGAGATGATTTTGAAAGGGGTCCTCTGGATACCTCGTCTACAGAAGTTGACCTCTAGTGGCTCAAAACCCTAGGTGCCCTTCTTGAAGTATGGTGCCCATAGCTTCCAGAGTTAGTTTATTTTGGACTTCCACTATTGCTTCTAATCTTCTACCATTTCTCACACTTTTCTCCTCTGTTTGTCTGGCGATATCTGATGACTATTGACTCTGACGGACGAGTTGATGGATTCGTTGGAGGGCCGGATCCAGTCTAACGAAGTCATGTTGGAGAAGTCTTCTGCAAATTTGATCATTTAACCTTTCAAAAGTTTGGGCGCCCTTATCCTTCAGGGGCGCCTATCTTCTCCAGACTTAAAATTTATTTTGTGTTCTTCGTCTTGAATCTTTAAAATATCTTTCTCCGTGACCTCTGTTTGTCTTGGATTTGTCAGTGACTGGATAATCTGACAAACGTGCCGGCTGATTCGTTGCGGAGCTGGGATGATTCTGAGCAACATCAACCTGGAGACAGAAACCCTAATTTTGGCTTTTGACCTCTTGAAAAGTTGGGCGCTTTTCTCCTTCGGGGGTGCCCATAGCTGGCAGTGTTAGAAAATTTTATCAACTTTTCAATTTTACCTTGTAAAATGTGTCTCCCTTGTCTTTGACTGCCAAAATGAAAAATATTCCAAGGCATTGAAACATGGGCACCTCTTCTTGATTGGGGCGCCTGAAATCCCCAGACTTAGGCAAAATTTAACATTTTTCATTTTTTAAACTTCCTTAGCCCGTTCCTCATTTCTCGTGCACATTGTTCGTTGACAGCCTCTGTTTGATGCTCGAACGCTTGATTCTGACACCTGGCAGCTAATTGACCTCCATTGATGACCTAAGATCTCCGAAAAACCTTCTAAAGAAAGCAAAATAGACCCAGTAGAGTAAAACTGATCTTTTTGTGATTCTGACTGCACTAGCCTGATGAGGAAGTATTTTAAGCCAATCAAAATCAGTCTTAACTCTAACGGCCAAACTTTCTATTTTTAGAAATTTTCTATTTTTAGAAAATTTTATAAGTATCCATTTCGTAAGAAAAGTTTCTATTTTTAGAAAACTACTAAAAATAAAATTTTCCTAAAATTTAGGGATGAAAAACTAAGATTTGGGTATTGTAGGTTTGATATTTTTGAACCGACACAGATTGTCAGATTTTGAAGATTTCAAGTTTTTGACCCCCCATGCAAGACATGCAGACCCCAATTTTGACCTTTTCTGACAGATTTAATAGTATCTTGACTCATTTCTTCAAAACACCTGAGTGTAGCGAAAATTTTAATTTTGGGGTACAACAGATTGCTAAAAGACTGTCTTTTGAGTGTTTGCAAGCTTATTGGGAGGAAGGGTGTGACGGAAGTGGTGCCTAAAAACCCCACTCAAGTCCACCCTCAGAACCCAAGGCAGGGATGGGCCCTGGAGAGGTGAAAATTCTACTCATAGTCTGCCCAGTCCCAAGGCATGGTGGGCCATGGAGGAGTAGGGGTCCCATTCAATATCCACCGCGGCCATGGAGGGGTGGTAGGCCCGAGCCACTTATATGCTCCCCCGATTGTCCCCAATAGGTTAAGTGTCTTCTGATGTGATGACGTGGGTAGACAAAGCAGGTACAAGTGTTTTCACTAAGCACGCCACTCCAAGGGTGGAATAGTCTTGGTCAGACGTTCCTGCCACTTAGGGCCAAGAGTTGGGTAGTCTTGGTCAGACACTTGTGCTCTTGGGCTTAGATGGATAGCTTCGGGCAGATCTACCCATGCCACTCCTCCTTTGTCTTCATGATTGCTTTTATAAATATGTTTATATTTTGGATATCTAGATATTATTGCTAACAATTATATATGTATGTGGAAATGTTATTAAATTGGTGAATGCAGATTTCAATCCAAGATCATTTCATTAAAGAGAACATTTATTTGAAAAGAACCCCTAAACCTAATCTACAAGTGAATTGTAAGGCAACCGGGTAAGAGACATTACAATGGTATCAGAGCATCTTTTATGCCATGTTGTGCGTGTTTGAGCTACTTGCTTGTGTGCTTGAGCTACCTTCTTGTCTACTTGAGTTGGTTGCTTACTTGTTTGAGTCGGTTGCTTGCATGCTTGAGCTACTTACTTGTCTACTTGAGCTGGTTGCTTGCATGCTTGAGCTACTTGCTTGTCTACTTGAGCTAGTTGCCTACTTGCTTGAGTTGGTTTCTTGCGTGTTTGAGCTACCTACTTGTATACTTGAGCTAGTTGCCTACTAGCTTGAGTTGGTTGCTTGCGTGCTTGAGCTACCTATTTGTCTATTTGAGCTACTTGCCTGCTTGAGCTACTTGCTTGTGTGCTTGAACTTGTTGCTTACTTTCTTGAGCTACTTGTTTGCTTGCTTGAGCTACTTGCCTATGTGTTTGAGCTAATTGTTTGCTTACTTGAGCTACTTTCATGTGTGTTGAAGTTGGTTGCTTGCTTGCTTGAGCTACTTGTTTGCTTGGTTGAGCTACTTGGTTGTCTACTTTAATTTGTGATTCATGTAGAGCTCATCATTGTGATTACTTTATGCTTAAAAATTATGAAAATGCTAGTGTTGTTTGTCAAAATGCTTGGGGTTCGGAGGCACTAACAAATTTACTTATCTTAAACTAAATTATTATTATTCGTATCCAAATGCAATAACGAAGAGTTGTAGCTATTAAAGTGAAAGGGTGTGACTCCCTCAAACTTGGGATACAAAATGATAGCATTTCAATTGAAGAATCCAATTAAGAATAGAATCTTAATTAACCTTGTAAGAAACTTAAATTAGGCCCTCAAGAATAGGGAGGAGGTGTGAAAAGACATGACTCCTAATGTGGAAAGATGTTTGGAATTGCGATTTCTTCGGGACAAACAATCTTGGGTGGGGAGGACTATCATGTCCTCCAAAATTGCAACATTAAAATATAAAACATTGAAATAAAAATAAATAAACAGAGTAAATAAATAAGATTCATATCAAAAATTTAATATTATTACAATTATAATTATTGCAAGAAAACATTATAATTATATATAATATAATATTGACAATTTAAATATCATTAATCATAATATATAAATACTAAAGTATATATATAATAATAATAAACATAAAACAAATAAAATATAAAGTACTAAACATAAAATAATACAAAACAAAATAATCACCATTGTTAATATGCATCGATTATTCTAAACTAAAGCAGCAATTCCTGAAAATTACCATAAAACAGTGATTAAAGACTTAAAGCAGGGAAGCGATGGGAACAATTAATATTAAGGGGAATCATAACCATTCAAGAGGTCAACTCTTTTTAGAAGAGATGCCTCTCTTCACTTTAAAAGGGAGGATATAAAACATGAAGAATATAGGGGGAAGAGGACAAAATATAGATAGAACGAAATCACACTAAGACAACAGTAGTTATTAAGATATGCAGCGATGACTATGGCCAAGGGGGAGTATATGAATATATCTCCTAATTTCTGCAGATCGTGTATGTCTCAGCATGGAATATAATTATGTATATTGTTGGTAATATTTATTATTCTCCTAGTCATTGTAAGTGGGTATAATACGATTGTCAACATAAATATATATATAAAGTAAATATATATATATATATATATATATATATATAGATGATATGCATGTTCATGTAAGGGTGAATATTCTAAGTTTAGAAATAATTAATAATGTGTATACATATATGTATATATGTTTTATGTTTGATTATGCAATAATGATGCTTGAAGCAATTATTGAGCAATTACGATCTTAATATAAAAATGAATAGATTAATATTTAAATATATTTTTATCCTATGATCAATCAAATGTAAGATTGAAGGAAGGGAATTAAGAAATAAAGAGTCATGGGAAACATAGCAGATCAGGTGATGTACTCACTTAGGAATAATATTTAGCATATTTAGAATATAAGAAACAAATATTGGCAATCTGATTATTGGTGTAATGCTTTTTTTAGTATTATCATGATGATAATGATGTTGATATTGACTTAAAGAATCAGTAATAAATAAAAATGTATTTGATTGCTAAAATACTATCTTCTAAGTGTTGATGTTATTGAGCAGCTTCGGTCTGCACTTCCCATGAAGAAGACAAATCATATATGTAACCTTGAGCCGACCTTATGTTTCACATTTTCTTTGTATTAATCTTGAGCCGACCTAAAGCTATTTCTGTTTTATTTTATAAAGGCCAACCTAAATGTAGAGGTGCCTATGATGTATAAGTACAATGTCATTATCCTTGCAAAAGGCAATTCGAATTCAACAAGCAAGTTCGCTATTCCATTAAGAGCAGAAATTCGCAATTATCATTAAGAGCAGAAATTCGCATATATCATTGAAGAACAGAAATCGCATTTGCTACAGCAGTCCGATCTCAAGGAAGAACAGATTCATTTGTATCTTGTGTATTAAGGAAAAGTGCGAAATCATTGTGACTCTCTATTAGCCATTGTTGGGCTGTGTTATAAGCAGATTTCTGTCACTGTGTTATCATATATATAAGAGAATCATTTGCTGGGTTTTTCTCCCTCAAGAGGAGGGTTTTCCCAGGGTATCTTGTTGTGTTCATTGTCTTATGTGCTGCATTCCTATTGAGCAATTTATTATCTAATCTGATCTAAGAAACACTAACACTAAGTGCTTGCGAGCTTATTGGGAGGAAGGGTGTGACGGAAGTGGTGCCTAAAAACCCCACTCAAGTCCGCCCCCGGAACCCAAGGCAAGGATGAGCCCAAGAGGGGTGGAAATTCCACTCATAGTCCGCCTAGTCTCAAGGCATGGGTGGGCCATGAAAGGGTGGGGGTCCCACTCAAGATCCGCTGCGGCCATGGAGTGGTGGTAAACCCAGGCCACTTATACACTCCCCCGACTTTCCCCAATAGGTTAAGTGTCTTTTGACGTGATGACGTGGTTAGACAAAGCAGGTACAAATGTTTCCACTAAGCACGCCACTCCAAGCATGGAATAGTCTTGGTCGGATGTCCCTGCCGCTTGGGGCCAAGAGGTGGGTAGTCTTGGTCGGACGCTTGTGGTCTTGGGCTTAGATGGATAGCTTCGGGTAGATCTACCCTTGCTACTCCTCCTCTGTCTTCACGATTGCTTTATGATTATGTTTATATTTTGAATATCTAGATATTATTCTAACAGTTATATGTGTATGTGGAAATGTTATTAAATTGGTGAATGCAGATTTCAATCCAAGATCATTTCATTAAAAAGAACATTTATTTGAAAAGAAGAACCCCTAAACCTAATCTACAAGCAAATTCTAGGGCAACTGGGTAAAGGACATTACACCTG
Organism: Sequoiadendron giganteum; assembly: GCA_007115665.2. NCBI lineage: Eukaryota > Viridiplantae > Streptophyta > Pinopsida > Cupressales > Cupressaceae > Sequoiadendron > Sequoiadendron giganteum. The sequence goes on along the minus strand of CM021104.1, from coordinate 168,535,579 downwards.
AGTTGTGGAAAGTATCTAAATGACATAAATTTAGAATTTCGGTAATACCAACATGAAACTAAAGACTTAGGATGATGACTAGAGGTGGTCACTTACTAAAAATAGCACGCTCCTCCAAAAATTTTGAAGAGCTCCTAAAAGGTCAGAAATAAATTCCAAAAGCATCAAAAGGATCCACATCACCAACTAAGCTCATTTCCATGAATAACAACTGTCATGTCCCCGAAATAGCAATACCATAAAGACCAAGTGTTAAAATACAAATAAATTAAATAAATAGCAATATTAATATTAAATATAAAATAAATGTGTACCATATCAAATATAAAAATATGTAAATATAAATAACAAATATAATAATAATACATAGGCAAATTATTGTTATTACATTCTAGTATTAAATAACTTAATATCAAAAATAATAATAAATAAATATTATATCATTACACATCAAAGATTGTAATACATGGGAATAAAATAATAATAAGATATTAGCAAATTGGTTTTATTATTATACTTTAATGTTAAAATATGTTCAATAAAACATCAAAATAAAATAATAAAATAAGTATATAATCTGAAATATCATAATTATTATTAATAATTTATTTTTTTCAAAAATAGATATTATTGTGATAATAAGCCTTTAAAGGCAGCAATTAAATCTAACAAAGGGATATATTTTATGAAAAGTTATCTCTTTCACCAAGCAATACATTCCCCCAATGAGTCACCTACCTTGAATGGTATAAATAGAAGGAAGGAAAATAAGGAAGAGAAAAAAAAATGGAGAAATAAGATCTAGTGCCATTTAATATATATATACATATTATTTAATAGGCATACAAGTATATATGCATGGATATAAATATATTTTATAATGAATAATATGCAATGAATAAAGAATATATATGAATAAGGAAAGAATAATTATACAAACATATATATATGAATAGTAATGGATATAAGTAAAAGAGTAATTATATATATATATTTACATACATGATTATGCAATAATGATACTTATAAGTAATGATGACTCTTTAATATAAACATAAGTAGATTATGTATATTTATGAATTGTCATCATCCCATGATCAATTCAATATAAGGTTGAAGGAGGCGAGTAAGGAAACATGGAGAGATATAGCAACTCAGGTGAATTCATTCACTTAGCACTTAATATTTAGTTTTTCCTAGTTCCTAAACTTAATAATCTTACGGCAAGTAGATTGTCCAAACGTGGTTGATGCAACTTGTTATCTTTATTTGTAAATCTGACTGCCATATCTTAAGTTTAACATCTGAACCCAACATACAAATATAGAGATAAATATAGGACAAAGAACCAATAGTTAAGGATTGCTACAACTCTGAATTAGCTATTATTGCTTGTTGCATTACTCAATTCTCGTCTCTCTAGTAAGTATATATTCATTATGCAATTTACATATCTGTAGAAGGAGATATTGATAATACTGACAATTGACATATATATATGGTCTTCCAATTATTCAAAATTGAATTAGATGATTTCTTATTAATTAACTGATTGTGAATAAATATTGTCATGATGAGAAATGTCTAGACTTGATTTTCACTTAAATGATAAAAGTAGATGTACTTGACTATTAGGTGATTATATAAAGATTGTATGCCATGTGTTTGTGGCCCTGCTAGGAGAGGTGGATCATGACTTAAGTGGTTTGTCTAAAAACCTCACCCAGGTTCCGCCCCACAGGCCCAAAGCAAGGGTTGGGTCATGGAGGGGTGAGGGTTCCACCTAGGCTTTCTACCCCACAGGCCTGAGATAAGGGTTGGGCATCGGAAGGTGGTAGACTGTAGGCCCCTTAAGGGTTCCCCTCTCCTAATGGGTTGAGTGACTCTTCTTATGCTTTCAATCTGCGAGTATGGTTATGTTTGATTTTTGGATTCTAGATGTTAAAGGTAACACATAGGAATGTGGGGGTCCCACCTAAGATCCTACCCCACAGGCCCGAAGCAAGCATTGGGCAATAGGAGGTGGTAGGCCTTAAGCCACTTGGACTCTATGGTTCCTCTCCCTTGATAGGTCCAGTGTTTTCTGAGGTACTACCATGTCTGGAGAATGCAGGTGCTAAGTCGTTGGGAAAAGAGGATTGTGGTGAACAACCTCTCGTGCCTAACAAGAAGGCTTCAAGGCAGATCCACCCATGGCACTTCTCTTGCTTGTTAAATTGCATTATGATTATGCTTATATTTTGGATATCTAGATATTAATGCTAACAAATATATGTGTATGTGGAAATGTTGTTAATATGGTGAATGCAGATTGAAACCAAGATTACTTCATTAAAAAGAACATTCATTTGGAAAAAAGAAACCCTAAACCTAATCAACAAGTGAATTCAAGGCCAAACCGGGTAAGGGATATTACAACAACTATGATAAATTGACCTTGTGTTTTCCAAGAACTTTGGAATTCTCCCTTACTCACCAATTAGCCTATGAGTAAATTTGAAAAATAGGCTTACTATCCATAATCAGATTATGCTTGAGAAGGGGGCATTGTACTCCTCCCTCCCCAAAATTGCTTGTTCTCAAGCAATTGAAAGTCGAGATGCTATAAATAGGCTCTCTCCCAAGTAGCATCCATCCACTAGAAGATTCTTCTACTTAAACAAATATTCTTTGATAATCCTTTTTCTAATAATGCAGTCCTTGTAATATATCACTGCTTCAAGAACCAAGACGAGTTTACCTTCATCCAAAGGAGGCAATTTTAAAGAAGCAACAACATTGTGTCCAAGTGCCGTCTTGAGGCATGATACATGGAAGACATTATGAACCTTGCCATTTTTGGTATCTCCAACTCATATGCCACTTCTCCAATCCTCTTGAAGATCCTGAATGGGCCATAAAATCATAGCTTGAACCTTTTTTTTTCACTTTTCTTGAAAGTAGATCACTTGTAGAGCTGCAACCTCAAATACACCATATCTCTAACTTTAAATGCACATTCTATATGGTGCTGATTTGCATACAACTTTTTCTGATTTTATGCATGTTGGGGGTTGTCTTTCAAGTATTTCATGATGTCTTGACTCTGCTGCAACAAATCCTTAACTTGGAGAACTCTACTATCACCAAACAAGAGGTCAATGAAGCTAGGAGCTTCATATACATAAAGTGTCATAAATGGAAACATCTTAATTGACATATGTAGGTAGAGTTATGATAATACTCACCCAAATGAAGCCATCTTTATCCAAGCTTTCTACTGCCTTGAAAAACAGTTTCTTAAGTAGCCTTCCACCCACTTGTTCACAATCTTTGTTTGCCCATTAGTTTGTGAGTGATAACTGATACTAGGAGTGAGTTCAATCCCACTCAATCTGAAAAGTTCTTGCCAAAACATACTTAGGAACTTGTTGTCCCTATCACTAACAATGTTTTTTAGCATGCCATGCAAACTAAACACTTCCCTGAAGAATAAATCAGCCACTTGAGCTGCTCTAAAATCTATAGAAGTCGCCAAGAAGTGTGCAAATTTGTTCAATTTGTCAACAATAACATAAATACAATCCTTACCTTGCACTTTTGGTAACCCGATGATGAAATCCATTGAGATACTTTCCCACTTTTGGTTGGGAATTGGCAACAGATGCAACAAACCAACAAGGAAAGTGTGCTCATTCTTGTTTTGTTGAAACACTTCGCATTTCTTAATATACTTAAGGGCATCATCCTTTAGCCCTTTCCACGAGAATATTTCACAGATCTGATTGTAGATCTTGAAAAATCCTTGGTGACCAAGCAAGGGAGCACCACTTCAAAATCTTCTCTTTGAGCTTTGGTTGAGGAAATAGGAAGATTCTTTTTGTACTGTCCCCATTTTTAGCACTACACTTTCCAGTGATTGATAGCCTATCCCCAGATGCCCATAGGCTAGTCAAAGGTAGAATTAAGGTTTCCAGTTGCTTGGAGGTTTCTTTTGTGAATTTGAGGGCTTGCATGTTGGAGTTTTGCAACTTGGATTTTGGATTCCTTTTGGGTTTTCAGAGAGCTTCGTAGTGGTGTGACATGCAACTAAAATGGAGGACTTTTCTAGACTTACTATTTTTAGTAAGTATGACGAGTGCTCGGATTGTGGTTAAAATGAGTTTGGAACAACTTACTATTTTTAGCAATATGCTATTTTTAGTAAGTTCTATTTTTAGCAAGGTTTTTGTAGTTCAGTTCAGTGGATATATCGAGCAAGTCAGTTTGAGGGGTTTGGTCTCCAACACCCTTGGTGCTATTTTTTTGGCAGTGTTTCAGCAACTTGGTATTATGGCTATTTCTGGCAGGGTAGTTTTGGCAGTATGGTCTCCAACAATCTTGGAGCCTAATTTGGTAGGTTTGGTGGCTTAAGTGATTTTCAATTTTAGACACCTTAGTTGGAAATTATAAAGTTAAATAATTACTAAGGCTAATTGCGATGCCACTTAGGAGAGATAAGTGATTTTTATAATGTTTATTAATTAAGCATTTTGGAGGCCTTATTTGATGAATTAATGTTTAAGTGAAAATTATTCCAAATGCTAAACTAAAGTGGACAATTTTTGGAGGAGGAAATATTTAAGTCCATAATAAAGTATTTTTCACTTAATAAGGGGGACACCTAACTCATGGACTATTGGCTTTGTAAATAAAGTCTATTTCCTTCATTTTGGATGCCATGTCTAGGTGGTTGAGGGAGTTGAAATGAAATGCAAATTGGAAAAGTAAATTTGAATCTTATTCTGGGCGCCCTAATTGGAGGGAAAAGTGGATTTCAAAATTGAGGAGAAAAGTTATAAATAGGAGACTTGGCCTTCACTTGCGGTATCTATTGTTGCTTATTGTATTGTTGTGTTGCTGAAATGTTTTCAGAGTTGCTTCAAGGGATGCATACCTCCTAGTTTCATTTTCAATTTCGTGTTTGAAAGATAACACCTAGCTGAGTGTGACTACTTATCCTAAGATTGCAGATTGAGCTTCAGATTTGAAGGTTTTGATGTTATATTTTAGTTTTGTTGTTGCTGGTTTATGAATGGTTGTAACTGATTTTCATTCGTTGCTCCTTGCACAATTTTTTGATGGTTTTGGGTATTGGCCCATTGATTAAGTCTACCATGGGTGCCCCTTCTTGCTAAGGTTTAGATTTTTTAGTGAAGTCTATGAAGTTATGTTGCTGGTCGCCCCTCTTTGATGGTTGTACCTTGCCTGCCATTGCATTGATTTGCGTGAATAAAATATTTAGGGAAATTTACATATATTTTCTGATTCTATCTTGGGCGCCTTCCTCCTAGGTTTCAACAGCATTCAGTTTCATGTCATTTGGCGGAGATTTCATGAAGTTATGAGCATTTCTTTGGGAGCTTAACTTGTTGGTCTATGTATTTTTGTTTGTTGGTTTTTACATCAGATTGTTGGAGTTGGAGTTTTTGGGCTTGATTTTCATGTTTGGGGAGTCTTTCGAATTGGAGAAACATTCTATATCATTTGCAGCATTTTGGATATCTATAATACTTGGCTCTTGCAGGATCCTATTTCACATTATAATGTTGATTCAGTAGTATTGATCAGCTCTTAATACTTCTGCAAATTCTCTATTGTATTCCCACTTTTAGCGGAAGGAAGTTGGCTTGCCGCCTTATTTAGTTTCCGCATAAGAATCTCTCATTCCCACCGTTTGGTGGAAGAGACAAGCCTCGCCGTCTTTACTTTGTGTACTACATTCTCATTTGTTGATCGGCTAAGTCGTCACTCTACTTCTGCTGAATAAGTGGTCAGTTGTATGTTTTGTAATTCCAGCATTCAGTTTTCAATCTAACAATCCCCAGCACGATATGCTCACACCTCACCCATCATTGGGATCTTGGTGTACATTCTTGGTGTAGGGTTACATTTCAATGTTTGTTTGGATTTGCTAACGCTAACGGGTGATATTGTTGTTAAAATTTGACAAAAATTGTAAGGGGGTCATTTCACTTTCCTTGTAGAAAATCAGCTCATTCACCACCTTGTACCTTTCATCTTGCAATGTACCCTCCAAAATACTAGTGGCAAAAGCATTTATGCCATACTCCACAAGAATTTGCTCCTTCCAATCAATAGTAATCTCCATCATAGAACTCAAGTGTGATCTTCTTGACAATGCATCAGCCACAACATTCTTCTTCCCTTTGACATATTCAATGTCAAAAACATAAGTTTGTAGCTTACTCACCCATTTTTGTTGTCTTTCATTAAGATCTTTTAATTGAGGAAATATTTAAGATTATTATGATCAGTTTTAACAATGAATTTCCCACCAACCAAGTATTGACTAAATTTCACCAAGGCATGCATAATGGCAAGCATCTCCTTGTCAGAGATGGAATAGCTCTTTTCTACTCTTAAATTTCTCCTTTCGAACGCAATGGCATGCTTGTTTTGCATGAGGACAGAACCTATTCCTTCTTTGAATGCATCACACTCAAGCTTGAAGGGCTTGGAAAAATAGGGTATGGCCAAAAAAGATATATGCTCATGATTTGCTTGAACTGATCAAAAGACTATTGTGCTGCTATAGACCATACAAACGCCCATTTTTTGGTGAGATCAATAAGTGGAGTAGCCAACTGTGAGAAAACCTTCACCAATCACTGATAGAAGACACAAAGACCAAAGAAACCCTTCAATTGAGTGAGATTTTTTGTGGAGGTCAATCTAAAATGGCCTTAATCTTCTCTTGATCAACACTAACCCCTTTTGAGTTGATCACATGACAAAGGCACAAGAATTTGGTCATGCCAAACTTGCACTTTGACTCCTTTGCAAATAAAAATTCAACCTCACGAATTCCCAAAACCTCATCTAAATGCCTCATATGCTCCTCCCAAGTCTTACTAAAAATTAGAATGTTATCAAAAAACACCAAGAAAAATTTCCTGAGCTGCTTGTTTAATACTTGGCTCATAAAAGATTGAAAAGTTGTTGGAGCATTTTTTAAGCCAAAAGGCATAACCAAAAACTCATAATGCCCAAACTGGCATCAAAATGAAATCTTCTCAATATCTTCTTCTCGACTCTAATTTGATGGTACCTAGATTTTAAGTCTATTTTTAAAAAATAAACTGCTCCATGTAGCTCATCGATCCTCAATATGGGATAGCAAATTTTTATCGTCTTCTTGTTAAGAGCTCTATAATCTATGCACATGTGCATAGTCCAATCCTTTTTAACCAATAAAACAGAAGATGCAAATGGGCTTTTCCTTGGACGAATATGCCCCATCTCCTAAAGCTCCTTGATTGCTTTCTCAATTTGATCTTTATGTCTATCGGGATGCCGATAGGAAGTGTTGATGACCGGATTGACTCCCTCTTCCAACTCTACTACATGATCAATACCTTTTTCAATAGGCCTTCCAAGTGGTATGCCACTAAAACACTTACTTTGCTTTGTCAATAAGGCTTGCACACTTGGATGGTATTCTCTCTTTTCTTCCTTAGAGAATAGTCGACATGATGACACAGTCTTCTACCCACTCAACTTGATCATGATGAAGCAAGCTCTCCATCCTCTTGCATGTGACAACAAGAGGACCTCCATTTGACATCCCTCTCAACACCACCTTCTTCCCATTAGATTGGAATTTCAACTCCATAGTTTGCAAATTCAAGGAAATCTTTCCCAAGGAATGAAGCCATTAGATACCAAGAACTACATATGTATCTACAATAATTACCACATAGAATCTATCTTTGACTTCATAGTTGCCCAGCTGTAGACTCATTTGAGGCATTTTCCTTGTGCATGTGACGGTAAAACCATCAGCTACTATAACTTTGAATCCCTCAAAATCTTCAATTTTGAGGCATCTTCTTTCAACAACATCTTCATCAATGAAGTGATGCAAAGCAGGGGTGGATTAGCTTGTCCTAACTCTACCCAACACAATTCAATCACAACTTAAGTTTTTAGACCCCTGCAATGGTGATTTTCAATAACATGCTAATCTTTCAAACTAGGTCTCCAAAATGGTGTTTTTTGGCATATCTTTTAGAGAAAGGCCGTCTCACCTTGAAACTCAGACCTTTTCAGATACACATTAGGTTGATACTCAACTTATTTTCCTAGGGATATAGGTTGTTTTGGAACATAACACACTAATCTGATCCGCTACGCCTGAAACTAGGCTAATTAGGCCACTTTTACAAAACAAGTACTAAGAATCCTTCTTTCAAACACCTAAACTCTTCACCAATGTCTTTAACTAGTCACATGGGGTCACAAACACAAGCTCTTCGCAACAAAACACTCTCCCAATTCATTTTCCCACTATTTCACTATCCTACCTAGCCTAACACATGAGGATGTTAGACTAGGGATTTGTCAAAAACTCCTTTAAGCTCCATCCCCTACTTCAAAAACACATACAACATTGAAAACACTCCTAAGTCTACCATTCCACCAAGTTAGGCTAATTTACAATGGTGGAATGACTTGGAATCTACATTTTTGTCCACAAACCCTTGAAAAAGAGGGTTTCAAAGCGGTTTGTGATTAAATGCTTCAAACAAGCTTTATTCTTAATGAAAATACACCACACTAGACTTAAATGAAAGCTAAGACACTATAGAAACCTTTCCCACTAGTCTCAGCTTATAACAGTACAGTACGGGTCTGTAAAGAATGAACAAACACAAAAAAAATGCACTAAAAACCAGAAAAAAAAAAGCTTTTTCGCTATTTTTTTGTCTTCCAAAAGATACAAAACTACTGCGTTGAAGCTTGTGAGGCTCAAAACATCACATGCAACTGCTAAACATTAGTTACAAATCAAGAAAACTCAAGTGACCATTCAGCTTCTTCAAACATGCAATATTGCCAAGTTGCAAAAGCAACTTTTACATCTTTCACCAACTTTCAACCAATGCCTAAAATTGACCCTATATGACACTTAAACATGCAAGAAAGGTCTTATGCCGACCTTATTACATTAATTTGATGACAAAAACACTCAATTTACTAAACTAAACACCTAAATGCATCGCTAACTCTAACATGACCATGGTGCCCCTGCACCATACACCCGGGGTGAAAATGATTTCATTCTCCTAATGAAATGAGCTCATGAACAGAGACTCCATGCTTCTTAATATCCTCTAACATCCAAGTAGCATCTTCCTTTGGTAAGCCATGCCACTTAACTAAGTATTCATTGTACACTTTGTATCTAGTCCTCTTGGCCTCCCTTGTATCCAATATGCTCTCAAGCTTCATTGGTTGGCTGGGTGGTACGTCATGTCCCCGAAATAGCAATACCATAAAGACCTAATGTTAAAATACAAATAAATTAATAAATAAAATAAATAGCAATATTAATGTTAAATATAAAATAAATGTGTACCATATCAATATAAAAATATATAAATATGAAATAACAAATACAATAATAATATATATGCAAATTATTGTTATTACATTCCAATATTAAATAACTTAATATCAAAAATAATAATAATAAATAAATATTATAGTCATTACACATCAAAGATTGTAATACATTAGAATAAAATAATAAGATATTAGAAAAATTTGTTTTATTATTATACTTTAATGTTAAAATATATTCAATAAAACATCAAAATAAAATAATAAAATAAGTATATAATCTGAAATATCATAGTTATTAGTAATAATATATTATTTTCAAAAAAAGATATTATTGTGATAATAAGCCTTTAAAGGAAGCAATTAAATCTAACAAAGGGATATATTTTATGAAAAGTCACCTCTTTCACCAAACAAATACATTTTCCCCATGAGTCACCTACCTTAAATGGTATAAATAGAAGGGAAATAAGGAAGAGGGAAAAACATAGAGAAACAGAACAGCAGTAACAATGATTGTTATGCATTGGAATATAGAGCCATTTAATATATATATATTATTTAATAGGCATACAAGTATATATGCATAGATATATAAAATTTTATAATGAATAGTATGCAAGAATAAAGAATATTTATGAATAAGGAAAGAATAATTATATAAACATATATATATGAATACTAATAGATATAAGTAAAAGAATAATTATATATATATAAAGTATATATATTCACGATTATGCAATAATGGTGCTTGCAGCAATTATTGAGCCTTATAAGTAATTACGATCTTAATATAATAATGAATAGATTAATATTTATTTATATGATCAATCGAATGTACAATTGAAGGAAGGCGATTAAGGAATAAAGAGTCATGGGAAGACATAGCCGATCAGATTTCAAACCAAGATTATTTCATTAAAAAGAACAATCATTTGGAAAGAAGAAACCCTAAACCTAATCAACAAGTGAAATCTAGGGAAAACCGGGTAAGGGACATTACATGGTAGGTCTTTAACCCACTCATCATCTTCAACCCCTGTAGCATCTGCCTCTTTACCTGCAACCAAAGTACTCTTAAAAGGATAAAGATCAAAAACATTGAATATAGGTGAGATAGCCACTCCAGGAGGGAGTTCTATCTCATAGGCATTTTGTCCAAACTTATGGATCACCCTGCAAGGTCCAATCTTTTTCATCATTAGCTTGGTGTATTTACCCTTGGGCAACCCCTCTCTTTCCTCAGATGTGCAAGCACCATGTCCCCTAGTTTGAACTAAACATCCTTCTTCAAATCTGCCTTCTCCTTGTACTTCTCCACACTCTTTTTCAGATTCTCCTTGACCTGCTCATGTATGTCCTTCATAGCTATAGCAAACTCCTCTCCTTCTGCACTCCTTTTCTCCATTCCCTTCTGATCTCTCAACTCACATACACCTCTTGGGCTCATGCTATATACAACCTCAAAAGGACTTCTCCCTGTGCTTTGGTTGATTGAATCAATATAAACATACTCTGCTTGAGGAAGTATGATATCCCATGACTGATTATGCTCTTTGGTGAGGCACCTCAACAAGTTTCCTGGTGACCTATTGACCACTTCAATCTGCCCATCCATTTGTGGATGATAGGTAGAACTGAATGTGAAGTTTGTGCCCAATTTCCTCTACAAGGTCCTCCAAAAGTGACCTATGAACTTAGTATCTCTATCAGACACAATGGTTAAAGGTAGTACATGAATCCTTACAATATCTTTGAAGAACAAACTAGCTATATGAGATGCATCATTTGTGTTCCTACAAGCGATGAAGTGAGCCATCTTACTAAATCTATCGACAACAACAAAAATATTGTCATACCCTCTTTGTGTCTTAGATAGTCCCAAAACAAAGTCCATGTTGATTGACTCCCATGGACGGTTAGGAATTGGCAAAGGTTGGTAAAGACCTACTTTAGAACTTGATCCTTTAGCTCTTTGACACACCATACAACTCTCTACAAACCCTTTTGACCTACTCCAAGGTCTTATCATACCCAAAATGTCCAACTAAACTACCACAATGCTTTTCTCTTATCATATTTTTCCTCATAGAGCACTTTGGCACACACAACTAAGCACCCTTGAACAACAAACCATCTTGCAATGCAAAATCAGAATACTCACTGTGGAAAGCACCTTGTGACTGATTGCAAACAATAAAAACATCCTTAAAATCATCATCATCTTGATACATACTTCTCAATGCATCCACTCCTACACTTTGTAGTTGAATCTCTTGAACCAACATGGCTCTCCTACTTAGAGCATCAGAAACCTTGTTTGCTTGCCCTTTCTTATGCTTGATGGTGAATGTATGGGCCTGCAAATACTCCATCCATTTCATGTGCCTATGATTCAACTTGTCTTGGCTATTCAAGAAGCTTAATGCATGATTATCTGTGAAGACAATAAACTCCTTTGGCAAGACATAATGCCTCCACTTCTAGAGGGATTGCACCATTGCATAAAGCTCTAGGTCATATGAGGAATACTTCCTTTTGGCTTCATTGAGTTTCTCATTGAAAAATGCCACCAGTCTCCCTTCTTGACTCAAAACTGCACCTATGGCATACTCGCTTGCATCACATTCAATTGTGAACAACTTGTTAAAGTTAGAGAGTGTAAGAATAGGTTGTTGAGCCACCCTAGTCTTCAAGTACTCAAAGCTTTTATCTGCCTCATCAATCCATTGAAACTTATTCCTCTTCTCACCCTTGATGATATCAATGATTGGTGAACAAATATGGCTTAAGTTCTTGATGAACTTCCTATAGAAACAGCTAAGCCATAAAAGCTCCTTACCTCTACTGTTGTCTTAGGAGTTGGCCAACTGAGTATAGCTTCTACCCTTTGTGGGATCCATCTTCAGGCACCTTCTAAAATTATAAAACCAACATAAAAAGTTCCTTCTTCATAAACTCACATTTCTTGAGGTTGATCATTAGCTTCTCCTCATTCAACTTCCTCAACACCATATCCAAGTGTTGCAAGTGTTCATCCTTTGTCTTAATGTATACAAGGATGTCATCCAAGTATACCACCACAAATTTGCCTATGAAGTGTTTTAGGACCTCATTCATTAGCCTCGTGAATGTACTTGGGGCATTAGATAACCCAAATGGCATCACTAGCCATTCATACAAACCCTCATTGGTCTTGAAGGAGGTTTTCCACTCATCCCCTTCCCTTATTTTGATCTTATGGTATCCACTTTTCAAGTCAATCTTTGAGAAGTAACATGCACCTGACAAACTGTCCATCAAGTCTTCCATCCGGGGTAAAGGAAACCTATATCTGATTGTAATCTTATTTATTGCCCTTGAGTCAGTACAAAGCCTCCAATCTCCATCCTTTTTAGGTGTCAAAACAATAGGCACAGCACAAGGGCTCAAGCTCTCCCTTATCAGCCCTTTATTCAACAGGTCTTGAACTTGTTTTTTGATCCATTCATTCTGATTAGGTGCCATCTTGTATGCTGGTTTGTTTGGCAAACTCGCACCCGATATGAGGTCAATGTGATGACTCACATCCCTGATGGGTGGCAAAGAATTTGGTAGTTCTTTCAACACTATATCTTCATACTTGTCCAATAGGACGTGTACCTCCTTTGGTATCTCTTTTCCATCCGGTGCTGCTACATCTGATATGGGCTTACAAACAATGGCATAACCAATGTCTTCCTCCTCTAGATCCTTCAAAAACTTCTCCTCCTTGACCACCAACACACTTGATCCTTCATGAACTACACTATCTTCTTCTTGAATGGGTGAAAGGGTATATGACTTCCCATCTTTCTCTATCACATATATATTCTTCTCCCCATCATGTTTGGCCTTCCTATCGAACTACCATGGCCTTCCTAGGAATACATGACATACATCCATAGGGATGATGTCACAAAGTATTTTATCCTTGTGGGGACCAATGTTGAATTCAACCCAAGCCTACTTATTCACTAAAACTTGTTGACCCTTACTGAGCCATGAAACTTTGTAGGGTGTTGGATGAGGATTCCTTTTCATTTTAAGTTCCTCTACCATCTCCAAAGACACAAGAATATCAGTAGAACCAAAATCTACCACTACCTTACATACCTTTCCTTGTGACTTGCAAGTTGTCCTAAACAATGCTTTTCTTTGTGGGGGCTCCTTGCTGGTTGGCACCTTGATTAGTGTCCTCCTTAACATCAAAGATTCACCTGCCTCTAGGGAAGCATGTAGAGAAGGTGAATTCACACTTTCATTACTATTTGAGTCCTCTCACCACCATGAGAACTACATGCTTGTTTGTCCGGGCGTTTCCAAGCTGGGTGTCCAAATTGGTTGCACCTATAACATCTACCTGAAAAGGTGTTGGATCCTCTCCCTTGTCCATTGAACCTTCCTCTACCACCAAATCTCCTTCATCTGAAATTACCTCTGCCATTTGACTCTCCAATTTGTTCTTGTTGGCTATTTGATTCACCTTGTGGCTTTTGCGACTACCCTCTTGCATCAAAGTTAACTCTACCTCTGAAATTTTTCCCTCTTCCTCTTCCTTGCTGCTCTTGCTTTCTTTTGATTCTTTCCTCTACTCTAGTTGCCAATTGGAAACACTCCTCAAATGTCCTAGGAGTTGTAAGACCAATCTCATCTTGTATTTTGAATCTAAGGCCATTCAAGTACCTTGCCACTTTCTCAACCTCATCTTCAATATGTCCTGCCCTTATGCTCAATTTGTGAAATTCCACAGTATATGCGATTACATCTCACTCCTTTTGCTTCAAATTTTGCAGCTTCCTAAAGGTTTGTATTGCATAATTTGCAGGCAAGAATTGTGTCTTCACTTTGGCTACCATCCGGTCCCATGAGCTTATCTTTGACTTTCCTTTCTTATCTCTTTCATCTTGGATGTCGTTCCACCATGTTAGGACAAGGCCCTTCAATTTAGTCTTTGCAAATTTTACCTTCTTATTGTCTTCTATCTCTTCAAACTCAAAGAAGTTGTCCAATGCATCTATCCAAGCCAAGACTTCTTCATATCCAATTTGCCACCTACATAGGTACTTCCACTTTCACCTTTGGAATATTGTCACCCTTAAAAGCCTTTAGCATCCTGGCCATTCTCTTTTCTCTAGGATCCAATTCTTCATCCTCTTCTTGGACTCCTACTGGAGGGTTCTCACTCTCACCCTCTTCTTCCCTATCACTTTGGTCACCACTGACCATTCCTCTCCTCTGAATCTTTTCCAGGGCTGCTATTCTTGCAAGGGTTGCTTCTTGAGACTCCTTGTAGAGCCTTTCCTTCTAAAGTAACTCCTCTTTCAACTCTTTTACCTCTTTGGCCTTTGGATTATCCTTTGGAGGCATTTTGTTTATGCCCACTCTCTTTCACTTTCCCACTTCCAATCAAAACCTTTGCTCGGATACCACCTGATGCAGAGCAGGGGTGGATTAGCTTGTCCTAACTCTACCCAACACAATTCAATCACAACTTAAGTCTCTAGACCCCTGCAATGGTGATTTTCAATAACATGCTAATCTTTCCAACTAGGTCTCCAAAATGGTGTTTTCTGGCATATCTTTTAGATAAAGGCCATCTCACCTTGAAACCCAGACCTTTTCAGATGCCCATTAGGCTAATACTCAACTTATTTTCCTAGGGACATAGGTTGTTTTGGAACAAAACACACTAATCTGATCTGCTACGCCTGAAACTAGGCCAATTAGGCCACTTTTACAAAACAAGCACTAAGAATCCTTCTTCCAAACACCTAAACTCTTCACCAATGTCTTCAAGCAATCACATAGGATCACAAAAACGAGCTCTTTGCAACAAAAACACTCTCCCAATTTGTTAATACACTATTTCACTATCCTACCTAGCCTAACACACCTAGGGCTTTGTCAAAAACTCCTTTAAGCTCCATCCCCTGCTTCAAAAAACATACAACATTGAAAACACTCCTAAGTCTACCATTCCATCGAGTTAGGCTAATTTACAATGGTGGAATGACTTGGAATCTACATTTTTGTCCACAAACCCTTGAAAAAGAGGGTTTCAAAGCCGTCTGTGATTAAATGCTTCAAACAAGCTTTATTCTTAATGAAAATACACCACACTGGACGTAAATGAAAGCTAAGACACTGTAGAAACCTTTCCCACTAGTCTCAGCTCATGACAGTACAGTACAGGTCTGTATAGAATGAAAAAACATAGAAAAATGCACTAAAAACCAGAAAAACAAAGCTTCTTCGCTATTTTTTTGTTTTCCAAAAGATACAAAACTCCTGCCTCAAAGTCTGTGAGGCTCAAAACATCACATGCAACTGCTAAACATCAGTTACAAATCAAGAAAACTCAAGTGACCGTTCAGCTTCTTCAAACATGCAATATTACCAAGTTGCAAAAGCAACTTTTACATCTTTCACCAACTTTTAACCAACGCCTAAAACTGACCCTATATGACACTAAAACATGCAAGAAAGGTCTTATGTCAACCTTATTACATTCATTTGATGACAAAAACACTCAGCTTACTAAACTAAACACCTAAATGCATCTCTAAGTCTGACATGACCATGGTGCCCCTGCACCAAGTTGTGCATAGCACCAATATCAATAAGAGTAACAATTGGCTTCCCACATAAGACTCCACGAACTCTGAAAGATTCATTTTGCTAGCAAATTTAGGCCCTAATTTACTGATTTCAATTTTCTACTCAAAACCCTAACATGCTGATGTAAATTTTCTGATTCTAAACATGCATTAGTAGCAACATATAATTTTCCCAATGACATCAAATAACATAGCAGATTTGTCTAAACATAAACAAGAATGTAACCAGCACAATGAATCACCAAAATATTCATCCAAACATGCCAAATTCTGATTATCCAAATGTTCAGTTTCCTACTACAAATTCAGACCTAATTATAGATGCAATATCACTATGAAATGGGCTCCAAACATGCCCAGCAATGTACAGTAGCTTGCTGAAATGAAGAAACCCCAAAACATGCAATTAAATGATGATCTATCCTAACCCTAGCTGGGCGAACTGCTCCAGCTCACACACATGCAAGATAAATGCAAATATATAATAGAAAATGTCTCCAAAACCCTACAACAAGGGTGTGCTGGCCTGTTGTTCTGAATGTAGGGTTTGCAACCCTTGAAATCTTGCCAAAACCTTCCAAACTTGCTAATTTCGCCCCCTCCAAATCTGGTCAGTCCTCTTGCAACTTGAGCTCCTCACCCTAGGAAGAAACCCTAAGTTAAATCCACACAAAAACTGACTCCCTCAAGTCGCCTAGGATGGTATGAAATTTCAGCATGAACATCTAACATAAACTCCATTGAAGCACAAGTGAACCTCCGTCATGAAGTCTTCCGTGGAAGAGCTAGGTTTTCATCCAACTCTATCATTCTCAAGGGTTTTCATCCTTGGAATAGTTTCAAAATTGCAGATCAAAAAAGCGAAAAATTAATGATATGAAAACCTCCAAATGACTTAGTTTATATAGCAATCACTCTTTATTTCTCCAAATAGGTCGGCCCAATTTGGGTGCTACTCCCTTTTTAAATTTGTTTTTTATTTAATTTTTATTCCCTCAATTGGATGCCAAACCCCAATTCAAATTTATATTATTATTTTTTTAATTTTTTGCCCTCCTTGTAACTTCCAAAGGGGTTGCCCAACCCCAAATAAAGTATTAAAATAACTTGCACGCCAAAATTCAATTTTCTCTCTTTCCCTAGGGTGCCAAAAGCAATTTAATTTTATTTATTTTATTTTATTTATTTTCCCTTCAATTTTCTCATGCTCACCCAAAAGGGTCATTACAATCCTCCCTTCCCAAAATTGCTTGTCCTCAAGCAATGACAAGCATGCCACCACCTAGATCCCATATCATCACACTACCATATTCATCCAAACTAAGGATGTAGATGTACCTCAAGGAGCTATCAACATCAACCAACACTCCAACTTCGAAGGATTCCCCATGAAGGTGCAAGATGCCCCTCGTAGATGCATAGTAGAAAACATCATCCCCTTCTATGTTGTTGATATTAATCAAAACAACAACCTCTCAACTGAAAATCAAACCCAAGTGAGTGCAAATATCATCACCAATGCCATATGATGATAGAGCATCATCCATATGCCATTCCCCAATGTTGAAGAGATGATCCAAACCTCTCCAAAACACCCAAACAGCTACTATCCCCCAAGTAGCCTATAGGATTTCCATGTGCAATAAAGCAGAACAACCATCTCTTACTAAAGTATGGAGTTGATCCTCACGAACTAGGGCAGGAAGGCCAAAATCTTCATGCTTTCTTCCAATCCCTATGACATAATCCAGCTGGAACACAACTATTAGTAACTCAAAACCAAAAATTATAGCAATACCTTTGTACCTTGTGTCGAAGTTCAGCTTCACCTCCCAAGTATGCCCAACATAGGCAAGTGCCTCTATGGCATGCATCACAAATCTTTGAAATAGGGCAATCTCCAATGCCACCAAAGAATCAATATGATGATAGGATTGCACTTCATCATTAACCAACTCTTCATTTTTAAGAGAGACCAATGAATCACCACATGTTGAATCACTTAGGACTCCCTCTTCATGTGAACATTTGACATTAGTGGTTGATCCACTAACTGTATTCTCAACTACTCTAAAATCCTCTAGGGTTTGGGCCTTGAAGGGGCCCTCAAACAAAGGTAACTCATGATGCAAATCAGGTACATGAACAAAAAAATTTGAATCATACCTTTCCACTTCTCCACCCAAATTTGCTCGCTTCCTTTCCTTTGCTTGCTCCATAGCTATGCATTCTTCCCTTGGAAGAAATACAGATCTAAAGTGTGACTCTCTTTGCCTCTTTGCTTGTTCTAGCTGAGTATGATGTTCCTTGATCTCTTGCAAGTGTTGTTTTGCTTGGGCAGCCAACATCTTTGCTCTCCTAGCTCTTTGCAATCACCCTTCACACATCTTGTGTCCTTTTAACATCCTCCATGGTATGAGGTACAAAATCAGACCCTTTGTGGCTTGAATCCGCAACACTTTCCTCGTTTTTGACAATCACATCTTGAGTGCCAACATTGGAAGATCCCTTAACACCATTCCCCTCATGTGACATAGTTCCTATCTGAGGGTTATTGTAATGTCCCCTTCTAGTTAGACATTTGTACATCAATGGATTAGCCTATTATGTTGACCCTCGTAGGCTAATGATTATGGATAGAGGGTCATTTGTGATGGTCATCGAGTAGTTCTTTTAGCAGTGTTGATCCTCGGAGTTCAGTGACTGGGTGAATTGTGGTGTTTGGCTTGTTGAAGGTGATTAATTATGTTATTATCTTCTATTTCATCCTTTTTGCCTAGGGATCATGTGTCTTTTAATTGGAGGGGGTCACTTCATTTTTAATTGACACTATTCACTTATAAAGTGAAATTGACATAAATTAAAGTGAATAATGTTCACTTTAATGAATAGTGTTTTCAATGTTAAAATATAATGCTCATGAGGAGAAGTTCGACCCATTCAAGCATTTGGTTATTTTTCTTCTTTGGCATGTGGAGCTTGGCTTGGAGGGAGAGGGAAACAAGGGTTTCCTGATTTTTGCGCTTTGTGTGAGCCTGGAGGGGCTTGGTTCTTCATTTGAGCTGCTTGAGGGTGTGAAACACCACCTTAAGGTTGTTGATCAGTTTCTTGGAAGCAAATTTGGTGACATAAAGAGCTATTGGCGGGTTTTTAGAGCTAATTTCTGAGTGGGTTTGGCGGCCATAGACTCCATCGTTATTTACACAGGAGCTGTTCATTTTTTGGGGAGTTTTGGGACTGATTTTGTAGCTACAGCCAGCCGCCCCTTTGCAAGAGGGTTTAATCAGCATATATAAAAAACACGCCTCTTCTAAGAGGCTGCAATCTCACCTAAAAGTTTGGCTCTAGACAGAAGAAGCTTCCCATACTATATTTGAGTGGGAGAAGTTTGGCTTTCAAGAGGAGTGTGCATTTCATTGGGGTTTGGTATTGTAGCAAGTTATTATTCACAGAGTTGTAGGTTGTAATTTAAAATATGGTATAAGATGGATTTAGTTTTAAATCTGATGTAAATCACCTATTGTATGTATCCTATCATGAAAAGAAGAAATCATATTTGACTTCTAAATTGAGCAATTTACTCAAGGTTATCTCAGTAGTCTAGTTTATTTGAAGTTTCAATTATATGTATATACTTTTTAGTACCATTTTAGCATTATTAGCAAACAAACTCAAAAACAAAAAGGGAAGAAATACAAATCAAAACAAAAATCAGACCTGAAATTGTGTGTAAGCATTCCGTCAAGAGGGGTGCAATACTACAGTTATGCATAGAATATGATTGTTGTCATAAAATAGAAAATCAGAACTCACATCATACCTCTTTGTAGTGCCTTCAAGGGACTCAATCAAGTCTTCATCCTTTGTTAGTTGTCCATCACCAAGTGCTGGTCCAAAAGGCATATCTAGCTGAAAATTGCATGCCTCTCTAGTTATGATAAACCTGTCCTAAACCTCCATCCTCTTGGCTGTCATGTCAAGAGGTAGATCCTTATTGATAGCTTTCAACACTATTTGCTTTCCTTTTGATGTGAACTCTAACTCCATCCTTTGGAAGTCCTGAACATAATGACCAAGGGATTGTAACCATTGGATTCCCAACACAATCTCAAATCCACCAATGAATAGTCATCCAATTGAAGGCCCAATTGGGGTATCCTCCTAGTGCAACTCATCTTGAATCCATCCGCCAACATGACGCTAAATCTAGGAAACTCATCTACTTGCAATCCTCTCTTAGCCACAAACCCTTCATCAATGAAATTATGTGTTGCACCACTATCTACTAAACATGAGACCCGTTGCCCCCTTCACAATTCCCATCAAGTAAAAGGGATGATACTTAGGGATAGCTCAAAGAAAAGCAATAGCACCTTGTACGTTAGTAGCTAACTCCAACCATGGCTCCTCATGATCACTCTCTGAGGCGGTGTCTTGGACTTCATCATCCTCAAGGTCAGGAGTGACCTCAATGTAGTGTACTTTTCCTTTCCCAAGGCATCTATGACCTGGTTCCCATGGCTTTTTGCAAGAGAAGCAAAGTTTCTTCATCCTTAGTTCATTCCTTGTATCAAAGTCCAACTTAGGGGATGTGGACTTAGGCTGGTTATCATTTTTCTGAAATGGTTTATCTTCTCTAAAACATTTCTTTGGTGGCTGAAATGGTGGAGGAGTAGTATCAAGATCAAGTGCAAGATCAATAGCATCATCAAGTGTACTAGTCTTATGAACCTTCACCAACCCTCTCAATCTATCATTCAATCCTTCAACAAAGAGCATAGTCACTCTTCTCTCCGACATATCAAGAACCATGACTACAATCTTTTGGAACTCATTGGCATTAGTCGACTCTACCAGCCTGTTTCAATTGTGTCAAATCTTGGTAGTAGACCTCAACATCTTTTCTATCAAATCGGTTATAAGTTTTCGTGTGAACTCATCATATGAAGTGATCAGCCCATGATGCCACCAATCATATGCCAAACCCTAAAGATGCATAGTAGCAAACTGTATGGCCTTAACCTCCCTCATTGGCTTGAGTGTGAGGAAATTATCAAGCTTATGTACCAATGCTCTTGCGCTTGTTTTACGACTGCCATCAAAATTAGAGAGAGGAATTTTGTTTAATGCTTCCTTGTACTCCTTAGGTGGCCTTGCTTGTCCTCTTAGTCTTTGTCTCGTCCTTGCTCTTCTTCTATCCTTCTTTTGATTCATGAATTGATTAAAGTTTAGATCCATCTTGACATCCTCGATAAGTTCTCTATACTCATCATTTAAGCTAGCCAACTAATTTGCAATTGGTCGTTCTTCCTCATCCTCAACAACTTCTTCCTCCCCTTCCTCTCTTGGAAGGAATGTGGGCTACAATGGACGATCCGAGGTAGTGGTGCATGTTCTCCTAGCACGAGGTGTACCTACAATACTTCCTATTATATTTTTAATGATCAGATATATAAATTGAAAGCAATCAGACAATGCAGCACTTAAGATAATAAACACACCAAGATACCCTGGGAAAACCCTCCAACTTGAGGGAGAAAAACCCAGCCAATATATCTCTTATATATTGATATAATAAGAGCAGAAATCTGCTTACAACTTAGGCACAACACAATGCCAATATTGATACAATGAATAATAGGCACCTCTTTTAGATGCAAAATATAAATGAATATGTTTCTCCTTGAGATCGACCTACTGCTACAAAATGATGATCTGTTGCTCACGTCTGAACTTCTTCTAAAAATGCAAATATGATAAAATGAACTTGATGATCAAATGAATGATCATCGACTTGTATTTATACACACGCCTTGGAAGAGATGCGTCCCATCAACCAATAGGTTGGCCTCCAAACAAGGGACGTACCTTTTAGAAAATCGTAACTTCTCTTAAAGTCAGCCCCAATCAATTAATAATTAAAATATTAATTATTAAATATAAATCATTAATATCTTATTTTATAAAGCGCCTCTTCATAAAGCAAATCAATTGTATAAATTGAATAGCCATAAGGCTATATTTAATTTATTGTTGCCTGGAAGTAGGTCGACTGAAGCTGTACACATCAACACTCCCTCTCAACTAGGGAGAAATACTTCCAGTTGTACAAGACATATCACCTCATCGTGATGTCAATCACAATGGCTACACCCATGTGTGGAACAAAGTATATCACCTCATCGCGATAGCATATCACCTCATCGTGATATCAACCATCATGGTTACTCCCATGAATGGTACATGTGCACAAATTCCCATCACTCAACGTGATGTCGTCATCTCATCATGACGTTCACCATAGATACTCCCAGAGGGTGAATAAACACAAGTACAAGAAAATCATCACGGACTCTCTCTCGTGATGTTGTCATGGAGTCACACACATGACATCCACCTTGGCTACTCCCAGAGGGTGGAAACAAGGGCTTGCACCTCAAATCTCTCTTATAGAGAGAAATGCATTAAAGAAAATCATAGAAGATCATTCAAGCTGAGACTCCCTCTCAACTAGGGCTTCATTCTCCACAATACCAAGCTTGTCTCGGAAGTACACAAACTTTACTCTGGATATGGGCTTAGTGAGAATGTTTGTCGTCTGCTCATCAGTGCTAATGTATCTCAACTGAATTGCTTTCCTCGATACCATATCTCTGATATAGTGGTATTTGATCTCAACATGCTTGGTCATGTCATGAAACACTGGATTGACAAAAAGCTTCACACAACTTTGATTATCACAATGAATGATAGTGGACTCCAATGATTGTCCAAACAATCCTGCAAGGAGCTTCCAAAGCCACATTGTTTCTCGAGATGCCACACATGCTACAATATACTCTACCTCTGAGGTGCTTAGTGCCACTGAAGACTACTTCCTACTACACCAGGAGATCATAGCAAACCCCAAACTGAAACAACATCCAGAGGTGCTCTTCCGATCAGTGACACACCCTGCCCAATTGGAATCAGTATAACCATGTAGCTTCAAGTCCACACCAGAAGAATATCTCAAGCCATACACAACTGTGCCACGCAAGTATCTCAGGATATGTTTTGTTGTAACTAGATGTATTTGCCTTGGTTCACACATGAACTTACTAAGTGCACTCACTGCATAGCAAATATATGGTCTAGTATTGACTAGATACATCAACAATCCAATCAACTATCTGTACATAGTAGGATCCACCAGATCTGAACTAGTTGCAGCCTCCTTAAGCTTTTGAAAGTTGGTCTCCATAGGCGTAGACATGGATTTACAATCCATCATACCAAATCTCTTCAAAATGTCAATGGTATACTTCCCTTGACTCAGAATAATCTCATCCGGTTTCTGCCATGCTTCTAGACCAAGGAAGTAGTGCATGAGACCAAGATCCTTCATTTCAAATTCAAAAGCTAGCTCCTTGCATTTGAAAATGAGGTGTTCTTCTCCAGTAAGAATTAGAACATCAACATATAGAACTAAGATTAATGCTTCGCCATCAATTACCTTGAAGTAAAGGTTTGAATCAACATCATTCTTAGACAAACCCAAACTCATCAGGTATTGATCAATTCTTTCGAACCAAGCACGAGGAGCCTGCTTAAGGCCATACAATGCCTTCTTCAGCCTGCAAACATGAGACTCCTTCCATAAACCTCAAAGCCATCAAGTTGCTCAATATATACCTCTTCCTCAATTACACCATTTACAAATGTTGTCATCACGTCCATCTGGTGTATCTTCCATCCCTTAGATGTTGCAAGAGAAATGATGGTCCTGACAAATGTATAACGAGCAACTGGAGCAAATGTTTCCTCATAATCTATCCCTTCATTTTAAGAGAATCCACTAGCCACAAATCTAGCCTTGTACTTCTCAATGCTCCCATCTGTTGCATGCTTGATCTTGAAGAGCATTTTAGAAGATACCACAAAGTTGCCTTTAGGCCTAGGTATGATGTCTCAAACATCATTCTTGAGGATAGAGTGATATTCCTCAAACATAGCATCTTTCCATACTTGCTGACTTGAAGCTTCCTCAACACTGGAAGGCTCAGACTCAATCATTTGACTCATCAAGACAACATAATTTGAAAACTTTTGAGGTCTTTTGCTTTCTCTGAAAGTTCCTCAAGGAGCTGCAAAGTTTTTTGCCTCCTGCATTGTTCGCCTAGCCCATAGAGGTCACTTTCTACCAATAACAATGTTGATAGGCCCATCAATAGGTTCCAAAGGCTCAATTGGTTCATCATCTTCTTTTGGATTAGAAGGCTCCCTCTGAATCTCAAGAGTATGGTCAATTTCCATATCCTGGGAAGACTCTTGGCCTTCATTGTCTATCAACATATGATGACCTTTGGATCTCTTGAATGCAATATCTTCTTCAAATGCAACATCCTTGTTGATCTCAATCAACTTTTGACCAAGAATGTAAACTCTGTAGGCTTTTGAAGTCTCATTGTAGCCCACAAATATCCCTTTCTTGCTAGATGGTTCCAACTTTGTCCTTTTGTCTTTAGGGACATGAACATACACAGGACAACCAAATATTCTCAAATGGCTGACTTCAGGCTTCACACCTATGAAAGCTTCCTCAGGAGTTTTGTTCTCCAAGATACGATGAGGGCTTCGAATCAAAACATACACAATTGTCCTAGAAGCTTCGGCCCAAAGGAAGATTTGTAGATCTTGATCATGAATCATGGCCTTAGTTGCTTCTACAATAGATTTGTTCTTCCTTTCTGCTACTCCGTTTTGTTGAGGGTTGTAGGGAACACAAAACTCCCTCTTAATTCTTGCTTCAACACAAAAGTTTTGAAAGCTTCTAGAGATGTATTCTCCTTTGTTGTCAGATCTCAAAACTTTGATCCTTTTCTCGGACAAGTTTTCTACTTGAGCTTTGAATTCCTTGAATCTTTCAAGTACTTCCTTAGATTCTTTAGTCTTTAAAAAATAAATCCAAGTCTTTCTAGAGTAGTCATCAATAAAAATTACATAATACAAGAAGCCACTCAAAGAAGTAACAGACATTGGACCACACAAATCAGAATGAACAAGATCTAGAATACATTTAGATCTACTTTCACTACTATGGAAAGGTCTTTTAGTGTTCTTGCCCAATGCGCATCTTCGACAAGTACCTTCATGCTCCTAGCTCAATTTGGGAATATCAGTGACCATCTTCTCCAAGGTTGGAAGAGCACAGAAGTGAATGTGAGAAAATCTTCTATGCCAAAGCTCACATGAACTTGAAGCATCATCCAACAAGGCTTGTAGAGGACGGGTGGAGAGTCTGGAGAGATATTCTTGTCGAACACCAATCACACTAGTTGTCTTGATGTTAAGAGTTCTTTGGCCATGCATGAACTTTTCCTTCATAAAATGCTACTTGATACCCTTTGTCTTCTAAGGCTGAAATTGAGACAAGGTTCCTCTTGATGCCAAGTACAACTAGTGCATCACTCAACTGCAAGGTGATTCCTAAATCTAAGTGAATGGTGGAGGTCCTGACGCCTTTCACAGAGTAACTTGCATCATCTGCAATTATTACTTGAACACTTGAATCTCTCACCACCAAATCTGAGAGATGTTCTCTAAACCCAGTGATGTGATGAGAGGCGCCACTATTAATCAACCAAGTGTTGCTATTTGTTGGAACATTGCTTGATAAGGTAGAATAGAATAGGAATTCCCTTGAATCTTTCTGAAAAGAGATCTCATCCACATCCGCAAATGAAGCATGCTGCTTAGGCCTGGTTGGGCAATCCTTTGCATAGTGACCAAACCTAAGTAGCTGAATCGTTGACCTTCCTCCTCCGATTCCAGAGACGAAACGTATCGGTACAAAATTGGAATCAATTCGCTTGTGGGTACGAACAGGAATCGGATTTTCTGTTGATGAAATTAAGGATCCAAAAATCTCAACATTCCGAAGAAATTCCAACTAGGTTTGACGGAAAAAGCGAAATAAAACCTAAGGTAAAAATCTCGCCCATGCCATTTCACCCATTTTCTATCTGCCGCGACTGTGAAGGGCAAGAAAGGAAGGCAGAGGAAAACGCAAACTAGACCAAGACCACGCGACCACAGAGAAAGGAAGACTACATAGGCGCGCGAAGAGTTAAGGCCCGTAAGGGCCTGTATTTTATTATTTCAATATTTTATTTTATTGATTAAAAATCAAAAATTTAAATATTACATTTAAGATTTATCATTTATAATATAAATTATATATTAATGTATATATATTATAAATAAATTAATAATAATTAATAGTTAATAATCCTAATGATAATTAATTAAATTGTTTAATATTTTTTTAATTTCTAAAGATTAAAATATATTAATATATTTATTATTTCATTGTTTAATGTTTTAATTTTTTAATATATATTATACAGTTTTATTTTTATAATTTTATTGTTTAATTATAAATATATATTGTATTGAGTTGATTAAAATTGATGGTATTGTAGAGAAGCATCTGAAATATAATTATGTAATTATATTATTTTAAAATTGTATATTATTATATTATTATATTATTATATTATTATATTTTAAATTTGTATATTATTATATTATTAGTATATTATATAATTATTATATATTATATTATTATTAAATATGTATATATTTATTATTTTTATATGTTTTTGTACGGACATACCCGTACCCATACCCAACCCCCAAATTTTTTTTGATGTACCAACATACCGTACCCACGTACTCGATTCCGATTCTGATTCCGATTCGGTAACTTAGGACCAAACTTGTCACATCTAAAACATTGAACACGAGATAGATCCTTCTTCTTCTTGAATGCAAGAGCACCATCTGACCCTTTATCTCTATTCCTCTTGAAGTATCCTTTCTTTCCTCCCTTCCCTTTCTTCTTCGAGGATTGAGCGGAAAGAACATGAATGTCTTCATTTGTACAACTTTGACCAATGCCTCTTGCAAGCAACCTTGATTCTTCTTTAATACAATATGCTCTCAATCGATCAAACTTAGGAAGTTTTGATCTCGCACTGGTTCCTTGAATGTATGATTCCCAAGATTTAGGAAGACCATTGAGAGCCAACATAGTCAGATCCTTGCTATCAAAAATATGCCCAATGGTAGAGAGTTGATCTCTAAATTCGGTGATCTTCATAAACTATGAGATGATCGATTCTCCTTTTGCCATCTTAATATGATGAAGTTGTTGCTTTAATGCAAGAGCCCAACTTGTGTTGTTGATTTCATACATCTCCTCCAAGGTCTTGAACATATCTCTTGTTGTTTGCACCTTAGAGATGATTGGCACAATGTGATCTTTCACGGAATCAACCAACATCTTTTTCGCCTTAGTGTTATTTATCTTCCATTGAGGCTTCTCACTCTCTTCGGTTGGTTCAGGAACTTCGTTCTCCACGAACTCAGCTAAAACTCATTTTCCTCCAAAGTGAGCATCACTCTAAACTTCCAAGATGCGAAGTTTGATGCACCCTCAAGTTTGTCTTCGACCTTGAGCCCATTCACCATTTTGGTACGGGGATAGATGCAATCAAAGATAAGAAAAATAATGGAGGATAACGCAGCTTATATAAATCTGATATGATCTTTTCCTAGACCCGCTCTGATACCATGTTAGATTTTTAATGATCAGATATATAAATTGAAAGCAATCAGACAATGTAGCACTTAAGATAATAAACACACCAAGATACCCTGGGAAAACCCTCCAACTTGAGGGAGAAAAACCCAGCCAATATATCTCTTATATATTGATATAATAAGAGCAGAAATCTGCTTACAACTCAGGCACAACACAATGCCAATATTGATACAATGAATAATAGGCACCTCTCTTAGATACAAAATACAAATGAATATGTTTCTCCTTGAGATCGACCTACTGCTACAGAATGATGATCTACTGCTCATGTCTGAACTTCTTCTACAAATGCGAATATGATAAAATGAACATGATGATCAAATGAATGATCATCGACTTGTATTTATACACACGCCTTGCAAGAGATGGGTCCCATCAACCAATAGGTCAGCCTCCAAACAAGGGACGTGCCGTTTAGAAAATCGCGACTTCTCTTAAAGTCAGCCCCAATCAATTAATAATTAAAATATTAATTATTAAATATAAATCATTAAAATCTTATTTTATGAAGCGCCTCTTCATAAAGCAAATCAATTGTATAAATTGAATAGCCATAAGGCTATATTTAATTTATTGTTGTCTGGAAGTAGGTCGACTGAAGCTCATCAACACTTCCTTCACTGGTAGAGGCTACATTAACTCTTATATTACCCACCGCTTGTGTCATGAGCTGCATCATTTGTTGACGGGATACCATCATTTGAATTGAAACATTATTGGCTAGTTGTTGTACTACGGACATTTCCCTTTGACCGACTGCTATATCCCTCAACAGATCACCAACACTCCTATCATCTCTTGTTGAACTTCCACCTCGCCTTTCCCTATCCATAGCAAGTTGATTTGTATCAATACTTGGAGCCCCTTCTTCTTGATAATCTTGTTGTCCTGGTCTTCTTTGGAAGTAATGCCTATGAGAACCAAATGGTTGAATGCAATCTAACCCTCCAAGCCATTTGTTGATGGGATACCATCATTTCAATTGAAACATTATTGTCTAGTTGATGTACTACGGACATTTCCCTTTGACCGACTACTATACTCAAAAGATCACCAACACTCCTATCATCTCTTGTTGGACTTCCACATCGCCTTTCCCTATCCATAGCAAGTTGATTTGTATCAATACTTGGAGCCCCTTCTTCTTGATAATCTTGTTGTTCTGGTCTTCTTTGGAAGTAATGCCTATGAGAACCAAATGGTTGAATGCAATCTAACCCTCCAAGCCGGCAGGATCCAATGTAATGTCCTCTTCTAGTCAGTGATCAGCTAAGTAGCTCTTCAGCCTATCCGGGAAGCCCGTAGGCTCATTGAGGTGAAATCAGGGTTTCCTTGTTTGTAGGTTTTCTAGCATTTCTCAAAATTTA
Organism: Sequoiadendron giganteum; assembly: GCA_007115665.2. Lineage (NCBI taxonomy): Eukaryota > Viridiplantae > Streptophyta > Pinopsida > Cupressales > Cupressaceae > Sequoiadendron > Sequoiadendron giganteum. The sequence continues at coordinate 168,506,540 of CM021104.1, read as the reverse complement.
CTATTTTTAGTAAGTTCTTTTTTTGGCATTGGTCCAGTTGGCAGCACTTCAGTGAGTTTCCTTTTCAAATGGAGCAATTGTGTGACTTTGGTTTTGGCTTTAAGAGCAATTTGTGGTGAAATGATTTATCTCAAGGCATCAAATGTTATATTTTTAATTTGACCCCCTTGGCCTAATGTATTAACTTGAAGCTGTGTTAAAAGGTGGTCATTAAAGGGTGGACGCCTCATGAAGGTAATATTTGATATTTTAATAATGTTTTATTGCCTTGAAGTTTGGACGCCTATATGGGGATGGAATAAAGTGTTTTAAAATTCAAAATATTTCAAAAAGAGTTTCGGCATCCCCTTTCTTGGCGGAGTTATGGAATTTGAGAAGTCAGCTTCAATTCTATAAAAGAGAATGTTTGCTCCAACATTTCACATCCATTGTTTATGCTAATGTTATGTTGTCGGAATGACTTCATGTATTTGGCTTCGAAGAATGCTTGCCTCCTAGCATTTGTCCAATTTCGTGTTTGAAAAATAACACCTAGTTGGTTTTAAGACTGCTTTTCATCCAGACTAGTAGATTGAACTTCATGGTTGATGGAGATATCTTCAGTTATTGGATTGTTGGTTCATTCATGGCTGAAGGACATTTTGGTTTGCATCTTTATGTGTGTTTTTCTTTTGGTTGTGAGTGTTTTCTTATCATTTTCCTATGCTAGAGGCAACCCTTTCCTAGCAATTGCAGATTTTAATTTGAAGATTCTGATTTTATTTAATGAAATCACCCCTCATGAAGGTCGTACCATGTGTTCAAGTGCCTTGGAATTCATGTTAATTATTTGGAGAAGCTTTGATGCAGTTTGAGGATTGGATATTGGGCTTCATTCTCTTAGGGAGCATTTGCAATTTGTTTCAGCTCATTCAGACGTATTTTGAAAGAGTTGTGAGCATTTTAATGATTTATAGTTTGTTGGTTAAACATTTTCAGTTTGCTGGTTTTTATTATCAGACTTCAATAAGTTTAGATTTTGGCTTCAATTTCAATATTTGAGAGGTTTAAAACTTGAAAGATTCATCCTTCACATATTTGCATTGATTCTATCATTGTATCACATATCCAGCCATTGTTATTACTACATTTACTTATGAATTGTAATGCAAACACTTTAACCCCTGAACGGTTTACCGCCAATTTGGAGGAAATTACTTTGTATTTTCATCTATCACCCACTGTTAACTAGAGAATCCCCACTGTTGAGTTGATGTTTGCCGCAGTGGATGAATTAGTTTTGAATTGTAATGTTTTTCCCCCCCACTAATTAAGTGGTAGTGTGGAAACCTCTCATGATTGATTCGCCGCCTCTTTATGCATTCAGTTGTATTGACTTTCATTTATAATTCAATTTCCTCCGCCATATGTTAGCACCTTACCCATATCGGGTCTTATGTACACATTCTTGGCGTAGAGTGCATTTCATTTGATTCTCTTTTGAAGCTAACACTCATCAATAGGCGTAGTGCTGGTTTGCGTTGTGACATTTCAAGAAAAAAATTGGTTGGCACATTCCAGTGGTATCAGAGCAGAAGATCCTGCCATCTTGTGACATTCAGCATTCAGTTGTCAGATGAGCGATAGAGAAATCAGATATTTCACCAAAGGTCAGGCTAGAACTCAGAGTCGATTTTCTCCAGTGCCAGAGGCAAAGACATTGTCAGAAACTTTGAGGGAAACTGGTAAAGTAGTTGAGAGCATGTCAAAAAGTGTGAGACAATCCATGGAGGAAAGAGAAGCTAGAATGGAGAAGTTTGATGGAATGATAGACTTAATGTCAAGGTTGCTAGCAAGAATGGATCAGCAAGCAACTCAGCAATTTGCAGCCCCAAAATAATCATACTGGAGAAAACAGTGGTGTTAATGGAAATAATAGCAGCAATAGTCCAAAGGTTAATGCAAGAGACAGGATGGTTGGTCAACATATTACAACCACTGAAGCATCTTCCTCTAGACCTATTTTCCCTACTTTCACTCCAAGGGAAGAACAACCACAAGTGGAGGCCACAACACCTTTTGCAGATGATGCACAACAAGCTTATATGGAGTATGTTTCTCTACCTCCTAATATGAGAGATGCTTGGACCTCTCATCAATATATGAACCAAAGGAGTAGGAGAAATGGTGGAAGAAATGAGTATCACCCTCGTATGGGTCCCAAAACTAACTATCAACAAGCTTATGGAAAGGTGACTTTAGCTCATTTTGATGGGAGTGATAAATGTACTGCCAAGTCATGGGTGCAGAAGTTGGACAACTATCTCTGTCTTAGACCAATGCCTGAAGAAGACGCAATCAAATTTGCTACATTGCATTTGGAGGGAGTTGCTCACGAATGGTGGTATCACGGTTTGGTCACTCTTAGCCATAACCTCATCCACACTTAAGAGGAATTCACCAATAAGTTGATAGACAAATTTGATACTAAGGATCTAGAGGTAAAATTCCAAGAATTAGCACAATTGAAGCAACATGGAACTCTTGAAGCATATGTTGTTAATTTTCAAAGATTATCAGTAATGGTGCCTAACATTACTGAGAGGAGATTGGTGGTATTGTTCACTGTACGTTTGATGGAGCCATTAAAGGGTTGGGTCAAAGATTTCGACCCTCCAACTCTAGATGAGGCAATCAAAAAATCTAGGAGCATGGAGTTGACTACCCCTAAACCAAATTTCAATTCAAACCATTCAAAAAGCATAAGAAGCTTCCTTCAAGTCAGCCCAATAAATACCCTCAAAAGATGATAGATGAGCTTCGTGAACAGCTTAGAAAGGAGAGAGTTTGCTACACTTGTCGTGAGCCTCGGTCAAAGGGTCACCGTTGTTATGGAAAAGGCAAAGCACATCGAATGGAGGGTTATTCTAATGATGGATCAGAATCTGATTTTTCTAATCAGCAGTACGAATCAACAAGTAGCGATGGTGAAGAAGCTCCAGAAGAGAAGCTTAAAGAGATTGGAGATGGTAGTGCTTTACAACAACTTTCTAGTTTTCAAAAAAATGAATCATTTAGGGTTCGTGGAGTGATTGTTTCACAAAAGATAGTTGCTCTAATTGATACAGGAGCAACTCACAATTTCATTGACGAAGGATTGGTAGCAAAGAGAGGTTTGAAGACTGAAGAATTTGAAGGCTTCAAGGTGATGGTAGCTGATGGATTCACCATGTCTTGCACAAGGAAGATTCCTAACCTTTCCATAGTGTTGGGAAATTATGAGGTGAAAGATGATTTTTATGTTGTTGGTATTGGTAATAGCGATGCCGCGTTGGGAATACAATGGTTGAGATCTCTTGGAGAGATCACATTGAATTTGCAAACTATGGAGTTGAAATTTCGATCAAATGGTAGGAATATTGTTTTGAGAGGGATGTCAAATGGAGGCCCTCGAATAGTATCTTTGAAGAGAATGGAAAGGCTGATCTGACACGATCAAATTGAATGGGCAGCAGAATGTTTAATCCTACCAGTTGATCCAGTAGAGGAGAAAAGGCAATATCATCCTGATATTCAAACCTTGCTTTCTAAGAAGAGCAAAGTTTTTGGCAATCTACCTACTGGAAGACCTCCTGAAAGGGGGTGTGAGCATATGATTGAGCTAGAAGAGGGAGCAAATCCGGTTATCACCACTCCATATCGTTATCCAAACAAGCAAAAAGATGAGATCGAAAAGGCCATCAAGGAGCTTTTGGAGATGGGGATCAATCGGCCAAGCAAGAGCCCCTTTACTTCAGCAATGGTGTTGGTTAAAAAGAAAGATGGCACAATGCGCATGTGTGTTGACTACCATGAATTGAATCAAAAGACAATCAAGAATAGATATCCTATTCCTAGGATAAATGAGCTTATTGATGAGCTCCATGGGGCTATGTTCTTCTCAAAAATAGATCTCAGATCAGGCTATCACCAAATTGGAATGAGAGAGGTGGATATTGAGAAGACTGCTTTTAGATACCATTATGGGCATTTTGAATTCCTTGTCATGCCATTCGGTTTGACAAATATTCCAGCAACATTCCAATCTTGTATGAACAAAACTTTCACGTAGCAGTTGAGGAAGTTCGTGCTCATCTTCTTCGACGATATTCTTATTTTTAGCAAGTCTTGGGAGGAGCACCTCAAGCACTTGAAAGAAGTGCTTAGTATTTTGGAGGCAGAATATTTGTTTGCCAAATAATCAAAATGTGAGTTCGAGATGACGGAGCTGCTCTATCTCGGCCACATTATCAGTTCTAAGGGGGTCAAAGTTGATCCTAAGAAGATTAGAGCCATCCTTAATTGGCCACCTCCAAAGAAAGTTACTCACTTGAGGGGCTTTTTCGGTTTGTGTGGATTTTACAGAAGGTTTGTCAAGGGGTATTCTCACATGGCAGCCCCCCTTACAGATCTTACAAAGAAAGGAGCCTTCCTATGGACAAATAAAGCACAAAAAGTTTTTGATAAGTTTAAGCACATCATGAGCTCGTGTCCAGTGTTGGTTTTACCTGATTTCAACAAGCCTTTTAAGCTGCAATGTGATGCTTCAGGCGAGGGAGTAGGAGTTGTTCTCATGCAAAAGAAACATCCTATTGTCTTTGAAAGCGGAAAATTGAGAGGAGCAAAAAAGTCACACTCAATTTATGACAAAGAGATGTTTGCCATTATGCATGCATTGTCTAAGTTTTGTCAATATTTGGTGGAAAGCAAATTTGCTGTTAAGACTGATCACAACAATCTTAAGCATTTTATGCGCCAAAAGGATTTGAATGAAAAGTAGCAGAAGTGGGTAAGTAAGCTCCAAGCTTACGACTTTGACATTGAGTATGTCAAAGGAAAAAATAACATAGTGGCGGATGCTTTATCAAGAAGACCCCATTTGTAGTCACTTTGTGAGTTACAGCAGATTGGAAGGAGTTAATTGTTGTTGATTATGCAAAAAATCAGTTTGCAACCAGCATAATAGTAGGTCATTTGCAAGATGAAAGGTATCACTTGGTTGATGGTTTGATCATCTATAGAGGTAGAATCTTTGTAATGCCTGAATCTAAGCTTAAGAAAAAGATTCTACAATCTTTTCATGATGTTCCCCTTGGTTGTCATCAAGGGTTTTTCAAGACTTATAGCAGATTCGAGAAAGATTTACTTGGAAAGGGATGAAGGGGGAAGTTTTGTGCTATATAAGAGAGTGTTCAACTTGTCAAATGAATAAAAATGAACACTCTTTTCCAGCTGGTTTGTTGCAGCCCTTGCCAATTCCGAATCAAAAATGGGAGAGTATTGCAATGGATTTCATCACAAAGTTGTCAAAAGTGCAAGGGCGAGATTGCATATATGTTGTGGTAGATAGATTGACTAAGTTTTCTCATTTTTATGCTATCACAGCTTCATTTACAACAGTTCAAGTAGCTGAGTTGTTTTTTAGAGAAGTTTTTTGTTTGCATGGTTTCCCTAAAACCATTGTCACTGATAGGGATGACAAGTTCCTAAGTGTTTTTTGACAGGAAATCTTCAAATTGAGTGGTACAGTGCTCATTCCAAGCACTAGTTATCACCCACAAACCGATGGGCAATCCAAGATTGTTAACAATTGGTTAGAGGGCTACCTCAGAAATTATGTTTCGAGGCAGCAATGAGCTTGGGTTAAGTGGCTTCATTTGGGGGAGTATTCTTATAACTCTTCATATCACATGTCAATTAAGATGTCTCCTTTTACAGCTCTTTATGGATATGATGCTCCTAACTTTGTAGATTTGGTATTCGGTGATAGTAGAGCTCCACAGGCAAAAGATATGTTACAGTAGAGCCAAGACATCTTGAAATCATTAAAGGAAAATCTACAACAAGCTCAAAACCAACAGAAGTTATACGCTGACAGCATGTTGAGCAATCTTTTGAAGTTGGAAATATGGTTTACATGAGACTCCAGCCCTATAGACAGTTTTCTCTTAAAAAGAGTGGTGCAGAAAAGCTAAAGCCACGTTTTTATGGTCCTTTCAAAGTCATCAAAAGGATTGGTGAAGTGGCGTATGAGTTGGAGCTTCTAGCTAATAGCAAGGTTCACAACGTTTTTCATGTGTCACAACTCAAAAAGGTGCTTGGGCACAATGTGGTGGCTGCTTCAAAGTTACCTCCATTGTATGAGGAAGGCCAATTGGTATTGATTTCAGAGGAGATCATCGATACTAGGAAACGCTCTTTGAGAAAAAAAACAATCAAAGAGTATTTGGTGAAATGGAGGAACTTGCCTCTTGAAGTTGCAACATGCGAAGGTGAACATATCTTGCAGCATTCAGATTTGCAGTTGCTTGAGGACAAACAATCTAGAGGAGGGCGAACTGTAATGTCCCCTTCTAGTCAGTGATCAGCTAAGTAGCTCTTCAGCCTATTCTAAAAGCCCGTAGGCTCGTTGAGGTGAAACCAGGGTTTCCTTGTTTGGAGGTTTTTTGGCATTTCTCAGAATTTACTATTTTTAGTAAGTTCTTTTTTTGGCAATGGTCTAGTTGGCAGCACTTCAGTGAGTTTCCTTTTCAGTTGGAGCAGTTGTGTGACTTTGGTTTTGGCTTTAAGAGCAATTTGTGGTGAAATGATTATCTCGAGGCATAAAATGTTATATTTTTAATTTGACCCCCTTGGCCTAATGTATTAACTTGAAGATGTGTTAAAATGTGGTCATTAAAGGGTGGACGCCTCATGAAGGTAATATTTGATATTTTAATAATGTTTTATTGCCTTGAAGTTTGGACGCCTATATGGGGATGGAATAAAGTGTTTTAAAATTCAAAATATTTCAAAAAGAGTTTAGGCGTCCCCTTTCTTGGAGGAGTTATGGAATTTGAGAAGTCAGCTTCAATTCTATAAAAGAGAGTGTTTGCTCCAACATTTCTCATCCATTGTTTATGCTAATGTTATGTTGTCGAAATGACTTCATGTATTTGGCTTCGAAGAATGTTTACCTCCTAGCATTTGTCCAATTCCGTGTTTGAAAGATAACACCTAGTTGGTTTTAAGACTGCTTCTCATCCAAACTAGCAGATTGAGCTTCATGGTTGATGAATTTTGAAGATATCTTCAGTTATTGGGTTGTTGGTTCATTCATGGCAGAAGGATGTTTTGGTTTGCAGCTTTTTGTGTGTTTTTATTTTGTTTGTGGGTGTTTGCTTATCATTTTCCTATGCTCAAGGCGACCCTTTCCTAGCAATTGCAGATTTTAATTTGAAGATTCTGATTTTATTTAATGAAATTGCCCCTCATGAAGGTCATACCATGTGTTCAAGTGCCTTGGAATTCGTGTTAATTATTTGGAGAAGCTTTGATGCAGTTTGAGGGTTGGATATTGGGTGCCATTCTCTTAGGGAGCATTTGCAATTTGTTTCAGCTCATTCGGACGTATTTTGAAAGAGTTGTGAGCATTTTAATGATTTACAGTTTGCTGGTTAGACATTTTCAGTTTGTTGGTTTTTGTTATCAGACATCAATAAGTTCATATTTTGGTTTCAATTTCAGTATTTGAGAGGTTTAAAACTTGAAAGATTCATCCTTCACATATTTGCATTGATTCTATCATTGTAACACTTGTAAATTGCATATTTCTTTCATTGTAAGGCTTTGAACTAGTAGTACTAATCCAGCCATTGTTATTACTGCATTTACTTATGAATTGTAATGCAAACACTTTAACCCCTAGACGGTTTACCGCCAATGTGGAGGAAATTACTTTGTATTTTCATCTATCACCCACTGTTAACTGGAGAATCCCCACTGTTGAGTGGATGTTTGCCGCAGCAGATGAATTAGTTTTGAATTGTAATTTTTTCCCCCCCCCACTAATTAAGTGGTAGCGTGGAAACCTCTCATGACTGGTTCACCGGCTCTTTTTGCATTCAATTGTATTTACTTTTAGTTATAATTCAATTTCCTCTGCCATATGTTAGCACCTCACCCACATCGGGTCTTGTGTGCACATTCTTGGCATAGAGTGCATTTCATTTGATTCTCTTTTGAAGCTAACACTAATCAATTGGCGTAGTGCTGGTTTGTGTTGTGACATGTCAAGAAAAAAATTGGTTGGCACATTCCATCCAATCTCTAATACCACTCAAATATCCCAACTGAAATATATGTAATTTTTCTAATTTTTACAACACAAATTTATGCCCTAATTTTATGATTTCAATTTTCTGCTCAAAACCCTAACATGCTGATGTAAATTTTCTGATTCTAAACATGCATTAGTAGCAACATATAATCTTCCCAATGACATCAAATAACATAGCAGATTTGTCTAACCATAAACAAGAATGTAACCAGCACAATCAATCACCAAAATATTCATCCAAACCTGCCAAATTCTGAATATCCAAATGTTCAATTTGCTGCTACAAATTCGGACCTAATTATGGATGCAATATCACTATGAAATGGGCTCCAAACAAGCCCAAGAATGTATAGTAGCTTGCTGATATGAAGAAACCCCAAAACATGCAATGAAATGATGATCTATCCCAACCCTAGCTGGGCGAACTACTCCAGCTCATGCACATGCAAGATTAATTCAAATCTATGCTAGAATATATCTCCAAAACCCTACCACAAGGTTGTGCTGGCCTACCGGTCTGAATGTAAAGTTTGCAACCCTTCAAATCTTGCAAAAACCTTCCAAACTTGCCAATTTCGCCCCCTCCAAACTTAGTTGCTCCTATTGCAACTTCGGTGCCTCACCCTATGAAGAAACCCTAGGTCAAGTCCACACAAAAACTGCCTCCCTCAAGTCGCTTAGGCTGGTATGAAATCTAAGCATGAACATCTAAAATAAAACTCTATTGAAGTGCAAGTGAACCTCTGTCATGAAGTCCTCCATGAAAGAGCTAGGTTTTCGTCCAACTCTATTATTTTCAAGGGTTTTCGTCCTTGGAATAGTTGCAAAAATTACAAATCAAAAAAAGCAAAAATAATTCACATGATATGAAAACCTCCAAATGACTTAGTCTAGGGGAGAGGGGCCCATAGTAGGGCAGCCTTCTTCTGGGCTTTTGAATTTCATAGCATATGATTTCAAAAAAGTTTCAATTTTGTACAGCAATTTACTTGTCAACTCATTTGCTTAAAAACATTTTTTTGAGGCCAAATCATCAAATATGAGGCCACATCAGCATGCTTTTTGTAAAAACACATAGCGGCCCATAGTAGGGCACTGAGTACACTGAACATGTTTGGCTAATGTGGCATCACATGATCCACAAGATTATGTACTTTATAGAAAAAAGTGTTTTGCAAATGGATATTAAATGCTCCATTGTGGGGCCTGTTGAAGACTACTTCTATCCCTACTATTGGTCCTTGCCCTACTATGGGCCCCTCTCCCCTATATAGCAATCTTCTCCAAATAGGTTGGCCCAATTTGGGTGCCACTTCTCCCTTTTTAAATTTGCATTTTATTTAATTTTTATTCCCTCAATTGGACGCCAAACCCCAATTCAAATTTATATTATTTTTTTGCCCTCCTTATAACTCCCAAGGGGTCGCCCAACCCCAAATAAAGTACTAAAATAACTTGGACACCAAAATTCAAATTTAAATCTTATTTAATCTCCTTCCCTAGGGTGCCAAAAGCAATTTTATTTTATTTATTCAATTTCCCTCTAATTTTCTCATGCTCACCCAAAAGGAACATTGCATGGAGTATTATATTCTCCCAATGAAAAACACTTTCACTCCACCTCTAATTGCACTCATATTCCTCCTTATACTAAAGAAGAATGCACAAGGTAACACCAATCATAACAAACATGAGAGCAAGAGGGTGACCAATAATTTATTAAAAAATACACCTATACCTATATTATGTTTTTTATGTTTCTAGCCACAAACCTAGTTATCTATACATATTCATCTCAAATAGGTGATGAATTTATAAAATCATGGGTTAAGATATCCCCACCTATAGTACTAGGCTACTAGCAAATACTTATAACACTAGTAACTTCCCCATGCTTAATCACTTAATATTATATAGATATTTACACACATTAATTTATCTTAATTAGATCAATCCCATACATAAAAACAATGGTTTACCATCATTTTATACACCTTAAACTAGGTTAAATGTAGTTACTCACATATATCCAACTAACTTAGGGATATGAATATATGCCTTGGTTAACCTACTAGGTTTTCTACTTTCACTAGCGCATTTGGAACTCTAATTCTTCGTAGATTGGTATTTGTATTATGTAGTCGATGTGCAATGTCTATTATTATGCTTCAATACTATTAGTTATCCGACTATGTATTAATTGTTTGTATTAATTGATTGTCGGCTTTGGGTAGTTATAAGCATCGGTTGCTTGATTGTTGTGTTCTTGGCAACCGTCAGGTCCTTTAAGGTATAAATACATTGTGTATCGTCAAGGAGAGTATTATGATCTCGTTGGATCGACTTTGATCCTTCGCTGACCATCTCTACTCTTCTTCTGTAATAATTTCATTTGCAAATAAAGATATATTGTATGCATGTATCTGGAATGTATTGTCATCTCTATAATTAATTCATGTATTTAATTTATCAAATGAAGTAGTAAACATTTGGAGTCATTACCTTACAGAAATCGGGTCAGATTTGAGAGATTCATGCCCTTAGAGCCCAATAAAGGTGGGAAGAGACCACAACTTGGTCAAGATCAAGAGATCAGGCGATCTTTAAGGATCATCGAATAGAGAAAACGAAGGAGACAACTGAGGGGTGAAGTTGAAGAAGGCGAAAGGTTTCTAAGGGAAAGCCTAAGTCCACCCAAGAGCAGAAGCTAAAGCGTAAGTACAAGCCATAGTCAGGAGAGAAAGAGAAATTTCATGACAAGAAAACACATGGAGTGGGAAGAAATAGCACGACACCTACCACTCCCCAACGAAGCATACACCAAACTCACCAACCAAGATAGAGAGCCATCGATACCATCAACATTGGACGAACGGGAAAGCGAAGGAGAACCCACCAACCTCACCATTGGCAAACTGTCCAGATCATCACTATCAGAAGAAGGGGAAAGTGAAGAACCCACCAACCTTGCCATTGACAAACCATCTGTACCATCACCGTCAGATGAAGGAGAAAGCAAAGGAGAGCCCACCATTCTCGCCATCGGCAAACTGTTCAGACCATCACCGTCGGATAAGGAGGTTCATAGTCAGGAGAAAGGGAAGGCGAGGAAGAACCTGCCAACGCAACCATCAGAGAACCGTTTGTACCATTAAAGTCTACCAAAGGGGAAGCCGAGGGAAAACCTCCTAATGAGGTGATAGAGACCATGTGATAGATTGAAGACTTGACACTGACAGAAGAATCAAACATTAGAAGATCAGAGCTAATAACGCCAAGACAAAGGGAGCATCAAAAGGACCCTAGAGGCAACCTAAGGGTGATGAACGCTGAAGAAGGACGAGTGAAGGATTGCGGCATGTCCAAGAGTGCAGAGAAAGTGTAAGACCCCTTACCACTTTGAATAGGATTTTTGTGATTTCACCAGTTTGACAATGCAGGCATTGTGTCAAACTAGTTGCATAATCTGACCTATAGTAGTTTATCCTCTGTATATACAAATTTGTATATTCTAATGTTCGCAAATTCCCATTGAGTCCTCAATACAATTTGGAATATACGGAAAAATACTGAATTTATACTGCAGTTATTTAATTGTTTCATATACAAGTCTGAACTAGGTAAAGGTAAAAGCAGATGCAAGTTCCTAGGCAATTGTTCCTTATTACAAACTAAACGATAGCTTGACCATAGTAGTTCACATAACATAATTTCCAAAAGTGATTTTTAAATATTAATTGGAAAATATTAGCTGACCTGTATAGCTCGATCAAGCATGGTTGGCAGAGACTTTTGTACACTCGTAGCTAAGATATTGGAAGCTCTCGGGAGTTTTGAATCACCTTCCTATGATTTCTTTATGAAAACCCCTTCCTTGCCTTTTTGTCATATGGTATGAAACTGTAGTACCAAATGTGTCAACACCCAATAAGTATCTAAGTAAATACGAGTAATTGCGATTTAAAAATAATTATGATTATCATAAATAATATCATAATTATAAATGTGATACTAATAATAGCTTAACCTTTTACCTACATCATGATTATCATAGACACACATTAGAGTTACAAGATAAATATTATAGAATAACCCATAAATACAAAATATAATACACAAATTATATTGAAATAAAACAAATTACAAAATGTAAAATACAAAACAATACAAATCATAATTTAAATAAAACATACATAAAAAAAAATATACAAAATAAAATGTACAAACCTTGAAATTATAAAACGTAAATATAAATATTAACATTTTTAATATTATAAATATAATTTATATATTAAAATATATGTACAAAGTTAATATAAAATACATATACTAAATAATAAAAATATATTAAACAAGAAACACTTAAAGTATAAAAAGTATATTAATAAGCTGCAAGCATAGACAACAATTGCATCATGAAAATACATCGTTGTTGAAAAGGCAGCAGGTCACGATCTTCCAAACCAAAAGGCACAACCCTCCTCAAGAACCGCATCTCTTCTCCAAAGTGGGAAGATATAAGATGAGGGAAGATAGGAAGAAGAGGGGCATCGATAAGGATGGAAGAATATATTATGAACAGAAAATCATTTATAAAAAGACATCCTCTAAGATGGCTGGGAGAATAAGAAGGTTATAGCAGATCAAATAAAGGTGAGTATATTTCATTTAAAATAAGAAATAATAAAAGGGAACTTGTAAATACATTATGGACCTTGGATATTGATAAGTATGTTGAGGATTTAAATATTAATGATTGATAAATATATTAGGAATTAATAATTTATAAATTTATGATATTAATAAATACTAATGTAGATATTAATATTTGATAATGGATAAAGATATTAATATTGGATATTGATAAAAATATTAATGTAGATATTAACTTTTGATAATTGATCAATATATATCCAAAGGTAATTATCCTCAATCAATTAGGAATAATTATATGTAGATCCTTATATAGAATATATATATATATATATATATATTTATCTAAGTATGAGCATTATATTCAATAATGATGTTTGAAGCAATTATTAGGTCTCAATGAGCTTTTATGACTTTACCTTGAGGAATAGATTTCGGGCCCAAATTCCCTTTCGCTAGTACCCAACAAGGATAGGGAGTTTGTGGAGGGAAAGGCGGGTAAATCCACCCAATGTTGGACGGAGCCCAAGACAGGTAACCAATCCTTGAGGGTGTCCAACTCAAGATGGTGCACGCGCCCTTGGCACAGTAATTCTACCATCCAAAGAGGTTAGGAAAGAGGAAACAAGACGAAAATCTATTCCGATCAAGAGTAATAAGTCATATCAGATTGTGTTAGTTATGCACTAGTTGATAATAATGCATTTCATTTATCTTATTCCACTAATCTTTCATTACTCTTTTATCGAACAATCTTTAGAGATCAAAATTTTAATCTGTGCATTTTATGTCTCTAATTTAGGGACATTACACGTTTACCTACAATAATTCCCACCATCCACGTTACCCTCCTCTGTCTCAACTGCTCGATACAATTTGCCTTAACAGGAAGTGCAACTGGACAAATACCATAGTCGCAATTCTCAAAAGGATGGTGCGACTCCTTAGAAAATGACGACCTCCAATTCCAAACCACAATTAGTATTTTGTCTTATTGCCACGTTATGTTTTGTGTAATCAGTTTGACTTTTCCTTTGAGGGCAGCAAATGAATTTCCACATCAACCTTAGATTGTCGTTCCTTTATGCATCGCTTGCGATTGGAACTATGTTACCATCTTAATTAAATAGTTCTGAAACCTTCTTATTGAACCCGTGGTGATCTGTAGTTTATAAATTATGCAGTCAAAGAGATTTGAGGAAGGCATTGATTTTTGAGTGCTTGTGCATTTATAATCAACCCATCTACGAGCATACTAGTTCCAACATTCCACTCAATTGCAATGCAATATTAAACTCATAAGTATCTACGAAAGCCTCTTATAAACTCCTTTGTTCCCATTTACTTTGAAATTCTTCTACTCCATATATCGACTCTGTACAGCCAATCATTATTTTGGGCAGACCAATTAAATATCTCCATAAATTAAATACCTTTGAAATACATTATTATGGAAAATGCAATCACAGTATCTGAAATTTGCCCTCGAAGAAGAAATCACAAATTTCTTCCAAATAACGCTCAATTGTGAACTCTGAATTAAGTCCACTCCTAAAAGATGAATTGGGTTTTTGTCCAACCCACCTACACAAGGGTTTATGTCCTCGAGGTTCCTGAAAGTTGTACTCCCAAATTTGTCTTCGATAATAAATTTTCCAAGATGCTTAATTCCCTTCTCCACTTTCCTTTTATACTTCACCACTTATTGAATGTTTTTACATTGTAAAGTATATTTAATATTTGAGCACATTTATTTAATAAAGTCAATTTAGCATTAATTAATTAATTAAATATAAACATCCACAATATTACTTTAGGACAATTTAATATTTAATTAATTGAAATAACTTAGTAGTGACTATTCAAAAGTCGGGGTCATTATAGTCCTCCCTTCTCGACATTGCTTGCCCTCAAGCAACTACAAACCAAGAAGCTACAATATCTACTCTCCTTCCCATGTAGCATCCTCAAGAGGCAAATCTTTCCACTTGATCAAATATTCCTTAATCACCCTGTTTCTCAACCTATGCTCCCTCACATCCAAGATAGCATCAGGTACCAAAACCAACTTGCCCTCTTTGTCTAGTGGTGGAAGCTCTGGAGATGGAGTAGTATGTTGCCCAATCGCCCTTTTGAGGCAAGACACATGAAACACATTATGAATTTTCCCACTTGCAGGCAACTCTAGTTCATATGCTACCTCTCCAAACCTCCTTACAATCCTGTAGGGCCCATAAAACCGAGGCTTCATTTTTTCCACACCATTTCATTTCAAACTAGATTGCTTGTATGGTTGTAGGCGCTGGAAGACTAGATCACCTACCTCAAAAGTTCTCTCTACTTTGTGCTTATCCACATATGTTTTTTGCTGATTTTGAGAATGCTACAAATTCTCCTTAAGTGCCTTCAAGATGTCCTGACTATCCTACATCAATTCCTTTGCCTTGGGAGCTCTACTATCATCAAAGGCTAAGTCTACAAAAGACATAGCGTCATACCCATACAAGGCCTTAAATGGCAACATATCGATCAACATGTGGTATATAGTGTTATAGCAATGTTCTCCTAAATGAAGTCATTTGATCCAAGCCTTTTGCTGCCTCACTACATAATTGTGCAAATAACCCTCCACCCTCTTATTTACAATCTTTGTCTAACCGTCTATATGTGGATGGTAATTGGTGCTTGGCGACAACTTGGTGCCAGTTAATTTGAATAACTCCAACCAAAACACACTAAGGAATCTATTGTCCCTATCACTAACAATGCTTTTCAAAATCCCATGAAACCTGAGTACTTCCCGAAAGAACAAGTTTGCTACCTACGGTGCCTTATAATCAAAAGAAATAGCAAAAAAATGTCCATACTTCATTAATCGATCAACCACCACATATATGCAATCTCTACTCTAGACTTTTGGAAGACTTGTGATAAAGTCCATCAATATACTCTCCCACTTCTGCTCATTAATTGGCAATGGCTGTACTAATCTATATGAAATATGGGCAAAGTGATAGAAGCCAATATATTTTATGCACAAAATAATAATACTTCTTTCTAATTTTTCTGTTATTGAATGATTAGATTCTTCTTTCTATAACTATCGATCCTCACTGGTAAACATCTATCAATTTCCATATTTCCAAGTGAGGAACAAGTGAGTATAAATATCAAAGTGGGAGACACATCCCATGAGCGGATGTGTCTCCACAAAGTGGAGACACGTCGGCTCAAGGGATGTGTCCCTTTATTTAATATTATATCTTTTACATTAACAACGATCAATTATCTAACCGATGCTATCTATTTTCAACACTCCCTCTTAGCTAGGGAAGATAAACTCCAAACAAGTACAAAGTGATATTACCTAACTCGTGATATTTAGAAGATATGGTATGCTTCTGAAAGTGTCAAGTCACATGACATTCTTTATAACACATCTTCATTATTCAACACTCCCTCTTAGCTAGGGAAAATAACTTCCACCAAGTAAAAGTGATATCACCTAACTCGTGATATCAAAAGATATGGTATGCTTTTGAAAGTGTCAAGTCACATGACATTCTTCATAACACATTTTCATTATTCAACACTCCCTCTTAGCTAGGGAAAATAACTTCCACCAAGTAAAAGTGATATCACCTAACTCGTGATATCAGAAGATATGGTATGCTTCTGAAAGTGTCAAGTCACATGACATTCTTCATAACACATCTTCATTATGGTATGTGCACTGACATCAAGTCACATGATGTCTACCATAATAATTCATGGCATATCCACGGATATATAATTATCCACCATGATTATCTCTTAAGGATCACAATGATCTTCAAATGACATCAAGTCCCATGATATCCATCAAAGTGTCCAAGAGATACTATCATGACATGTCCATAGATATCAAGTCACATGATATCTATCATGATAGTTCAACTCAACATTGTAGAGTCGTCACTTTACAATGTTACATACAAGTGTTCATTATTAGAAAAATCGTCACCTTTCAATAATGTACACAGGGGGAGTAGGCCCATAAGGTCATGGAGTCACACACATGACAAAAGAGTTTACACATTAAATATCTTTATATATTAGTACAACTTATTAACAATTTTTCAACCTACAGGATGCATCAAGCTTTTCTTGAAAGCAATCTCTTATGCCTTTTGATCCGTCCTGAAAGCATTAAGAAGAGATTACTAAGAGTTCATAACTATCCAAAAAAATCCCATACAAAGTTTACTATCTCAGGTTATTCACAATGAATAGTTTGAAACTTCAAGGATCTTAAATTAGTGAACACAAATCAAGAGAAAAAACATAATCTCTTTTACTAATCACACAAGATCCAAATAAATGATATAACAGAAATTCAACAAGGAATACTCATCTCTTTTAAGTATTCCGATGGATGCAAATACAGGACACAGTGTGGAACATTGCGCTTGCGCTCAGATCAATCCACAACCTTCCTTTTACAGGTTCACGGCTTGATCACAAGCCCATATCACAGAATTTGTAGTGGTAGCTGGCTAAATTTGAATATGGTCTTTGACCATTCAAATTTATCGATGCACTCTTTTTCCAGCTACGACCCACCTAGAATTGCTATACAGGTGCAACAAGCTCTATGATCAAATGATGAAACAGCAAAGATGAACCCCAGTGCATCCTACAAAGATGGATTTCACGACAGCAACAGGAACAACACTTCTTTATCCGTCCTAAAAGCATTTAAGAAGAGATTATTAACAATTTCATGAAAATCAACTATCTCAAAAATACCATTGCTAGAATCATACGTGATTGACCATCTCAAAGTTATAGCATGAATCAAATAACTACATAACAATTCATCAACCATGCAATACTTATCTCAATGATATCAAAATCTCCTGAGTAACCCCAGATAATTAATCATTTATTTTCGTTGATTTTAGACGTGTCTTTCTTCCATTTTCTCGGACGAGCTAATCTTAGTATAACAAAGGACAATTCCTTTCTTTTTCACACAGGGGTAATGCAGTGACGGTGCTCCATACTACAAATCAAAGATAATAATCTCTCTTGGAAACATCACATATAGTATGTGTGGCCATCTCGATGAAAACAAACATTTTAACAAAAACATTAGGGAACAACGCCAAAGCTGGAGAGAATGAGGACTGATTATTTCCTGTTTCCTTGTCACTCTTTAAATTCCTAATTTCACTAACTTGAAGCTGATGTTCTTTGAGCACCGTATCATTCTGTTCATCCCCTGTGATTGAAAAAACCTTAAGGCTACGATCTTGACAAAGAGAAGAAGGCCTTTGAGCCCAAGGACGAAAAGGTGCCTGAAAAAAAAAAATCACGACGAATAGAAAGGAGAATATGAGGAGCCGCATCATATTTCCAAACGTAGCGATCGCTCTGCGTGTTCCAAATGGCCAACAACGATGGCCCGTGAATTGCCATCAAGAAGCCAGTTGCCCATGCCCATGCACCTCCCCCAACACACATACTGGATGCCCAGCTTCCCCTTCTCTAACTCGAAATTCATCCAGTGCGTGACTTGCCAGGATCCTGCGTCCCAGATGGCAATCCGGCCCTGGCGATCCCCCACGGCCAGGCGAAGATGCACGGTAGATAATTCCTGCGTGATATCTTTCTGCATTGACTGCGGAGTCCAGTGGAGGGAGGTGACAAAGGGGGCGGGGAGTAAGGGAGAAGAAGAAGGCGGAGGCATGGGTAAAACGCTCACTAGTTGCATGGATCTCGTCTCTAATTTGGATGTCCGTCTCGGAATGGTCTTAGGAACAGTCTGTAAGACACTCCTCTCATAAGGAGTGCACCAAGTCGCACCAGAGATCATAACCACCAGTCAGAATAAGAGAATCGATCATACATAATTATTGTAATACTCTTAAATTTGATGACCACTGATTATCCAGCACCCCCTGGAGAATGCGATGACTCTTAAATTTGTGCCTTTTAAAAATATTATTTGTTCCTTCAACATCCCGACATCAAGGCAGTCCAAGAGATCACATTTCGTTCAGGCACTTGATCAAACAGTCTTCGTGTATCCTCAGTTCTCCATTCCTCACGTACCCGGAGATCATGAATTTAATCGAATCTTTCCTACCGTGGCTCTGATACCATGTTGTTGAATGATTAAATTCTTCTTTCTATAACTGTCGATCCTCACTGGTAAACATCTATCAATTTCCATATTTCCAAGTGAGGAACGAGTGAGTATAAATATCAAAGTGGGAGACACGTCCCATGAGCGGATGTGTCTCCACAAAGTGGAGACACGTCGGCTCAAGGGATGTGTCCTTTTATTTAATATTATATCTTTTACATTAACAACGATAAATCATCTGACCGATGCTATCTATTTTCAACATTTTCATTCAATACATTCTACCAATATATAGGATTAACATATCCTATATTAGAGGAAATCTCCTATAACAACTCTTCTAAATATATGAGTTGTTTTAACAACTTGTACAACCAAATAATTCTATATTCCTATATGACTAACAAACCTAACAAATAATTATCATATACATCCTATGATGCAATATTCCTAACACCCCCCCATATTGCATCATTCTCCAAATGGGGATAAATAGACCCAATAATACTTGATGAACACATCTAGTAGGTCATCCTAAGGTATGAGTAGGGACATACACATCTACTCATGGCAGGCAATAGTGGAACTAATCTCACTATGCTCACTATACTTTCATCCAAGGATAGGGACAAACACATCTATCCATGGAGCCAAGGATAGGGACAAACACATCTATCCAAAATCAGGGGCATGCACATCTACTCACAACAATTATGATTAGGGACAAACACATCCAATCATAATTGCCAACTCTTGTGATTGGGGACAAACACTTCCAATCACTTACACCATATCATGAATGGGGACAAACACATCCATTCACAAACAACCAAAAAATGTGATTGCAGACATACACATCCAACCACAACATAAAAATATTAAATACCAAGCTCTCGTTGTTGTGTATGCAGCCACCATTATAGATCATTACCACTCTAATCACAAATGATATGAGACGGTTGTCGCTGCCCCCTTGAAACTAATCTTGGCTTTAGTCATTATGGTACAAATAGTTTTGTTACTAATGCAATATTACGGCCCAGTCACTAGTGACTGATGAGAGGTCGTTGAATGTCCTCCAACCTCTGGTGCCTCCATCCTCCAATAACTTTGCTACTTAGCAATTTTTTCTTTTGAGTCTCATTTCATCAGTTGTGATGAAAGAATATATCCGCCCCCCTTGATGTGAAATTCTCACAAGGAGTGTCAGGTACCACTGATCATGCACTCCAATTATAATTGAAACAATTTTATTTTTGACACTTTTACGTTTTAACATGACATAGATCTTATTCTAAACAAAATCATATAACTTGACTTTTAGACTGCAATACAAAATCTCTATAAGAACCAATAAGACATTTTGAGACATTAGACAATAATAATCTATCACTCTAAACTCGTAATTAATAACTAATTAGTAAATAAAACCTATTCTATAATACTACTTGACTTTGAATTTAAGACTGATAATTTTATGCATGCCTAACGAAGAACCCAACACATTTT
The DNA here is from genome assembly GCA_007115665.2 of Sequoiadendron giganteum. Taxonomy (NCBI): domain Eukaryota; kingdom Viridiplantae; phylum Streptophyta; class Pinopsida; order Cupressales; family Cupressaceae; genus Sequoiadendron; species Sequoiadendron giganteum. The sequence continues at coordinate 168,486,132 of CM021104.1, read as the reverse complement.
GCATCAAAGATGAACAAAAAACAAATGCTACATACACAGTTACATCCCATATATGTTTTTCCTGTCAACTAACTGAACTACTCGTTGGACTCCATCAAATTGCAGAGCTTGGGCCTCCACGCATTACACCCACTCAATCTCATTTGCTCAAACACCATTGACAAATCTGGATTGTCCTCTAAATTTAGCCGCGACAATTCCTATAATTTCTCTTCCACCAAAAGGTCGGCATCCTTTCTCCTTTCATGTTTAAGGGGCTTGAATTTAGTGCAAAACTTCAATTTGTTGTGGGGATACAGATCTTGGTGGACAGAACTGCAGCAAGAAAAAGAGTGGCTGGCAACGTTGAATCATTTGTTACCAATATAGTGAACACCACTTCTTCAATGGATGATTGGTCAAGAACTTGTGTTTCACTTTCATTTTCCATCTCTTTCTCCCTCAACCCAAATTTAATGCCAAATATGTTGCAATATTTAATCAATTCTATTCCTCTAGAAAAATTTGAATTGCTCATTCCATGCATTTTAGGTAACTTATCACAATAAAGGACATGGTCAAGCTCTATTACACTGTCTACCTTGATGAATGACCTAGAGAATATTGATACCCAAATTGCCACTGTCAGATCGGGTTCCTTAGAATAAATCAGACCACTTGCCTCTGCATTTACTTCCACTTTGGTCTCCACATTATGATAATTGAGGATTTGTGAGAAGGACGTGAGATAGAACTTTTCCTGGCAGAAGAGAGACTGCAATGACTCCAACTGTGTTTCGCCTTGTAAATGTAATCAAATCTTTCACAAATAGGATCCTAAAACCTAAGAATAAACTAAGGTCTGAAATTCTGTGTAAGAAAATTCTAAGTAAAAAATGCGATTTCCAGATTTCTTCTCTAAATACGATTTCCAAATTTCTTCTCTAAATGCGAATGTAATGATTGCAGAACATTAATTGATTTCGATGTTTGCATATCAATGAGGAAGCCGCCATAAGTATGTAGGAGACCCGCCTCTAAGAGACGTGTCTCCACAAGTGGAGACACGTCCGCTCAAGAGACATGTCTCTTAGAGCGTGCGGGTCCCTGCACTATCAATAACAATTTGTTAGTGTCTTAACACACACAAAACAAAAGGTGGCGGATATATATAAATTCTGATTTATATTTAAATGTGAATTTCAACATCATTTAATATATCGAATTTTATCTATGCTTATAAATTTGATTTCACTTATTCTCCTAATTTGATTATTCTGAAGAATAGCCTAGATCTTAACTGACCGGAGCTACCATTCATCAACACGCCTTGCATACACAAGTTTGATTAATGTGCATAGATCAAGTCCAACGTCCCCATGGGGAGTGTCGACCCAGTGGAAAGAGAAACCTCATGGATTATCTTGGTTGTTGGAACTTTAAGCTCCACAACTTATCTCTCTTATTTTACATATAGATCCCCTAGCTTCTGGCGTAAATACTCTATAACACGACCCCAGGCATAGAATGGCATACATTTTGTCTATGTTGTGGTCGCTTCTAAAGCCGAAGATGTGCATGAGGAGCTCAATTTCCAAGCAATATCTCCTCAAAAATAAAAGACGATACAAGCTGGTACGACTATATTTTCTGCCACAAAAACTTCTATTTTCTCCTCTACACTAAAAAATAAATAAAAAACAATCCACTTTCACAAATCATAGGGATTTCCACATCATTGGGTGGGAGAATAATCTCACCACCCATTTTATCAAGCCTACTCTAATACCATATAAGAAATATGGGCAGAGTGATAGAAGCCAATATATTTTATGCACAAAATATTAATACTTCTTTCTACTTTTTCATTCAATACATTTTACCAATATATAGGATTGACATATCCTATATTATAGGAAGCCTCCTATAACAACTCTTCTAAATATATGAGTTGTTTTAACTTGTACAACCAAATAATTCTATATTCCTATATGACTAACAAACCTAACAAATAATTATCATAAGCATCTTATGATGCAATATTCCTAACACAATCTAGCAGGAAAGGTATGTTCTGACTTGTTCTACTAACAAGTCTTACACTCTCGGACATAACACAGAAAATTAGTCTTGAGACCCTTCCATGAGAATCTCTCCTGAATCTGCCTATAGGTTTTGAAGACCTCGAGATGTCCTGCTAGAGGCGTATCATGAACAACACTCATAATCTTACTCTTCAACTTGAATATTCAAGTACCAAAAATATCTTCTCCTTGTAATAAATCACGCCATCAATCACCTTATACCTGTAATCCTGAACCTATTCGTACATGAGCTCCCAAGCAAAATTATTCTTGGAATACTCAACCATCAAGTGAGCCCTCCAATTGGCTTAAATCTCAAACATAGAGCAAAGGGTGGGTCTTCTCGATGATGCATCTACCACAATATTTATTTTCCCTTTGACATATTCAATGTCAAAGTCATACACCTAAATCTTGATTACCCATTTCTATTGGCGTTCATTCAAGTTCTTTTGCTCTAGAAAATATTTCAAACTATTGTGATCTATGTTGACCACAAACTTTCCACTCACTAGGTATTGTCTAAACTTTTCCAACGCATGCATGATGGCAAGCATTTCCTTGTCATAGGTGGAAGATAATCATTCTGTATCTCTCAACTTCCTACTTCGATAGGCTATGGGATGTATGTTTTGCATGAGCACTTCACCTATCCCTTCAACTAACACATCACACTCCAATACAAATGGTTGAGAGAAATCTAGCAACCCTAACATTGGACAAGAACTCGTTACTTGCTTGAGCCTATCAAATATCGTCTGAACCTCATTCGGCCATCTGAATACACCCTTCTTGGTGAGATCTATGAGATGTGTTGCCAACTGTGAAAACTCCTAGACAAACCTCTTGTAATAGTTGCATAGTCCAAGAAAACCCCTTAAATCTAAAATGTTTCTCGGTGATGCCCAATCAAGTATGGCCCGTATCTTCTCTTGGTGTACATTACCCCACCAGCACAAATCACATACCCCAAATATAATCTTTGTCATTCTGAATTCACGGAAGCCTTTGCAAACAAGGGTTGTGATTCTATAATGCCTAACACCTCATCAATGTGCCTGAGGTGATCCTCCCATGTCTTAATTTATATCAAAATGTCATCAAAAAAGACCAATATAGATTTTTGCAACTGCTTACTAAATATATGATTCATACATGGTTGGAAAGTTGTCGGTGCATTAGTAAGACCGAAATGCATAACTAGAAACTTGTAATGTATGTAGTGGCATCTAAATGTTGGACCTTATGTACATCCTCTGCACAAACCCTGATCTGGTGGTACCCTGAACAGAGATCAATCTTCAAGAAATAAACTACCCCATGAAGTTCATCCAAAAGCTCATCTATTGTGGGTATAAGGTACATTTGGCAGTCAATACAGCTCCATCCAATACGACGAATCCATTCCTACATCGAACAAGCATGATCCTCCTGCATTGTATAGCCCAAACCTAGCATCCACATCGTACGGCCATCGACCACCATACGGCAACTTATTTCCATGGTTTCCATCATACATTGGTTAAACACTCCAAAATCTATAATTTTTGTCTTCGTCAACATTGTTTTTTATCTCTTAAAAAATCATGAAAATGAGGTGCACCATGAGGTGCCCCTTGACCCCACAAGGAGCACTGCCCCCAAACCCCCGCAAAGGGCAATACCCCCAAATCCTCACAAGGGGCAACCCTTGACCCCGCTAGGGGCATTGCCCCCAAACCCCCATTGCACTCATTTGACTTGCCAAGTACACTCCAAGCCTGAGTTTGCAAAGACACTTCCAAGTTTGTCTATAGTTCCTTGTCTACAATAATGTCATCAGTTTGGCAAGTCTTCCCTAATGTTACTTGATACTTCTCATCTAGAAGACGACTTTTTCTTTTGGGGGGATGATGTAGTCGGTGTACAATGTCTATTATTATGCTTCGATAATATTGGTTATCCGACTATGTATTAAATGTTTGTATTAATTGGATGTCAGCTTTGGGTAGTTATAAGCATCGGTTGCTTGAAGGTTGTGTTCTTCTTGGCAATTGTCGGGTCCTTTAAATACATCGTGTATCATCAAGAAGAGTATGACCATCTAGTTGAATCGACTTTGATCCTTGGCTGACCATCTCTGGTCTTCTTCTATAATAATTTCATGTGCGAACAAAGTTATATTTTACATATGTACCTAGAATGTAATGTCATCTCTATTATTAATTCATGTATTTAATTTATCAGATAGAGCAGTAAACATACTAAATTACTCAACTCATACATCAACCTAGATGATCAACTAGCAACTTTCCAATACTTCTAATACAAATTCAACTCTTTGTTTACAGCACCTTGGTCTACTTAAGAATCTGAGTAGCTTTATCTCTACTAAAAATTTCCTTCGCACATTTTGACCCCCTACGAGGCCTTAACAACGTGTGTCACTCAGATAAATCTTTTAATGTTGATAAGATCTCCCCTAGTTGTGTTGTGAAACTAACATGAAAATGAATAGAATAAAAGTATATAAGGCTTAAATCTAGGAGTTAGAAAATACAGATTTATTTAATCTTATTCCTAATAAATAAAGGACTCTATAATGGATTTTAAGATCTTTAAATATTCATTGTTTATATGCCTCACTGCTTAGAATAAAATAATGATAATCAATTAAAACTTAAGTTAAATGTGTTTGGAGAATGTAGGGGATGGCATGTATAGAAATGCAAGTAACCATTGCCATTGTTAGATCAATTGATATTGTGTAGTAGAATACCTTAAATTGCTAGTTTTGACGTGGAAAACTCTTGTGATTAATCATTGTATGAGTTGGTATTGATCAAAGAGTTGTAGAAAGCTTATGGTGCTATACCTCATGTTTGTTGCCTAGGCATGAAGAGTTAAATATATGGGATTTTGCAACCTGATCTAAGGAGGATTTCCTATTGACAAGGTCAATAGGTATGAAAAGGAAATCTTTGGTAAAACCAGAAATGCAGATGTAGTGACTGTTATCTAGATAAATATTCCTTCTTTTAAATCTGGTCAGCATTCAAACAAAGGACAATGCAATCACCCAGGTCTTTCTATTACGCAACACAAAGCTTTTCTCAGAGCATAATTTGGGATTTTTCCATGGTAGGAAGACATTTGCATAACAGGTTAGAAGAATTTTGAATGCTCAAATATCTCAGCTATAGCAATATGGCAATACATTAGCAAGCAAGAAACATAAGAAATAGCTATGTCCAATAGATTTGGCATATGTCAACGATCAGATCCACATTTGAAACCCAGGCAAATGCCTACAGTGATTGCCATGTTAATGCAGCTTGCCATAAATAAAAAGAAATTGATTTTCTATAATTCAACGATCCAATAAGGGTGTTAAGGGTTGGTTTCTCAAGAAAAGAAATAATGTAAGGTGTGAAAGAAGGCCTGCTTCCCAATAATTAATGGACTCTTTAACCTTGTCAAAAAAGGTAGTGTTTATTGACTATTACATGCATACTACTTAAATCCCAAATCCAATTTGTTTTATTATATAGACAAACATAATAATGGAAAAAACAATCTTTTGCCACTTTAATCATTTTTACTATTTAGTTATATTATCACTGCAATATATCCTGAGATTCATCTGCTCCTATTAACAAACTATCTGCCTGCATGCTAAGAATTTTCCCTTCCAAAGACACAGTGTTACAAGGTTCCCTTAGTTTTGCAAATAGTTTTCAGTATTAATCACACCTTTTCTGATGAGTAAGATATTGAAAGAACTGAAAAAGGAGCACAAACCACATCATCAATAAGGTAGAGAATTTCTGTTTCTGGGTAACTAGGAGCCAGGGGAACCGCAACAGCACCACCAATCCATGTTGCCCACATCCCAGCCACAAACTATCCTGAGGGCTTTGGTATAATCCCTATTTGAGCTCCACTAAGACTGGAAATAGTAATACCTTTCACTTTACTTATCAGATGCAATTCAGCTTCAATTGTACTTTGGTTACACTCCTGCAGCACAAAAATGTCCACATTTAAAGTACCAAACTCCCGGTTTGAAATGCATGTGATAATCTAAAAATTATGCACCCAATTTAGATAAATAACTGAATCACATGTATTCATCAATCAGCAATATGGACACTAACTTTTCCATCATCTAAAATTCTATTGATTTTTCTAGCATTCTACCATGTTAGAGAACTTGAAGACTTGATCTTCCAGAATAACTTGATTAATATATATGGATAGCATGCATCAAAACTAAGGCTTATTTGGAATTTTTTAACTCATGCCAAGATAAATTAAAATTTATGGTAGATCTTAAAAATTATTAAAATTAATTAAAAGAAAATATATCAATGTCTACAAGTGACCAAAGAAAGCACTTATTGGGACTGCAAGGCACATTACCTATACTCAAGGTAATGGACAAGGCATCTCCAACTGATCAGTAAAGATCCGTTAACCTCATTGGAGAAGTGGAACACGACTCTAAAGACACAAGAAGCGGGACACAGGAATCAGAAGATGGAAATTTGGAGAAAAATGAAAGGTTTGGCAACTTTGTGTGAAATTGTTAATTTCAAGAGGCAAAACTTTCATAATAGCCAGTAGTGATTTCATAATCGCCAGAGGTGGTTTCCTGATTAACAAGACAGTTCAATATGGAAGCAACAGTTCATTACTGCACAAAGTGGCAGTTTCACCTGAAACAGCAGTAACAGCCAATAACACTTTAAATTCTTCTTGGTTTTGGTTTTTGATGACTTCTGGGATCCCTGGCAGGACTGTTCATGTTTATTAAACATGTGAAAACACCCATAGAGGCAAAGAACAACAATTTGATTTTAATTGTTCAAACTATAGTAGAGTTCAGAGGTTCACTTGACTGTCATAGTCCAAGTACAGTTCAGAAAGAGTGTAACAAAGAACCATTGGAAGGATCTTAGAGACTGAAATAAGTTGGTTTTAGGTTGGTTGTATGCCCAAGAGACCTGAGATTTTATTCCCCTTTAAAGATAGTGGAAGAGTGGATATTTCACCTCACTATTGCTGGAGTTTTTCTCAGAATTCAGGTTCCCCATGGTATATAAATGTGTCTTCTATTTGGTGTGTTTGTTGCTCCCAACTTTCTTTCAAGTTCACCGATATTTACTTGCTTAGAAGAACAATTTATTTAATCTTTCAAAGTTCAATGGTAACAGCTTATAACTATTTATTAACAAACTGCCTGAAGCCAGCAGGGAACTAAAAAAAGTAAGTCGGCTTCACAAGTACTAACAAAGTCTAACAATTTCAAATCATACTACATACATAACAGGCCTCAGCGCCATTTTTGGAAGCCTTTGTTGCTCTCTAAGCCAGTGGACATTTATGAAGCACGTACACATGCTCACTACCTTGAAGTAGAAAGTCCTTCATCCTCTCCAAAGACAATAGGAACCATGGCCAAGACAAATAAGGCAAGTGCAACAAGCACAAAAGCAAAGTCTGGAAAGACTTGTGACCATTGTGATGTGATGGTCATATGGACACAACCTAGTAGAAGCTACATCCAAAAAAGTATCCTTTCCAAATTGTTAAAAAGGGTTAAGAAAACCACTGTGTGTACGGTTCATAATGAGGCAAAAGAAATTGAATGTAGTCTAGAGGTTGAATCTAATTGCCATGCACTACAAAGAAGGTTAATTTTAATCTTTTGGCACAAGTAATTTAGAATTAAGATACAAGTCAAGAACATTAAAGTTGATGAACTTTTTTATTCTTGTTCTGAAGCTGACATTATTTCACAATATTTGATTGGAAAACGTTGAATTGAAATTAACCAATGCACTAAGCTATATGGATTGAGTTAGATCAAAAATGGTGTTGATTTGTCCATTACAAATCAACATAGAGTGAAGTTTGTTGTTAACCATAAATTTATTGATGTGGTGTTTCTGGATGTTGTGCCAATGTATGTATGTGGAGTTGTATTTAGCAGCCCCTACAAGTATGACAGGAAATTTGTGAACTACCTAAGGGCCAACAAGTACCACTTATGGAAAGGTAGACAGTGCTTCATGTTCAATTCATACGAGGGCAAGAAAAATCAGTCTAAGGTCCTGAATCTTCAAGTAATGAGAACATTAAGTGGAAGCACCCAGATCATTTCTGTTATGTGGAAGAAAAAGAATGTTGATATGGTGTCCAAGCACTTTTGATCTTCAAACACCTAACAGTTGGAGATAGGGGTTTTTAAATTTTTGGATATTGATTAGAATGGTGCAAAGCGAGGTGGCAGCCATGGTATCCATTGAAAGGAGCATCCCTCTTGTTTTGAGCCTTCATAGTTTTTAGTAACCAAGATCCTTCCATATTGAAGAAGTGTGATCAGTAAAAAGATTAGTTGACTTCATTGAAGAAGGGAACACAACTGAAAAGACACAAGAAACAGGGTACAGGTGTTAATAGTTGGAAATTTGGAGAAAAATGAAGGTTTTGGCAGCTTTGTGCAAATCCATCAATTCCAGCAGGCAACAATTTCATCATCGCATGGCAGTTTCATAAAAATCCATGGTTTTGTCACTGCACAGAGCAGCGGTTCCATCACATGTTCTGAAACGGCAGTAAAACGCAAGAAGGGCAAGAACACTTCAAATTCTTCTTGGTTTCAGTTTCTGATGACTTTTGGGATCCCTTGTGCAAAAACCCATAGAGGCAGAGAAGAAGGATTAGAGTGGAACTGTTTGAATTCTAGTAGAATTCATAGTTTCACTTAACTGTCATAGGTTAAGTACAGTTATGCTAGTGTCTTACAAAGAGCTGTTGTAAGGCCCCTTGGGACTAAATAAGTTTATTATGTGTTGCCCAAGAGGTCTAATATAGTATTCCCCTTTGAAGATAGAAAAGTGAGTGTTTCGTCTCACCATTACTGGAGATTTCTCCCAGAATTTAAGTTCTCAAGTGTAAATCCTTGTGTCTTCTATTTGTGGTGTTTGTTGCTCTCAATCTTTCAAGTGCGGTTTATTTTATCTTCCAAAGATCTGAATATGATGACAAGTAGTAAGGCCTAGTTTTCTCTAGTTTAGAGATCATTAAATCTCTAAAATAGAAAGTAACATGAAGAACTAAAACAAAAACATGAATTGGCATGGCATAGCTGTAAACCAATAAGAGGTCCACTCAAAGTAGCTTCCTACCCCATACCAGACAACATCTTCTGTGAATATGAGATTTTTCTTGCTATCTATTAAAAGTATAGGAAATTATTGAGAGAGTACTGAAGAGCTACTGAAAGTATATTAAACATTTCTCCTGTCATTTGAGATCAATCTGTGTACTGTGTTGGTAAGAAAATTAACAATGACTGAGAAGTCTCTGACACAGATATTTTCAGGATAATGAATGTAAAATCTAATACAAATCCAGTAAGAACATTGCACAAGTTGGCATACAAGATTACACGTCATGAGCTAATGCTTGTGACAGAGAGAACACCAAAAAATTATCATACTTTATTTGGATAGGCATTAAATGTCTGCTAGAGTAGTGACTGCATTCGCATTCAAGTGGAGTGCCAAGTCATCTTAAGTAGAACTTAGAACATCTCAAGTAGCAGGTGAGGAGTGTGCATAGAAGTAGGCGAAACAATATAACATCTGGTACCAACATTCCTACAAGGACCCAGTAAACTTCATGAAGTTTTAGTTGGAGACTCCTGTATTTGAGGAACTGAGAATAATAAAACTTTCCATGCACTAAACAAGCTTACTATCAACAAGAGAACAGAATGAGGACATGGCATACAGCAAAATAACACAGGGTGGATGGCTTGAGAATTAGCACGTACAACAGATTCATCTCTGCTAGCATTAGCTGAACTGCCTTCTAGTAATGTGTTTGACAGTTGCCATGCAGAAGCAAGAAGTTGTCCATAACTGTGATTCTCCTGAGCAGCTGCTACTGCCAATCTTTTTTGTGCTCCACCACTCATCCTCAACGCAGCTCTGATAGCCTCCATGATATTATCAGGTTGCTCTCTGACAAAGCCTGAGTTCAGAACAATCATAAGCATTACTGTTAACTGCTATTAACAGATTTTTGAAAAAAGCTGAAAATTTTAACAAAATTATGATCATAAGAAAACATCTTGTTGATGTTAAACTACTAAAACAAATATAACCAAGCTTCTTCCAGCCCTGTATTAAAATGTGCGCATAAGCAGTTTTCTTGGACAGACAAACAAAGCCATACAAGGAATGAAAGGCAGAACTGCATGCAAAATCAAGCCAATCATTTAACAAGTAGAACTAAATGAGAAGATGAAAATGTTATGCATTTATGATAAATAATTATTGGATCTCATACAGATTGTACCAAAGTCTAGCACTATTTGTTAGGGTAATACTCCATTATCTGAACAAACCACCAAAACTTGATATATTGTTCATCATATATTACATGACTGAACAAGAAGCAAAGTGAGCCAGCGAGTTACACGGTTTAAATTTTAAAATTGGTATAAGAAAACTATAAATGATTGGAGTAAGCTAGCATATTTTGAAGCACCTAAACGAGAACCAGGAGCAGGAATTAGAAGAGTGAGAATCGGTATTCTTGAGATTGCAACCTTAGAAGAAAAAGATTCCCAAAGTCAAAGGAATCGATAAACTAGGGCCTAGAAGTTAAGGACCTTATAAATTCCTAGTAAGCGTGGAGCATGTTGCACAAACTCTTGAGTCACCTGCAAAGTCAAGAATACATAACAACTTTCACATCTCATACTTGAAGGAAGTGGTAGGGAAAAAGATTGTCAAATTCCTTCCCCTTGCCCAAATGATGCATAAAATGCTCTCACAATTGCAAATCTTATTTTTCCAACTTGAGACAAGCTAAGGGACTAGACTACAGCTAACATACCTCATTCTATGAAAGGATTAGCATTGGAGAATGCCATGTGGGGCAACCTAAAATAGTAAAACATCCACATTACAATTGCTTTGGGTAAACCTAATTCAAGGATGATAATTATAAAACATGACAATAGTTGAAGACAAACATGTTTCTATTTTAGTTATGGGTAGTATCTATTGATTATAATTTTTGTTAGCTAAAAGATTTTATTCTTTAGGGTTGTGCTGTTTTGTAGGTGAACAGAGTTTAATGTAATGTCTAGCTATCCTGTGTACAAAAACAAAAAGGGCTATTGTGGTAACATTAGCTATAAATAGGCACTTAGAAATTGGAATGGGGCGTGTTTTGGGTGTAAATGGTCTTTATACACAGGTCTATAAAATTGTCTTGGAACTACTCTTGTTAAACTTTAAACCTGAGTCAGTACCCTTACCTTCCTATGAAAGCTCTCATGTCTACTCCCGCAATCAATATTCCATTGTTTCAACAATTCTGTAGTTTTGTTTCTTAGCAATCTGAGTACTGTTTTCTGTGGTATCCAAAGATATAGATATTTCCATAGAGTTCTACTTTTATAATTATACAACTGACAGAAATATTTTAATGAGCTTTTGCAGTTTAGATTTATGTTTCTAGAATGGAATTTCAGATTTTTTATTTTCAGATCTATAGTTTTTTGTATGGGGAATAAAACAGGTTGATGATTGAGCACATAGTGCATGTAACCTGAAGGAAGATTTCAGAAGAATTTTACTAGTGTGCATATTACTTTTGAGAGTGAATAGCAAAGCAGCATCAGTTGCAATTGGCTCACTCTCAATTCAGCATTCCAGCTGCTTTGTTGATAACTGCATATTGCTAAGTGAAATATTTTTGCCTTTGTGCTCCAGTGAAATATTTTTGCCTTTGTGCTAAGTGAAATATTCCAATGTAAGGTATACTTCCATATTTATCCTGTCTTTAGTGGATTGGAAAAAATTGTTTTGCTGCTTCCACGTGGGGAAATCCTCATTGCTTATTGTAATATCATAAAAATCATGTAACACACTCACGCCATTACACTCCATCCCTTGTTGTCACTTTAAAACACCTCTTGGCATAGTTAAAGACAACGATTGTGAAAGCAGTTTGGAAACCACCCCTTAAAAGATTATATAAAGTATTTATATAAGACTTGGAAATAGCATGGAGTTCTCTCAAGAAAGAGGTGGTTTGGTGGGATGTGAGCATAAGAGATGGCATACAAAGTGTGTCTAACATGGGGTGCAGAGTACAACCTAGGATTTTCCTAGCCAAGACTTTTGGTGTGTATATGCATATGTGTTTCTACACAGGTACCTTTGGAGTGCACCATAGCAATCAGAAGCAAGACCACTAAGTTCTTCTTGGGGTGAGAATGGCCATTCCAAAGGATTTGATTGAGATAAGTATTGAACTTATTGTCGTTATAAGATATTCAGAATTATATATATATTAATGATTTTGGATTTAATGTGCTAAAGTCTTAAACATGCTAATTTTGATGAAGAAGTATTTTCATGCATTTCTCCTAAATTTTAGATATAATTTATTATCTAAAACCCAGATATTAACATTAGCAAATCTGCTGTCGTTCTAAATTAACTTTGATATATTAAAACTTTCCAATTTTATACTAGCATTACATGCTTGACCAAATACTTTGGCATTTCCCAATTTGTTCCTTTATAGCTGGATTCAACTCCAAAGGACCACATCCAGTCACATGTATGCACATGTAAAATAAAATGACCGCCAAGGTTTAATACTGAGCTATTTGCATCATAATGCATCTCAATCACTAAATTAAAGGTAGATGGACCTTTCCATATAGAAGTAATGATGAACTTTCGAAGATAAAGGTGGATTTTAGGTCACAGCCTAGCCAGCACGCTAACTTAGCATATCAAATATCCCTTGTAGGAATATGAGAAACTTTTCTCTTTATATATTGTTTCACCTCCTTGGGTTTTCACCTCAAGACAAAGTTCGGTAATAAAACTAATCTTGCTAATTCACCCACCATCTTCAATCAGCCGTTCTACATCCCAAGTTTCCTAATTCTTCTTAATCCCATGCACCATTCAGTCCATAATATCTTTCCATTTAAGTTTACTACAATCTTGGATCTTCCTAATGTATAGAGGGTTCCTTTGTATGGCCAGCATTAAAGTTCGAGACTATGCCTTCTTTTTGTTGCCATTAATTATAGACGAGATTATATTTAGATTCTCTTCGCTGCGATAGTGATTAAAACTCCAAGGGTCTACCTCTTTATGCCTAACATATCTCATTCCACACTTTGAATCCTTGTTTAAAAAATGCTACTCCTAGTTTCTGGAGTGAAAAAACATTTCTGCAGTGATCACATCCCCTTCTTCGGTTGCCACCATAAGGAAGCTTATGACTCTTCACACGCATGTAGCAAGGTTGTAGTATAATAATCGTGAGTTACATCATAATATAACCATTATTTACAACTCTTAAGAATGTGATTCAAAGATACCTACATGCTGCATTAGTCCAAACAATGTTCAAATTCTCTTCACCACCATAAAGTAGCCTATAACTCTAACAGACATATGGCAAGGTTATATTGCAATTACTATGGAGTTTATTACCCATCTTTACAAATCTTAAGAATGTTTTAAAAGATTGTCTGCACATGTCAATGCAGGCCACAATACAAAGCACTGCTTTATCTAAACATTTAACAGGGAATTGACCTTACTTTGGATGATTCTTTAAATGAAAAACCCTACAACAGAAAAAGAAAATTCTAAGAAACAGGAAAATCCTTACACTGACCTTAATGCATTTCATGTTTTTCTTGACAGCGATGATCACAAATAGCAAACTGGAACTCGATGCTACCAGAGAAATTGTAAAACGCGTGCTGTGTAACGGATAGATTTTGGTGAGCATACCTTAACCAAAAGCCTGAATACACAAAAGGCTTGAGTGCTTCCCCTGCAGCTCTTTCAATTTATATATGAAAGATTCGAGGGAAATAAATATGCTCGTGTTTTTAAATTGAGGTCATTTCTCGTCTGTATTTCGTTGCTTTTTTAAACGGCTCGAACCCAAGTAAATTATAACAGTAGCTTTTTAATCTTTGATCTCTGTAATCTTTTTAAGCTTTTTTATCCAATAAAATAAAAGTAAGTTATAACAGTTTAGTAATTTTTCAACTTATTGAGTTGCGTCGCAAATGAACCCGTCTCCTAAGGATTTTTTAAAAGGTGTAAAGATTAATTAAATACCCTAATCAAAGCTTACGTAAATATAATTGGGTTGAATGTCTAAAGTAAATGATAAGTTAAATGAAATGATGCTGATTAATAAATATGATATTTTGTATATTTTATGAGATCAATAATATATATGTATAATTTTTTTATGTGTTAATATTTTGGATTGAAATTTTTTGAAAGATTATTTAGTTTTTGATGATTATGATAGTGGATATGATGAAATATATCTGCAAATAATTATTTTTCAATCATAAAAATTAGATTTGAAGTACATTTTCTAAAGATAATAAATCATTAATTCATACATTACAACTAGATGCAATTGAAATTGTAATTTGTCTTCCTCTTTGCAATTGCATCCTCCTCCTCATGATTATGTCTTTGTGAATCACCTACTCATGAATCTTCTACTTTTGGTGTGAGAGTTGAATTATGATAAAGACATGTTAAAGGAGAACTTTGGGGGCTTGGTTTGCTAGGATTGAAGTGTTAGACTTTCTTCATTCTAATTGAGGTCATTTTTTTTGTTGTTTACAAAACTTGTATAAGAATATTTATAGTACATACAAGATGCAAGATGTGTGGTGTCTGATCTGTGATGTGTGATGTAGAAATTAATGTTGCTAATGTAAATTTGCATTAATTTGAATGTTCTTATATTTGCTTATGTGATGCTCTAGGATGATTTGGATGAATTTTATAAGATGGAACTAAATATTTTATGACCTTGATTTTAAATATAACACTCTTATGTTTTGATATGAGAGATTTCACATGCAAGATAAACAATTATGCATTTTAAAATGAAACTAAGTTTTGAATAAAGTGGATAGGACCACAACAATGGTTTTGTCTAGGGGACACGATCACAATTATATTTTTGACCAACATGGATGAATGGATAGGATTTAGGTTAGGTTGGGATCACAAGAGATGAATTAGGTAAACGGATAGAACAACAACCAACTTGTGTGTTGGGGTCTCTTTAATTAAGCACCAAAATGATAGACTTGTTGCTAGGGCTAAAGTAATTACAAAAATATGGGGAAAAGTGTGAAGGATAAATTGTCAACATTTTTAGTTCTAAGAACTCATACTTACTCTTTTGTATTATTTTTCATTCAACTCACTCATAATGTGATTCCCATGAAAGCGAGTTAGGCTTCTATTTATATTTTTAAGAATAATCTTTGGAATTGGAAAAATGTAATTGTGATGGGTCTTCTATTATGAAATGGAAGTCTCACTTATATGTATTAAGAGTTTGAAGTGATTGTTGAGGAGGTGATGAGAGCTTCCACCACCAACCTAGGAGCTTTTATGTCTATGTGGTAGCTTGCATGACACCTTTTTAAATCATACAAGATATCAAAATGTGAGTGACAAAATTTTAGCACAAGAGTAGCAAGGTGTGAACATGAAAGTATCTAGTGTGTTGAGATTGAAGTAGCAAGGTTTCAACATGTATCATCTATTGAGTTAAATTTCAATTATTTCAACAAGAGATCTAGTCTAACTAATAAATACTTAAATAAACTTGCATATCAAACCACATTATACCATTAATTATTTAGAGATCTAGTATCTAGGGTTTGATCATGTTTTTTGCTATGATGTATGTTTTATTAATTCAATGTTGATTTTAAGAGATGGATTTAAGTGCTAAGAATATTAGGGTTTCAAGAGTTACAAGTGGTGGGGTTTAAACATGAGGTTCTTAGATTTCCAATATCAAAGTAATTTTCAACACAAGAGTAGCATAGTTTAAACATCAAAGTGGTAGTGTCTAAATGTGAAATTAGCGAGGTTATAATACACAATGATTTCAATTATTTCAACTAAATGTCTAGTCTAGCTAAATAATAATTAGGTCAAGTCATATGCTAGTTTTATTTAAATTTATTTTCTAATAAATAGATTAATAAAAAATAATTTATTTAAATTTATGGTTAATAAGGTGTAAATTGTGAACTTGATAAAAATTATAGCCCTTAGAAAGGAACTCTAGAGGTAAATTGTGCAAGAACTATAAGTGAGAAATGTATATTATTATTGTGACTTTAATTAAAATATCTCAAATAGATGAGGATTAAAATCCAATTATAAATCCTTACCAAATTATTCAAAGAACAACTTTATACAAAATCCCGACACAATGTAATGCTTCATTTTCGATCCATCAAGATTTAGGATTTTGGTTGCAATACACTTACTTAAGGGTTCATTGAATTTTTTAATATACATATGTAATTTTTATTTATTTGTGATATCAAAGATACATAGTTGAAACCATGAAACCTAATTCTCATGTTGTGGCTGTGTCAAGTGTCCAAACACAAGCATAAACTTGGACGTGCACGCTAAGATGACAATAGAAAGAAATAAAGCCTAGAAAATCAACCAATAAAATACAAGCAATTACTCATACTATAATTATCTTATCTCTAAAATATTTTTATCAATCATAGATTAATAATGTATAATATGAAAGTAAACTATCAACTAGGTTCTATATTTCAATGTTCTACCTTAGCTAGATAATTTGAAATATGATTTGATAATGTAACAAAAAACATAAATACACTCAAAATGGAAATAGCTAGTAAAATAGCTAGGACATGAACATAAAAATATAAGAATAGGAAATTAATGTAATATTTGAGTATGGATATAGCCACCCAAGATCAAGGAGCTTCAATGAAAGAAAAAAAGAGACCCATAATAAAAGAATAAGTATGGTTTATTAAATGATGTAAATATAGAAATGAGTTTACAAGAGTTCATGAAATGGGTATAAATAGGATACATCACTAAGAGACATATGAATATACAATCAATGCAGGGTGAATATGTACTCACACGAGTGTAGTACAACTTTACCAAACAAGAAAACTACAAATTCAGATGTGCCAATGTAACACTATTATGTAGATATCTACCTAAGAAAACTTATCCTATCATAAGTGAAAATATGAAATAAAATAATTAATTAAATGCAAGAAAATAAGTATGTGCCAACACCCAAATTAGTATAACTTAGGTGTGCAAGCAAGATAGATGAATGGATGTTGGTAAATGTGTAGCCATGTTAGGTACCAATGTACAAATAATACCCCTTAGAATACGAGAAGGAAAAAAATGTAGAAAAAAATCCCTCCCAAAGTGATGAAAAATAAGAGACTGTGCAACCCCCTATATTACAGTCTCTGACACTAATGGTACATGTTTGACATTGACTGTTGAAGATAACCTATCATTATTAGACAACATTTCCCCCCTTGGGAAGAAACAAATTTAAAGGTGTGTTTAGGACATCTTCCTATTCGAAAAATAAATATGAGGGAAGAAAGGTAATAATGCATGATGTCTCTAGAAGCTACTCAATTGTCACCATGTTAATGTCAAGAGGTGTCACAATAAAATGACATGTCCTACTTCTAAAACAAAGTGGTGATCTAGAACTTACTCAAAAAAAATGTAGAGAAAGATCTAAATATTATGAGACAACATCTATATGATGATAATATGATCAAATATTATATGAATGTCACTGAGGGTGTCCTCCAAATATACAAAATGGGATTCAAACAAACCCAAAATATCCATCAAGTATTCATCCCAATAATTTATATCTAGAAGATGATAAGTATGATCCAATTGAATTGAATTACTAGAAGCATAATCAAAAGTAATTTTTAACTCTAAAGAAGTGAGAGATGAGGGAGATGGAATGCCATATGCCTCTAGAACCATCACTAATAAAAGGACGCCAATATTTACTCATATTGTATCTCCTAAAACCATCCACACTAGATGATTGAGAGTGAAAAATACCTAAAACAACATTAGGTGAACATGTGAATTGATTAAATCTTGAATGATCACAAGATTTGGCGTGGATTGAACACTCTTATATTTCCCATTATGTGTTATCTAATAGAAAGAAAGGAGATTAGTTGACAATGAAGACATGCAAAGGGTGTCATTAATGAATATTTTCTCATGTCAATAGACCCTCTCCCTCCAAAACACATATATGTTTTTTTAATCATCAATATATGTGGATTTTAACAAGTCTTGAATAAATAAAATATTATATTTGATGAAGCCATATAATTTAAAGCTCTAGAATCAAGGATTTGTCTCCCTTGATCAAATATACAATACATGTAAGTGCATTACATTTTATTTATTTAACTATGTATAATAAAAATATGGTGAACCTCTTAACACCATTGAAGGTTATTTTATTTAGTTTTTCATCAGAAGATGCTTCAACTCATTAATCTATTTTGAATAAGATCATTGTTCATCATGCCTAGATTTCTTGTAATATGCACATTTGTGATTCTCCTTCTTAGAATTCTTATCATCTTGAATCACAAGAAAATATTATAGTTTTCAAGCCTTCAAGGTGCTCATTTAAATAATATTATCTCGATCCCTTGTGTCTACCATATAAAACTTCTCAAAGGTAGGAATTTTAAGCTCATTCCCTAAAGCACTATTTGAAACATTGAAGGTAGACACAAACACTAAATAGACAAGTCCTAGCTTGGAAAGAACACTTAATATTAACTATGTATTCATTTTTCTAATTTTACATTCCTTTAATTGAGCTTTCAATCTCTTGAGTTAGATGATGGAGTCTTCTATGTTAAAACTACATGGATTCAGACTTCTCACTTTATTTTCCAAGTTTGATAATGTAATCCACATAGTCATAGGTGTAGAAAGGTGCTAAATGTGAAACAAAAATATAGGAGATGCATACAAGCACAAATTATAATGGCTTCTTCAAAACTATTCAATCACTTAGTCTTTGCAAGCCCATATTTTGGTTCACCATCAAACCCATGAACTATCTTATATAACCTCTTGATGTTAAATAATCTGTTCATTTTATATTTCCATACAAAATATTTGTAGGATGTTATAAATGGAATGAAATCACCCTCTATGACAAATAAGGAAAGATAGTGTACAAATCATGAGGAGCATGAGCACAACCACAAGGAGACCCCTAAAAATACTCACTCGAGATATTCCTCAATAAAATATGATAATGGAACTTCATAACCAGTACATATACAATTTTTGCTTCAAAAAAATATAAAGTGGAATTGACATTGATGTGTTACAAATTTTAAAATAAGGCTACAATATTGAAATTATAAATATACTTCAACCTACAAATTATTACAAGATCTACCAATTCTCCTAAGTTTTGTAATAGTAAAATTCAACAAAATTAGAAGGTCAACTTTAGAGCATTATATCTCACTTGATCTCCCAATATTTATTGTTACTAGCTTCTATAAATCTAGACAAAAATTCTTATTTCCATCAAATCCAAAAAAAATGGGACATGTGTGAGGCATATATTCTTTTGTAGATTGGTAGCTTTTGGGGGGTAGAAATCAACAAACAATTATTTTTGATTCTTAGGCCAAGTTCTTTGATTTCAATGAGACGAAAATCAATATATGGGTTTTTGAGCCTTCTAGATGTAATGGAAGGGTCATATTTGACCCAAAATACTCTAAAATGGTGGCAACTTCATTGATATTCCAAACACCCTTGCATATATGTCCTCTAATGCCTGATTTAGAGACAAAAATTAAAATTTCACCATCTTGGACACTGGATTCAATGGTGAACTTAAATTTCTCCACCAAGCTCTAAAATACACCTAAAACATAAATATCCATAAAAGGAGCCTCGTAGAATCAAATATTTCTATTGATTTTTTATGATTCTCTAGATCATCATTCAATGCAAGGGAAGAGAGCACCCAAATTTTCAAGAAAATACAAGATATGTAATGTGGATCACCAAAAAGGCTACCAAGAAGAAATCTTACAAGATCTAATATTACATGTAAGAGCTATTTCATATTTCTCTAATACAACATAATATTTGGCTATATGCAGATAGCCACCCAAGATCAAAGAGCTTCAATTTGAAAGCACCAAAAATAACTAAAATGATAAAATAGTATATTTTATCAAAGGATGCAATTATATAATTGAGATTACTAAAGTACACAAGGTGGGTATATATAGGACACAACCAAGATATGTGATACAAATAATGTGAAGTAAAGGAGGTTTACTCATGTGTGTAATTCAACTCCACCAAATAAGGAAAGTATAAGCCATGTATAGATATGCAACCTACATAAACAAGCTTGTCCTATCCTAGGTGCAAATATATAATAAAGTAATTGGCTAAATGTAAGAAGATAAATATGTTCTGACACTTAAGATTACATGTTCCTAAAATTGGTTGTGGACCAAATCTAACTAAAGAAATGGACTTAGAAGTATTAGTAAAGTGATCATAGTAGTTTCTAATATTTGTGACACATTGAGACAATACCATTTGATTTGGGTGGCACTACCCAATACTTAAGCACTTGGGATGATTTCACTCAACTTTCATGCAAATCCTCATGCTTGACATCTATCCAATTGGGGTATTGGTGTATTTTTATCTTGGGTTATGAAAACTTTATGGATTTCTCATCAAGTGATATTATGGGTCATGATTTATAATAGGATCTCTAGATATTTCTTTGATAACATGTTATTGATGTCTAAAGTTGATTAGGAAATGAAAAAAGGGTTTGGATATATAAGATGCTATCTCATTTAGTCGGCTCTATTGGTATTTTCAATGTTAATGATGGCATTGGAAAAATCTAAGTGTGTGGTATTATGTATGTTGAATTTTATGTGTGTAGGTTTATGAGACATTTCATTAGGCTAAAATGAGAGACTAAACCCTAGGTGAGGTGTGTAAGTGTAATGGAGGGAACAATGAAGTGATAAGAGATGTTGGAGTAGTTTGGAAAATGGAATTCAAGTACTTAGGGGTCATAAAATATATAGATAATTTATAATGACCAAGTAGTGATATGGAAAAAATATGAATACGAAAATTTCTAGATGACTAATTACATTAAACCAATCTTGCAAAAGGTATAATCTTCTTGAGAAACCATCTATATACCTAGAAATCATTTGTAAATAAAAAAATGTGAAAGCTACAATGTATTAAATATTTTTGTGCACCATGTGTTTATGGGCACACAAACCATATAGCTGTTATGCTAATCGAAAAATAGTACAATAATACATAGGGAATATGGATAAGTGCAAAAATATGGGGGCCAAAAAAGGGTCTTAAGTGGCCACTTTTTTTTCTAAAATTAGGAAATACTGACCTTGAATGACAAATTGAGGATACTCACACTCAAAATTTTAAGATCTACAACAAAAATAATGTTTTTAGTGCTTTGAGTCTACTTTCTAAACTACTATTTTTTTTAAATGGCAGAGACTAAGGGGTTCAAAAAACAGAGCCATAGAAATTGGTGTTGTTTTTGTCAAAAAATATAACATAGCATCTTTTGTGGCTCCCTCAAAAGTTTAATTTTTTTTTGGTAATATTAAAATCGCTTCAGTGAGAAATTAGCTAACAACATGTAGTTTATGCCCAATTTTTTTGATAATTTTTAATGAATATTCATCTTTTTACTAATTTTAAAAGTGGACACATCCTAAAAAATAGAATTTTGGTTGTGCTACCCCTATCATTTTTTAAAACTATTTTTTTGGAATATTTGTAGAATGGAGTCTAGTTTATAAAAATGAAATTTATTTGAAATTTCAATCAACAGTTAAAAACTAAAGTAAAAAATACCAAACACTAGTTTTTGACAAAAAAATAGACACAAACAAAAGAAATTAAAGATGAAAAAGCAAGATGCAACGTGAGTGCATTATAACGTGCTCACATAATAACGTGAGCTCATTATAATGTGTGTGCGTTATAACGTGCTCACGTTATGTCACAATTTTGACATAATGTGAGCGTGTTATAATGTGCTCACTTTATGTCTTGTTTTGTATATTGCTTCCTTTTGCAAAAAAAAATCTTTATGTTTCCCAATCTTGACATAATGTGAGTGTGTTATAACGTGCTCACGTTATGTCTCGCTTGAAATTATTTATGTGCAAGTTTGTTAAATGCATGTTTGAGGTATGTATGTTTGTATATATATTTGTATGTATGTATGTATGTATTTATGTATGTATTTATGTATGTATGCTTGTATGTATGTATGCATGCATGCATGTATGTATGTATGTATGTATGTATGTATGTATGTATGTATGTATGCATGTATGTATATATGTATGCATGTATGTATATGTGTATGCATGTATTTATGTATGCTTGTATGTATGCTTGTATGTATGTATGTAAGGGTTTTGGGTTTAGGGTATATAAGGGTGAGGGTATAGGTTATAGGGATGAGGGTTGAGGTTTATGGGTTTAGGGTTTAAGGTATAGGATTGAGGGTTGATGGTTTGGGGCTTAAGTAATAGGTTGAGGGTACAAGGTAGAGGGTTGATAGTTTACAATTGAGGGATAATATTTAGCTTTTTGAGTGTATAATATTAAGTGTGTAAGGTATAGGGATTAGATTTTAAGATATTGGGTTTAGGGTTTACGATATGGACTAAGGGTATAAGGCATAGGGTGAAGGATTGAGAGTGTATGGTTTAGGTTTCAAGTATAGGGTTGAGGGACAATATTCAAGGTTTAGGGTATAAGGGTGAGGTTATAACGTGTAAGGATGAAGGGTTGTGGGTGTAGGGTTCAAGGTTTAAGGTATAGGTTTGAGGATTGAGGGATCAGAGCTTAAGTATATGGTTGAGGGTTGAGGTTTGAGGGTTTACAGTTGACGGTTAATGTTCAAGATTGAGTGCCTAAGGTATGGGGTTCAAGGTTTAAGGTTGAGGGTATAAGGAATAAGGATGAATGTCAAGGTTTTAGGGAATAAGTATAGGGTTGACGGAATAGGGTATAGGGTAGAGGTTTGAGTGTTGAGGGATAATATCTAGGGTTGAGTGTCCAAGGTTAAGTGTATAGGGTATAGATCCATTAGGGTTTAAGATATTAGCTTGATGGATTAGGTCTTAAGTATAGGGTTGAGGGTTGAGGTTGTAGGATGTAGGGTTTAGGGTTTAAGGGTTGAGGGATTAGGGTTGAGGGTTGAGGGTTTATGTTTAAGGGATAAGGTTTTAAGGGTTGAGGGTTTAAGGGTTGAAGGATTAGGGGTTGAGGGTTTAGATTTTAAGGATGAGGGTTGAGGGATTAGGTTTTAAGGTATAGTGAGGGTTGAGGGATTAGGGATATAGTTTATGGTTTAAGGTTTAAGGGTTGAGGCTTGAGGCTTTAGGGATAGGGTTTAGGGTTGATGGTTAAGGGATTAGGGTTTAAGGGTTTAGAGTTTAAAGGTTTGGGGTTTAAGGGTCAAGGGTTTAGGGTTTAAGGGTTAAGGTTTTAAGGGATTAGGATTTGAGGGTTGAGGTTGAAGAGATTAGGGTTTAAGGTATAAGGTTAATGTATTAGGGTTGAGGGTTGAGGGTTTAACATATAGGGTCAAGGGTTGAGGATTTAAGGTATAGGGTTGAGGGATTAGGATTGAGTGTCTAATGTATAAGGTAGAGGGTTTGAGAGTTGAGGGTTTAGTGTTTAGTGTTTAAGGGTTACGGGTCAAGGGATTAGGGTTTAAGGTATAAGATTGAGGGATTAGGGTTGAGGGTCGAATGTATAGGGTAGAGGGTTGAGGGATTAATGGTTTAAGGTATAGGGTTGAGGGATTAAGGTTTTTAAGGGTTGAGGGTTGAGGGTTGATGGATTGATGTATTAAGGGTTTAAGGTGTAAGCTCAAGGGATTAGGGTATAGGGTAGAGGGTTGATGGTTTAAGGGTTTAAGGATTGAGGGTATAGGGTTGAGGGTTTAAGAGTTTAAGAGTTGAGGGATTAGGGTTAAAGGTCCAATGTATAGAGTAGAGGGTTGAGAATTGAGGATTGAGGGTTTAATGTATAGGGTAGAGAGTTGAGGGATTAAGGGTTTAAGGGTTGAGGGATTAATGTATTAAGGGTTTAATGTATAGGTTCAAGGGATTAGGGTTGAGGGTTTAATGTATAGGGTAGAGGGTGGAGGATAGAGGGATTAAGGGTTTAAGGGTTGAGGGTATAGGGTTGAGGGATTAGAGTTAAGGGTCCAATGTATAGGGTAGAGGATTTAATGTATAGGGTAGAGGGTTGAGGGATTAAGGTTTTAAGGGTTTAAGGGTTTAAGGGTTGAGGGATGAGGATTTAAGGTTTAAGGGATTACAGTTCAGGGATTAGGGGTTCAAGTATTAGGGTTGAGTGTATAATGTATAGGGTAGAGGGTTTACATTTGAGGGTTAAGGGTTGAGGGATTAAGGGTTTAAGGGTTGAGGGATTAGGGGTTTAAGGCATAGGGTACATGGATTAGGGTTTAGGGTTTAATGTATAGGGTTGAGGGTTGAGGGTTGAGGGTTGGGGGTTTAAGGTATAGGTCTAAGGGATTAGGGTTGATGGTTTAATATATATGGTAGAGGGTAGAGGGTTTAAGGGTTGAGGGTATAGGGTTAAGGGTTGAGGGTTGAGGATTTAGGGTTAAGGGTTTAAGGGTTGAGGGTTGATGGTTCAAGGGTTGAGGGATTAGGGGTTAAGGGTTTAGGGTTTAAGGGTTGAGGGATGAGGGATTAGGGTTGAGGGTTTAAGGGTTGAGGTTTGAGGGATTAGGGTTGAGATTTAAAGGGTTTATGGGCTTAAGGGTTGAGAGTTGAGGGCTTAGGGTTGAGGGTTTAAGGGGTGACTGTTGAGGGTATAGGGTAGAAAGTAGAGGGTAGAGAGTTTAAGGTTTTAAAGGTTGAGGGTATAGGGTAGAAAGTAGAGGGTAGAGGGTTTAAGGGTTGAGGGTATAGGGTAGAAAGTAGAGGGTAGAGGGTTTAAGGGTTTAAGGGTTGAGGGTATTGTTGGGATTAAGATTTCTCAACCTTAGTGTACTAATATTGATTAATTTAATGTATTATTCTATTTATTTGTATTATTTAATTGCCCATGGTGTGATGTCATCAATTAGGACCCACCAATTGGGTGGCATCCCTGTTGGAAGTGATTGGACGACACATCATCATCCCAAGTGAACATAGGCATCCCACTTTGGAATATTTTACTTATGATAGGTTCTATGACATGTCATAAGGCATATTTATGTATGGAGAAAGTTAGCACCCAAGTTGGTTTATATGACAAGTTGTAAGAGAATCAGATATTTTGGTCAGTTATGACGAATTCTCTTATGAATTTTACTATGGATCTTGTGGAAAAATTTATGGAAAATTTATGATAGATTTTATGATAGTTGTAAGGCATCTATCATAGGCTAGTATGAGCACATTTTGGGCATCCAAGCTTGGAGAGATAATATTGCATGTTATGACAATTGTAAGGGGTGTAAGGGAATATCGTAAATGTGTCCAAATGCATGTCTATGGCATGGGATATTGTGCCATATGTATTTGGACCCATCCTCTTATAGATGATTCTCTTGGCTTGTATTCTTTATATATTGTATGCCTTGAATTGTAGAATTTATAGGTTGTTTGTAGGTAATGAAGTGTTGCCAAATTCACTCCAAAACATGTGTTTTTTTAAAGCACTTGTTGAAGAAGCTTTGTACTTGGAGCTACATTGTAACCTCTATTTGATTTAATATAGTAGTATTGTGCTTTTGGAGGGTGGGGTTTTTTACCCGAAATGGTTTTCTAGTCCATGTATATCTGGTGTTTTTTGTTTATGCGTACTTGTTGTTCTATCTCATTATTTCTATGTATTTCTCTAGTGTAGAAAAATGTATCCCTTTACATTTTCTCACTTGTTTGTGACCTCCTAGTTAAAATGAACTCAATAATGCCTTAATTTAGTGTTGTAAAATTTATCTCGTTACATTTTTCACACTTATTTGGGCCCTCTTAATTATAATGGACTTAATTGTGCCTTAATTTAGTGTTGTAAAATGTATTTATTTACACTTTCACACTTATTTAGGACTCCCTTAATTAATTGATCTTAATTATGCCTTAATAAGCCCTTTAATTCATCTACAAGCCTAATACATTACATTTTTTGAAGGGGAAACTCAACATTAATTAATGCCAATACATAACACCTTACATTAAGCAATGTGTGTTCCAGGAATTAGGGCTTGGTACTCATTCACCAATGGGTGAATGGGTCCTCCCTAAGACTTGAAACCAATTTTTAAATCATGTTTTGGTAGTATTTTTATGATCCTAAATTCAAATTTTAAAGGGCGGCTTGTAATGTTTGAATTTCAAGAAATTAAGGATAAATGTTTATAAATACAAGGTTATTTTGATCAAATTGGGTCTAAGGAAAAAATCTAGTAGGAGCTGAACTTTACAAGAGCAAAGATTATTGTCTAGAGTATTTAAGAGAATATTTCTTCATCATTTGTTGCATCATTCAAGATCTTCAGTATCATGTCAAAGCTATGCTCTATCATTCATATTTTTGGAGCTAACATTATGATGTAGGTTCCAAGATCAAGTTTAAGTGTTCAAAGCAAGATTTAAGTGTCAAGATCCACATCCATTGAATCCATTTCATGCAAGATCAACATCAAGATTTCAGTCCTTTAAAGGTTTAATTAAGGGTTTGGTGAGTTGCAACATCACATTCGTTCATTCATCATTCCTTCATGTTTCATTATTTCATTTCAAGGTTTAATTACCAAAATGGGGTTTGACCAAGGAAAACCCCCATTGAACAAAAAAAAACATTTTCCCCTCTTGATTTTTGATTGCAGATTTGGGTGGAAGAAAAGTTGAAGATCTCAAAGTTGCAAAATTACAAAGTTCCATTTGTTGTCATCTTTTTTGTGATCTCACGAAAACTCAGATCCCTGATTTATTTTTGGTTGTGTGATCATGAAACTCGTGAATCTGGAAGTGCATACTGTGAACATAAAATTCCCAAGCTCCCTTCGGGTGATTTTGTTTTGCTTAAGTACCAGCCACGCTTTCCTTTTAAAAGGCAATATTAGGCTCCTTTCACAAAATCTCATTACGAATGTTGCCACCTGTCAATTGAGCGCTCCTCGCAAGGTTTTCTTCCTCTCAATTTTGAAAATCTTGCGCCATGCTTCCACATGTCAACATTTCACAATCTTAAGTCTATCTTTGCATTGCTCTCCTTTTAGGCCTCGACCACTCGCCACGTAGCATCAGTCTGTGCACATTCCTTGACGGACCCCGCCTTCAATGTAGTATTTTCGAAGACCTCCACGTGTCTTCACAACACAAGTTTTTCATCGGTTAATGGGGAAAATGAATTTCGGCCCCGAACGCTTGCCACGCGATTTTCTAGAAGCTTCCTCGCAAAGGAAAATAGGAAGGCAACAACCCATCACCAATTGCCATATTTTGTAACTTTCGCCATGAGTAAATTGCATGTGTCAATGCTCTGGTCTATTAGGACCACCTCCATCATTCACAGGGGATGCATCTGACTCTAGGGCGTCCTCGTTCATGGCTCAAATATTTTCAATTGCAACAATAATGGGGAAATCATTGCTAAATGCATCATTATTCATGATCAGAGGATGTTTTTTGTTATTGGCTCACCGAGCTAGGTTTCATTATTAATATTGCTTCTTCCATCGAAGCAAGGGTTCATATTTTGAGAGGAAAATACTGGTAGAAGAACCTGGCCTTTACCACTTTTTATATTATTGTAAATAATTATAAACTGGGCCATTGCTCGACCTTTATGTTTTCTTGAAGATTTTTTAGAAAGTTTTATTGTGCCATTGTGGTGCTAAATGTTTCATTTGTAGAACTTCTATAATTTTAATGCAATTTTGTTGGTTTAGATCATGTCTTTGACTCCTCTTTTCAGTAAATGTGTATGAATATTATTTTATGTCATTAAGTGAATCATTTAGATTTTCTTTATTTCCTTTCATTCTAGAACATAACAGATTGTTGAACCGGCCCTTAGATCGCATCTACAAGATAGATCTATCATTCCTCACATCTAAGTCTCGGTGCATCGCCCTAGTTAGATACTTTTATTTTTTATACTTGCTTTCTTTTCCCATCCAAAACCCCAGTTATAGAAGAGCCATCTTTAAAATTCGGAGGTCACTCAGTTTAGCACAATAGGTCCCCCCTTTAACTGAGTTTCCTACATAGTTCTATTACCTTGCCATTTTTTGGCATCAACAATTTTTTCTCTTTCTTGGCACGTCCGGTGGGACCACTTAAAAATACCCAATCAAAAGGGTGTGCAGGTCGTTGGCCTATTACTAGGTCTCGAACCGCAAAAAATCTTGGGTTCTTAGTGCCTCCACTAGTAAAAATACATATCCAAACCCGCCTAGTAGAGCTTTCCAATCCCAACCATAATTTTGATCGCAAACCAAAATTATGTGGCCTGGGACGTCGAAAGCCCCTTGTATCCCCAATTGTACCTACTGTATGGGCCCTTATCTCGATCTCTGCTCTTAAAGCTATTCCAAAGTTAACTGAAGATGGCTTGAGAAAACCATTTGAACATCTACAAGATGTTGCAGATGTGTGTCTGGTGTATGGAGTTACAAATCAAAATATAGTGTTGAGATTGCTTGTTGCTTCTCTACGAGGAAGAGCACTAGATTGGTATCGCACTCTACCAGCTAATACTATCGATACTTGGGATGATCTCAGGGATCCCTTTTATGAAATATTTTCTAACAATGGAGATATATCTTTTCTATATCACCAACTATCAATGATCAAGTGGGCCCCCTTCGAAGCCATGATCGATTTCAATGCTCGATTCCACACAACTTGGCAAAGGATCCAAAATGCCATCTGACTGCTGACTGAGTTGGTGTTTATGTTTTACTTAAGGTCCATCAACACCAACATCTCCATGATGATCTAGTCACTTGACGGGACCACGTTACTAGATGCATACAACATAGCAGTTAAGGCAAAGAACAACCTAATTGAAACCAGGAAGTTGCCACCTCAACCCATTATGTTGATATCCCCTAAAATATCAAATTTTTCTTAGGAGATTCCATCTACCAATGCACCTGAGCTGCCCCCATCTATGTATACATATCTGAGTGTGCCCCAAAATGTTGCTTCTAAATCCAACGCTTCAAAAGACGAGATAAGCGATGTAAGGGAGATGTTACAGAACATGAAAAATGAAGTAACCACTATCAAGTGTAACCAGGTTGCTCCTCTGAGATCGTCCTACCAAGGCTATCAAAGTGGAAAACCCTCCTACCAACAGAACCGATCTCAAGGAGTTGCACGCATGACCCCGCCAACTCAAACAAATCACCAAATAGTGTCAGTACTGACTCCGCTAGGGTCGGCTCAAACTAGTACAAGCAAAGAGTTGATCGCAGGGTAGAACAATCTCGCTGAAGATTTCAATTCATGGTGATATCCTTGCGGTGATGCTCATATGCCTCAGAATTGTCTACTTCGCAATTTGAAACAAAAAGTTATGGAGCAACGTAGCCAAGGCGTGGTGATGAATTCAAGATACACATACGCCTCTCCCCAAGCAGAGAATGCGATTCTCACCATACAGATGTAGGGAATTCCCTTAGAGCAAGAAAATGACATCCCTCCTGACCATGCTCTCCTCTCATTCATGGAAGGGGAGGAAGCAGTGTTCACTTATGAAGCATCTACATCGGTGACCCCGTAAGTACAATCTGACTACAACACTCAATCGAAGAGAAGATTCATAGGCAAACGGGCCACCCCATAATCTAGAAATGTCCCGGACCAACCCTCTGGCCCTTCCATGGTCACTTCACAATCGGTCACTCTACAACCATGCAAGGAGATTATTATCACCAAATCCAAGGAGCAGAAACCTCCAAATCCACCACCCTTCAATGTGGTGGAACAATTGAAGAAATATTTCACTAATGTAACCCTTTGGGATATCTTAGCCATTCCAAAGTAGAAGTCATTACTATAGAAGGCCTTGCAGAAAGATACGACTGAATAGTCAATAGGACAAAATCCCAAAAACACAACAGCCTCATCGCCTCCATCCAAAGTTCTTCTGAATACTACGGAAGAGGTTCCACATCAAGCCAAAGAAGAAAAATCAAAACCTAAACCCTTTTTCTTGACTCTCATTATGGGGAAGAAACTATTGCAGAACTCCATGATCAAATCTAGAGCCAATACTACAATCATGCCCAAGCAGATAGCTGAGGCTTTAGGGCTTAGCTATAAGCCCTTAAAGAGAGGAGTTATGCAGCTGGATGGGAACAAGGTTGAAACTATAAGCCTCATTAAAGACCTCCCCTTGACTTTTTTTTCCTGTCCTAACATCACCATGCTGCAAGATGTCGTGATCATTGATGTCCCTCCCATTTTTTGGCTCTGCCTATCCCAGGAATTCATTTCAAAGATAGGCAGATACCTTTCTTTGAATTGGTCCCACTTAATTCTCAGAACTAAGCACAGGTCCAAAATGAAGATAATATTAGAACCTCTACATGTAGAACATGTATTTGATGAATCCATTATCAACTTCGGAGATACTGATACCTCTATCGCCAAAGGAGAATCCAATAGTAGCAATTTTTTGAAACATGAGCAGGCAACAAAGACAAAACCGATCAAAAGGAATTTTCTTAACCTTAAATGTGGGCACCAATCTTTTCAGCAATTATCATGCTATCGGTTTGGTCACTTATGTCATCTATGATGAAGATCAAGAGTTCCCGAGGGTATTAAAGGACTCTAATCCTGAACAAGCCTCGAAGCTCTTGACATTACACTTCGACGGTGCGAGATGCAAAGTCGGCACATGTGCTGAGATACGCCTAACGTCACCATCCAATGAGCAGATCTTCAAGGCATTTTTCTTTCAATTTGCTTGTTTAAACAATGAAGCTGAATATGAGCGTCTTGTGCAAGGACTAAGCCTTGTAGAATGCATGGGTATCAAACAATTAACGGTGTTTAAATATTTTAAACTTGTAATCAACCAAGTAAGAAACATCTCCCTTGCAAAAAATGTTTGTATGCGGTCTTATAGGCATAGGGTTTGGGACCTTATCAAAGGTTTCAAACCTTTTAACATCCATGTTATGCCAAGGGAATAAAATTCAGATGTGGATCGCATGGCCATGATAGGATCTCAATTTCATCCTATCTTCAACTTAATTGAGAATGTGCACGTTGTGTGAGTAATCGTCTGACCTTCCATTCCTGACAATGATCGGAGCTGGCAAGTATTCGAAAGTGATGAACACATCACCTCATTCATTCAATAGTCAGGAGAGTTCATCGATTAGTTTCAGCCAAAACTTGAAGAAGCATACGAAGGACAAATCATCCAGTTGAAATCAAATAAGCTTATGAAAGGGTTGGTCACTCTCAAAAATCTATTTGATTGCAATGACATAAGAAATGATAGAAGAAAATTTGTAGCCAACCAAGTAGACTACACCGACCTGGAGGTTGAGAATGGAAGAAAACTTAAGGTTGGGAAAGAAGTCTCACAGTATGATAAAGATAGGCTCATACACTTCTGTGAGAAATACAAAGGGGTTGTGGCCTAGTCTTATGATGACCTTAGGGGGTATGATCTTGATATCATCCAATACACCATCGAGCTAATAAAAGGTGCTAAACTGGTCTGAAAAAAATAGAGGCCTGTCAATCCAAATATTGAAGCCTTAATGGCACAAGAGCTAGAAAAGAAGATCTAGTCCAAGATTGTATTTCCAATCAAGCACAACACGTGGGTATCCAACCTCATTCCAGTCTAAAATAAAAATGGAGACATTCATCTTTGTGTTGACTTTCATGATCTAAATAGGGAATCACTAAAAGACCACTACCCGCTGCCTTCCATGGAATCAATTTTGTAGACTGTGGCAAGTTCAGATATGTTTTCTCTATTAGATGGTTTCTCGGGCTACAATCGGGTTCAGGTTAAAGCAGAAGATCAACATAAGACTATGTTCACCACTAAGTGGGGAACATTTGCATATGCTAAAATTCCTTTTGGCCTATCAAACATAGGGGCTACCTTCCAGTGGGCAATGGCTATTGCCTTCAGTGAACTAATCAACAAAATTATCCTCATCTACTTAGATGATCTAACCATATTTTCAAAATCTAAAGATGACCATTTTGATCATCTAGAGAAGGTTTTCAAAAAATTCCAAGAGTTCAGGGTGTCCTTGAACCCCAAAAAAAGTGTTTTCAAAGTACCACAAGGAAAATTATTGGGGCATGTAGTGTCCCAAAAAGGAATCTCTATTGATCCTGAAAGAGTAAAACCAATCAAAGAACTTCCTCTTTTGGTAAACAAGAAAGGTGTACAATATTTTTTGGGAAAGGTTAACTTTGTAAGCAAGTTTATCTCCGATTTTGCAAGAATAATTAGAACAATCACCCTAATGCTAAAAAAGGATCAATTGTTCAAATGGACAAAAGAAGCAAGGGAAGCCTTCGAGAAGGTGAAAGATGTTATTTCTTCGGCTCCTGTGTTGGAAAATACTGACCTGTCAAAGGACTTGATAATGTATGTTGTTAGCAGCAAGAGAAGCATCACCATTGTTCTGATTCAAAAGGATGATGAAGGAAAGGGAGAAAACCCTATAGCATTCCATTCCTGAACTTTGAAGGAGTATGAGATGAACTATAACCTCATCGAAAGACAAGCTTTCACAATTGTGAAGGGGCTCAAGAAGTTTTGAAACCTTATAGCTTGCACTAAAGTAATTGTTTACGTCACACATTCCAGTGTGTGAGAGTATATCATGGATGGAGAAATCATTGACAAAAGGGCCAACTGGATCACTAAGATCCTAGAATATGACATTGAAGTTAGGCCTATGAAGATTGTCAAAGGAAGAGGGCTATGCGAATATTTGGCACATGACGAAGAGATGGAAATTAAGGAAGAACAAGCAGAGATAGTCCTAACAAACGAGCCTAAACCTAAAGGCTGCTTGTTGATGGATAGGTTAATATTTATGCACACTAGCAAGTATCCATCGAGACTTTTGTCTCAAAGAAGAAGATTCTATCGGCTACAAAATAGTGGGTACTCACTTATTGAAGGGATCCTTTTTAAAAGGAATTTCAACGGCATCCTATTGTGATGCATCACTATGGAGCAAGCAAAGAAATTTTTCAACTCCTTCCACGATAGCCTAGAAGGTAGACACTTCTTTATGAAGACCACCGTTATCAATATTTTTCCCGCTGGAGACTTCTGGCCTAGATTGTTCAACGAATCTTACAAAATGATAAAAGCCTGCAAAGAGTGTCAATTCTACATAGGGAGAAGACAAAATTTTGCCATGCCTCTCAATCCGATAGTAGCAAATGAGTTGTTCGCATAATGAATGGGGACTAGATTTCATCAGGATGATCAACCTTGCCTCCAGCGCCGGTCACAAGTGGATCCTAATAGCCACCGACTACTTCATAAGATGGACTGAAGCCCTACCCCTAAAGAATGCAATGAAATTAGAAATTGTAGATTTTATTGAAGGGCTAGTGACAAGATTCTGTGTGCCCACGACTATCATCTCAGACAACACCAAAGATTTTCTAGGGTCCAAGGTAAGTCAATTCGCATTAGAACATGGCATATTTTTTAAAACATCCTCAAATTACTACCCACAAGGAAACAAACTGGTTGAGTCAACTAATAAGAATCTGGTCCAACTCATCAAAACGATCAGTTCAAATCATGAGAGGGAATGGCATAAAAATATTTGAACGACATTATGGGTAGACTGCATAACTCATAAGCAAGCCTTGAAGACTGCATCATATGAGCTAATGTATGGGAAGGAGGTGTTGTTACCAATATCTATAGAGATACCTACGCTACAACTTCTCAAGTCTCTAGAGATTAAAGAAAATAGAGCTATGGAGGTTCGGTTGGCCGAATCGTTGGAGGTACAAGAAAAAAGGGGGAAAGCCATAATAGCCATGACTAATCGCCAGCAGGTGGTTAATAGGTGGTTTGATAAGAAAGCGTCAGACCAAGGTCTAAAATTCAGGGAACTAGTACTAAAATTTAATGAAAGAGCCACAAAGCCTAACTAGCATGGAAAATTTGACAAACTATGGGAAGGCCCTTTCAAAATAATTAAGTGCAAACAAAATAATGCATTCAAATTGGAAAACATGGAACAAGAAGCATTAAGAATTTTGGTTAATGGGATTCACCTAAAATTGTTCAATTAAGCTTCAGATACTTCATGTAGGTGTAAATATGTAATTAATGTAATTATTTTCCCTTTCATGTTTTATCGGCTAGTTCTTTTCACATTTTTTCCCAATTACAAGAAGCAAAAAATTTAGGAGACCCATTATTACAGAAACAGAGAAAGACAATAATGTTCATATTGCAAGAATTAAGCTCCTATGTGAAGGATTCAATAAAAGTTGTAGAGAGCACAATAATGAAGACAAAGCATTGAAGATAGAAAATATATTTGTTATATATAATTTGATAGAAACATTGACAAAATGGCTTTGTGGCCATGCGTTCAAAAGTATGACTATATATGTGGCTTTCTTATATATATACAGGCAAGCCCTCTTTCAGGTATATATACATCAGAGAGAAAGGTGTGTTAATCTTCAAGTTTTTGGAGCGTGGACATTGTAGCCATCTATGTGAGCATTACCTTCGTCAACTAGAGCATTTTCAGGGGAAACAAGAAGGTTATCACCAGCAGCAATAGGATTCGGAATAACAAAACCAACACCTAAAACAAGTGACGGAGGGAACACAAGGTTCCTGAAGTCGGTGTACCATTCCATGTCATAGAATAACACTACATTGTAGTAGCATAGTAGGAAGTGGCAAGCATAGGTGGCTCTCTCACAGTGATCAACAAGCGAATGGAGCTAAAACCCGCTCAAAAATGACACCCATGATACCACCGCATCTTCTTTGATATATCTCTGCAAGTCACTCACTACTAGAAGGCCCAAGCCATACATTACATTAGTTACTGCTTCACCAAGGCCTTTGAGGTACCTCTTTGGGAAAATATGAAGCGTCAGGTGAAGTATCATGGATTTCAGAGCCTGAATTTTGAGCAACAAAGAAACAAAGTGGGGAGCATATATCGGTATTCACCTAATATTTATCGTCATACTCAATATAATCTCTACACAAAACCCATTTCATGGCTATAATGGCGAGTGAGTGTTTGTTTTTGGTCATACGTTTTAGACACCTATTGGAGATCTCTCCTAGAAAATTTGTTTGAGACTTGTTGCACACTAGCATAATTAGAGTGTTCATTGTGTCAGCCTCTGTTCAAAACACCTAATTCTAGTGCTATGCAAATTTAAAAGCTTACTCAACCGCCTAAGCAATTATGTTATCTAAATTGCCTAATGCTTTTGCTAGTCGCTAAGTGTAGTTATGCTACTATGACAAGGTCCTTTTATAGAAACATCTGAGGTAGCCTGCATCCCAAGCATAGTGGTAATCGATTCTAGCTTTAGAATCTCACCTAAAAGGCCAATTCAATTTTTCAACCCGATTGCGTCTACAAGTACGAATTTTTGCATGTAGGATTAAGGAGTGGTAATCAAATACAAATTGGTGGCAAGCTTAGGTGATGGCTCATACATATAGATGCTTAGGTGTCATGATATAGGCCATTTCAAGCTCCAAGGTTGATCATGAATCTTTCTAAGGTACTCATTATGACATCAACCTAATTATGCTTTCAGGGATATTAATGGTGAAGACATGCGAGAAGGTGAAAAGTAAGGAGTTGGTGGCTCAATTTCCCATGGAAATTGCGCTGAAGGGACGTTATCTCTAACACAATCATGAATTATTGTCTTGTCAAAAAGGGAAAGTAGTTCATTTCGCATGGACATAGGATTTGGTAGTACATGTCAAGTTAAATGTAGAAAGGCAAGCATTGTCTACCGATTGGAGGCAAGAAATTGAAGAGAAAAACTGAGTATCGCATGCAAAAAAAATAGAAAAGAGTATAAGACCTCTTGAACACGCAAAAAGACTTAGAAAATTAGAATTGTCAAAAGAACCAGGTGCGGTGAAATTTGTATTAAAACTGAATGCTAAGAGAAGCAGATAATTCATTGCCCCGGTGTGAATTAGAGGTTGTCTGGTTGTGAATTCAAAAGCTTTGCATTATGCTTTAGGTGCTATTCATACCGTCTCAAGTATAGTTTTTGGGCAAAGGATTCACATAAAGATGGAAATTTCTCAAACCTCTTAGGCCAAGATGCAACAAGAAGCCTAGATTTTATTTAATATCATGCGCACGACACCAGTCATCGATGTCTTCGAGGATGTCTCTTATGCTTCGGCTAGAATTCCAGAAAAGACGATGTGGGTAAATACGTGGGTTGTAGAAAAGAAGAGCCTATGCAAGGATAAGAAGAGAATTAAAGAAGAATGGGAAAATCTTCATGAAACCATTCTTGCAAAGAATCCTAAGTCACTTAGGGAAGCAACTTGTGAAAGGATGAAAAGGAGTAGCGACACAAATTCCTTGGCACCTAAAGGTTAGTACAATGGACTTCCATAATATATGGTCCCGTTGGTACACTACTGCCCTGAATTGGTAGATGAGGCCATCAAGAACTTCAACCCAGACACCAACACAATTGAGGCTCGGGAAGTGAGTGTGGTCATATGCAAGGAGGCTATCTGGAATATGCTTTGTATCCCAGAGTTTCACTCCAAAGTGCCTCAAATGGATAATTTCACTCCAAATAAGGGAGAAACATATTGGAGGACCATCGACCTTGCGTCGAGTTTCTATAACATGGAGACTCAAAGGCTAGCTCAAAATAGGCCAATGTAGATGCCAGTAATGCATAAGAGATTCAAGGATGACATGAAGGATTCTTTCTCGATGATGGCGTTTGTTTGCAGCCTAGACATCGAAAAGGAGGTCCAGGAATTTCAACTCAGTTTGGGTTTTCAATTACACAAGAAACATTCCTTTTTTTCTGGTATGATTTTGCTAAATTCTTCATGCAAGAGATGCTCATCCAGATATCAGAATACTAGCTTCAACTCAAGTTCCCATCCTTTCTCGCACATATGTTCTTGCATCAGAATCTTGAGCTTTCAATTTTTGATAAAAATTAGAGGAGGAAGCCAATATCCACATGGACTCCCCTTCTCTCTGTGACGTATGACTACCACACATTTTTTGGATTATTTATTATATCTAATTTTTTAGGATTTAAGAGGAGACAACACTATCTTACGGTTCAACTTAGACCAAATTGATTTCATGCAGAACTTCACCCCAAGGTGTGATTGGTTTTTGGGCGAAGACTTCACATTCATCTAATTGTGTGGCTTCACCGGTTAGCCATTCTGGCTTCCGACATGTCTTATATACTAGATACTGGCGCTTGAGGTATTCTACCAAGTATCAATTATTGACGCCACCTTCTACAATGAAAAAGCAAGGAAGAAAGGATTTTCCAGCTACCCAATGTGCTACAAAACCATAGTCATGGCTAAGAGAAAAGCTCACGATGTACCGAAAGAAAAGTCAGCTCATCTCAGGTTGGTATGGAATTGTGATAAATGGAATTACAACCCTGATGATGGTTTTCCAAACTAGTATGTCAAAGTGACACACTACCCTCGGCCTTATTGGGAGAAGCGTCAGAATTCGGTGTCAGATGCAGATGAGTTTTGTTGTTGACCAGATGTAAATCCCTACTAAAGGTGGTCAATCCCCATGGCTCAAATTCTACCTCCTAACTAGGCAGTATGATGAGATAAGAAAAATGGGAACTACTCTCTTCAACAATCTGCTAAAGAACTATAGTTGGAAGGAGGAGAAGGTCCATGATTTCTGGATATATCGTCAGGAAACCCGATGCATCGAGGCCCCTCATGATACCGATGAAATGGATGAAAAATTCAATAAAATTATGGAACAAAAAGCATCCATATTTTTGACGTGAGTGGAGAAAAGGACTCCAGTTTAGAGGAAGCCAAGTTATAGTCAGATAGAGGAGCGGAACCAGAAATGGAGATACAAGATGCCATGGAGCAACTAAAGGGAAAAGTTGTGAAGCAACCTAGCAGGGTCTCCTCTAATGTATGAGTTAACATATCATGTACAAGGTCTTCGCTAACTTGCACCTAGGTGATAAGGAGGACCAAGGCAACCTCACCAAATAAATTTGAAACCGTAACGGTAGACGACTCACCTCTAGAGAAGCAGGCGTGGATTGAGGCATTATTTGGAGAGTGTTTGCAGGATCCTGAGGGAAGCAAAGAGCTGAAAATAGATGAAGGACAAAAATCACACGCACCATAGGTATCTTTCGCTCCCTCTTCTCTGGTTTCACAAGCCTTAGTTGCCCCTCGTGTGTTCGCAAAACCTCTTGGTTCATGCACCGACCAATGCATTTTGACCTCCATTCCCATGTTTGTAGGGGTTTTTGTACAGTTCTCTCATGTGGCCCCATTTTCCCTTACTTCCATGAAGAACCTCACACCATTCACTTTGGCCCATTCTGCGTCCCGAAGCCTCTCACACTCCACCTTCGCTACCTTCATCGATGCATCTCCTGCCACCGCAATGTCGGAGCCAATCCACTCTTCCCAGCAAATAAAAGCTTTGATGACTCTGCTTCCTTTAAGTCTTCCTACTGGTTCACATTAGAGTATTGGAGTATCCCTCCCTTCTCACCCCAGATAGTTAGTATACTACAAAAAAAGTCTCCTAGTACCACCACCCTTTCATTTCCTTTTTCCCTTCCTCCTGGTGCACCTTTTGTAGGTGGAATCATCAAGTCACCCTCTGAATTCTTATCAGAAGGTGATAGGAATAGGTAGGCATGAGAAATTAGAGCCCAAAGTAAAAAGGATAAAATTGCTAAGAAGCCGACAAAATCAAGGGTACAAATAAATTTTAATGAGGCTCAGCAGTCGCTATATTTTGCGACTATGTACCCAACTGTCAGGAAGCCACACAATGATATGCGGCTAGATGACTATAACATGTATGTCATTAGGCTCGATTTAAGC
Organism: Sequoiadendron giganteum; assembly: GCA_007115665.2. Taxonomy (NCBI): domain Eukaryota; kingdom Viridiplantae; phylum Streptophyta; class Pinopsida; order Cupressales; family Cupressaceae; genus Sequoiadendron; species Sequoiadendron giganteum. Next base: position 168,446,933 of record CM021104.1, on the reverse strand, counting down.
ATAGCCCAACCTCAAGACAAAATGGAGATGATGGAGGAGACGCAGTGGGTGGTGATCATTGGATTTCTTAAGTCTGGTTGACAACTAAGGAAAAGGGAAGAAGAGTTGAGAAGCATAAAGGATAGGGTCGAGGTCTTGCTCACCAAGGAGAAAGTCAGGGAGGTAGAATTTAAGCGCCTATCCCAACAATGGGAGGAGGAGATACAGGAGAAGAATAAGGAATATCAATACCAGCTAGAAAAGTTGGGACAAGAAGTGCGACAAAAGGATGAGGAGTTCCTTCGTCGACATGCTCAACTTGAGCAGCAGTTGCGGTAGAAAGATGTTGATTTCAAGATACGTCAGGCTCAATTGGAAAATGAAAAATGCAGAACTAAAGTCTTCATTAGAGCAAGCAACGACAAACAAGGAGCGAGTTGAGGCTAGCTAGGTTACAAAATCATAGATCCTATAGGGACAACTCACCACGACAAACAAAAGGGTTGCAAAGCTAGTGCATGATATGGAGCAAAGGAATGTAGAGATTGTCGTATTGAAATATTTTGCTTGATCCTTTATCGCTCAAAAAATCCTTCTTCAGGTGGCCCAACAGTTATACATCTAATATTGGGAAAGATTGAAGGCATTCTACCTAACTCTACAACCAACACTCTGATTTATGGCAGAAGCAACAAACTTGGGCAGAGATGTTGATGCGACGATCGGGCAATTCCCATAGTCTATCGCTGAAAGAGTTCTAGAGGCCAAGATATTATTGGAGAGGCTATATCAGGTCCCAGATGATGTTTTGGAAAATGCAGGGATTAGGGACCATATAGCCTCTGCTAAAAAAACCAACCAGTTCATCTACTGCCACGTGGCTATCCTTCACGTCGAGTGCACCACCGAATTGGATTAGCTCATGAAAAGCATGCGGGCTAGGTTCTATTACCTAACTCAAATGGGCTTACCATATCCATTCCTTAAAGATGATTTAGTGGCCACTATGAAGCATATTGCAGCAAATATCGAGGAGAAGCAACGAGATGGGTCTGCCTTCCAGAGTTTTAGTTAGCCCCTTCTTGCAGGAGATATTGAGGGCATCACTCATTCGATCACACAACTTCTTTTTCAACTTGAGTCCTGGGCTAGTATATTGTTGGCACTACCTTACAAAGAAGTTATTGATCTACCTGGAGCACAAGAGAATATGTGTGACATATTGACTCCATTTGAAGATGAATGGTTGCCTCTTCAAATCGTGCTCTCTAAGCTCTAATCAAGTAGCCCGATGAATAAGTCTCTAGTCTATCAACTAGAAATTTTTGGGTTCCTCATTCCGCAGGCGAAATGTCCCTGATAAGTCACCAAAAGCTGTGAACATAAAATTCCCAAGCTCCCTTTGGGTGATTTTGTTTTTCTTAAGTACAGGCCACACTCTCCTTTCAAAAGGCAATATTGGGCTCATTTCACAAAATCTCATTATGAATGTTGCCACCCGTCAGCTGAGCGCTCCTCGCAAGGTTTTCTTCCTCTCGCTCTCCTCTCGCTCTCCTTTCAGGCCCCGACCACTTGCCACGTAGCATCAGTCTACGCACATTCCTTGATGGACCCCACCTTTAGCGCAATATGTTCAAAAACCTCCACGTGTCTTCCCAACGTAAGTTTTTCATCGCTTAAGGGGGAAAATGAACATCGGCCCCGACCACTTGCCATGTGATTTTCTAAAAGCTTCCTCGCAAAGGAAAACATGCAAGAAATAACCCATCACCAACTGCCATATTCTGTAACCGCCGCTATGAGTAAATTGCACATGTCAACGCTCTGGTCTATTAGGACCACCTCCATCATTCGTAAGGGATGCATCCGAATCTAGGGAATCCTCATTTATGGCTCAAATATTTTTGGTTGCAACGACAAGGGGGAAATCATTGCTAAATGCATCATTGCTCATGATCGGAGGATATTTTATGTTATTGGCTCATCAAGCTAGGTTTCATTATAAATACCGCTTCTTCCATCGAAGTAAGGGTTCAAATTTTGAGAGGAAAATACCAGTAGAAGAACTAGGCATTTACCACTTATTATATTATCGTAAAGACTTACAGTCTATGCCATTGTTCAACCTTTCTATTTTCTTGAAGATTTTGAGAAAGTTTTACTGTGCCATTGTGGTGCTAAATGTTTCATTTGCAAAACTTCTACAGTTTTAATGCAAGTTTGTTGGTTTAGATCATGTCTTTGACTCCTCTTTTTAGTAAACGCGTATGAATATTATTTTATATCATTAAGTGAATCATTTAGATTTTATCTTTATTTCCTTTCATTCTGGAACATGGTAGATTGTTGAATGGGCCCTTAGATCGCATCTACAAGATAGATCTATTGTGCCTCACATCTAAGTATCGGTGCATCGCCCTAGTTAGATACTTTTATTTTTTATACCTGATTCATTTTCCCATTCAAAACCCCAGTTATAAAAGAGTCAACTTCTTTAAAATCCGGAGGTCACTTAGTTTAGCGTAATAGGTCCCCCCTTTAACTGAGTTTCCTACAGAGGTTTGTTACCTTGCCAATTTTTGGCATCAACACATACATAGGAGCTAAAGACCCATAGACCATTTTTAAAAATCCCTACATAGGAACCATTCTCCATAGGGCGAATGAGTCCTCAAACAACTTTTGAAAATAGTGTTTTATGAGAAGTACATAATATTTTTCCTTCTTAGATCTGCTAGAATATTTAATGTTTCTAATAGTGTTATGTTTCATCTGCAAAACCCACTTTTTACATGTCTTAAATGAGTGCATTTCGTATTTTAATCTTTCTACCAAAACCCATGTTCAGTCATGTTTGTCAAGACACTTTGCGCTAGAACATGACACTTTGCGACTGTTTTTGAGATTTGTTTTAGGTGTCCTCCACTCATCCGATTTGCATGAAATAAATTGTGTTTGTTATCTCTATGTTTAATCTACTCAAATCTAGTCTTATAATTTAGTTTTTAGTTGATTTACTATTTTTAGTGTGTCTCCCAAAAGTATTGTTCAGCCCATACACATGCATAAAGCAAATTGCAAGATTCCTCAAAGAATTCACCACCTAATGGTTGAAAGTGGATTTTAACTTGAGGGATCTCATTTCTTGAATGAAATAGAAGAATAGGTAGGTTCATTCACCCCATTTTCCCCTTTCTATTTATAATAAGTTTGATGAAACATTCTAAATTTAGTATAAAACTATATGTAGTGAACCCCTACCCTATTTTTCTATGTTTCAACCTCTCCTTATTGTAACTGTATAAGTTGTTAAAATGATTTTTTTGAACTCCCCCTAGTTAGATAACTATAGGAAGTTATTTATGCTCACCCGAGTTCCTTTCAGTTGGTATTAGAGCCTGTCCAACCTTGATTCCTTTGTTGGGTTAGAAGGATTTTTTAGTTGATCTTTGTTTTAGTGGGAGTTTTGTAGAAGTGTATTTTGTGACCTTGTTGTAGGAAAGAGATGGAAATCACATCTAGGTGGAATGAGATGGAGGAGTTTAACGATAGTAACATTGAGCTTTGGAAGATCAACATGGAAGATATGCTTGTAGATCATGATCTATAGGTTGCAGTTTCTGGAGCCAAACCATTAGGCATGAAACAGGAAGATTGGGAGATCATGGATCAAAAATCCAAGGGTCTCTTTAGACTCTATTTGGCTGATTTTGTTCTCTTGAATGTTCATGAAGAGAAGATTGTTGCTTCTTTGTGGAAGAAACTTGGAATTTTTTATCAGATTAAATCTTTGGTAAACAAGTTATTCCTAAGAAAGAAGATGCATTCTTTGAAGATAGAATTTGGAGGATCCGTGGTAGACCACCTAAATTCCTTTAACATCTTGATTTCTCAATTGGGTTCCATTGGAGACGAGATTGATGAACAAGACCGTTGCATGATCATGTTGTATTTATTTTTGGACTCATGGGATCACCTAGTGATGGCTATTGGAAGCACAACCACTTTCAAGATGGATGAGCTGGTTGCTTCACTATTATCTGAAGAGATGCAGAGAAAGTCATTTAAGATGGAGAAGGAATCCATTGTTGTTTGAGAAAGAATAAAGGAGAAAGGAAAAAAGAAGGACAAGAAATATAAGTCAAAGTCTCTAGGGAGATCTAAGTCTCTTGATAAGAAGTCTAAGGAAAAATGTTGGAACTATGGAAAAACTGGTCATTTTCAAAAAGACTAAAAGGAGGAGAAGAAGAAAAATAATTCTTTCTCTAATTCTAAAGTTGACAAGTCTTCTCAAGATGAAGAAAAAGTTGTTGTTGTAGCCTTGGCAACCCATGCATCGAAAGATGTGAGGTTGATAGAATCAGGTGCATCCTTTCACATGCCCTCCCATAGAGGTTGGTTCTCGAAGTATGAGGAGTACAATGGTAGGAAGGTGTACCTGGGTGATGACTCTCACCTGAAGATCAATGGTTATGAAAGATTCAAAATCAAATTTCTTGATGGAAGAGTGAAAGGTATTGATGGTGTTATGCACATCCTAGGTTTGGAATGAAACCTACTTTCTATAAATCAATTGAATGATTTATGAGTACAATTTGTTTTCTCTAGTGGAGGATGCAAGATGATGAGAGGAGTTATGGTGTTGGATAAGGGTTTTTGAGTTGGTACTTTGTACAAGATGGATGCATGCACAGTACAGTGCAATAGTTATTTTTATGTACCGAAGAAGAGACCTTTGGATTATTCATCCTCACCATTATATTTTACAGTGAAGAAGTGTGTTGCAACTACATTTGATGGTCGTGCATTTTGGGTACCTAAGGGTGCTCATTTTATGGAAATGAAGCTTCCTGTAGAGAAGACAATGTTATGAAACCAACAACTTAGTCACATTGGTGAGAAGGGTCTTAGAATCCTAAAAAATAAGAGCCTTGTTGAAGGCCTTGACGATTGTAATCTTGAGATCAAATTTTGAGAATGTTGTGTTTATGTAAAAAAATACTTTGTTTCTTTTTACTCTAGTTCTCACAAGTCTTCTTGGGTTTCAGACCATGTTCATTTAGATGTGTTTGGTCTTGTGAATGTTCCTGTGTTATCAAAATATGTATTTTTTTTTTTTCATAGATGATTATAGTAGAAGGACATTCATTTATTTTCTCAGAATTAAAGCTAAAGTCTTTAGTCGATTTAAGGAGTTTAAGGCCTTGGTAGAAAATTAGAATAGCAAAAAGATTAAGTGTTTGAGGATTGAAAATGGTGGTAGGTTTTTTTCCATAGAGTTTGATAAGTTCTATAAAGAGCATGGGATTGATAAAAATAAGATAAATACCTACACTCCACAACAAAATGGAGTTACAGATAGGATGAATATAATGTTGATGGAGAGGGATAGGAGTATGTTTAGTGGTGCTAGCCTTGAGTAGAAGTTCTAGGCTAAAGCAATAGCCACTACATGTTATTTAATCGATAGATTTCCTGCATCAACACTTGTTGGAAAGACACCCATGGAGATGTGGTCTGGTAAGAAGCCTTCGATGAGACATCTCAGAGTATTTGGTTGTGAAGCTTATGCTCATGTTCGAATTGAGAAGAGGTCAAAGTTGGAGAACAATGCAGTTAAGTGTATCTTTATTGGCTATGACTAGTGTTAGTGTGAAAGGGCACAATCTTTGGGATCTAGAATCTTAGAACGTTCTCTATAGTAGAAGTGTGATTTTCAAAGAGATGAAACCTTCCACTATTGAGCTAGAAACAGAGAAAGAGGAGAAATAAAATAAGGATGTAGTTCAGATTCCACCTACATTGAAGAAAGATGAATTACACACTCCTATTGGACCTAATGATGAGGAGAGCTCAAGTAGATCTGAAATTTTTTAAGAATAAGAAGAATAAACTCAACCTCAATCTTTGAGGAGGTCTATATGAGTTAGGAAACAACTAGAAAGTTTTAGTTATTCATTATTGGATTCTTGTTGTATTTTTTCTTTGATTTCTAACACTGATGAGCCTAGGATTGTTAGAGAGGCTATGGGTATGAGTGATGTAGATTCCTAGATGAAATCCATGGATGAGGATATGGATGCATTAAAGAAAAAAAGGACTTGGGATCGAGCACCTTTGCTAGTTGAAAGCAAACCTGTTGGTTGCAAATGGGGTTTCAAGAGAAAATATGGTCTTGATGGAAGTGTTTAGAAACATATGGCATAGTTGGTCACCAAGAGGTTTTCACGGGTGGAGGGAATTGATTATTGGGAGATATTCTCTCTTGTTGTGAAGCTAACATCTATCTGGTTCTTGTTATCACTTGTAGTAGTATATGATTTAGAAGTGGATTAAATAGATGTGAAGACAATGTTCCTTCATGGTGACTTGGAGGAAGATATTTACATGCCACAACTAGAGAATTTCATTGAAAAAGGTAAATAAAATTTGGTTTTCAAACTGAAGAAGTCTCTTTATGGCTTGAAACAATCTCTTTAAGCCAGAGCAAGTATGTGAACTTTGTGTTGGAGAGATTCAACATGGAAGATTGCAAGCAGTTAGTTATTCTTGTGATGCAGGGGAGAAAGCTTTATGTGAATGATTGTCCAAAATATCCCACTAAGATGGAAATGACCAAAGTATCGTATGTGAGTGTAGTTGGAATTTTGATGTATGTTATGGTGTGTACGAGACTAGACATTACCCAAGAAGTGGGAGTTCTTATCCATTTTATGGCCAATCCTTGACAGGTGCATTGGGATGTAGTTAAGAGAGTGTTTAGATATTTACAGGATACTTCTAAGTATGCCTTGTGTTTTCATGGCTATCCTACTGGACATCAACATTTTGTGAGTATTCATGGATATGTGGATTTAGATTGGGTAGGTGACATTGATAGCATAAGATTCACCAATGATTATTTATTTATGATGTTTGGTGGTGCTATCAGTTGGATGAGTAAGTGACAATCTGTAGTCGCATTGTCCACGATAGAAGAAAATTACATGGCAACCACTTAGGCTTGTAAGGAAGCTATTTGGCTTAAGAGACTATGTTTTGATATTGGTTTATATGCAAGATAGATTATTGTTTATTGTGATAGTCTAAGTGTGATTTTACTAGAAAATAATCCTACCTTCCATGCTACAACAAATCACATCAATGTTTAGTATCATTTTATTTGTGATATGGTAGAATATGGAAAGGTGAACTTGGAAAAGGTTGACACTTTGGAGAATGTTTAAGATGCATTAACGAAACTAGTGAGCATAAAGAAGTTCAGATGGTGTTATGATTCGATGAGCCTTAGGGCCTTGAGCAGAAGATTTTGTATGACTCTCAGTAGGTCTTCGACAAGTGGGAGAATGTTGGGATTTAGGTGTCTAAACCTTAGAGTCCTAATATTGATTAATTTAATGTATTATATTATATTTTTTTGTATTATTTAATTTCCCATGGTGTCATGTCATAAATTGGGACCCAACGGCTGGGCGAAATCCCTGTTGGAAGTGACTGGATGACACATCATCATCCCAAGAGGACATAGGCATATCACTTTGGAATCTTTGACTTATGATAAATTCTATGACATGTCATAAGGCATCTTTATGTATGGAGAAATTTGGCGCCGAAGTTGGGTTATGACAAGTTGAAAGAATCAAATATTTTGGTCACTTATGATGGATTCTCTTATGAATTCTATGACAAATATTGTGGCAGATTTTATGATGGATTTTATGATAGTTGTAAGGCATCTCTCATAGGCTAGTATGAGCACATTTTGGGTGCCTAAGCTTGGAGAGAGAATATTGCATGTTATGATGGTAGTAAGGGGTGTAAGGGAATATCATACATGTATCCAAATGCATGTCTATGGTGTGGAATATTGTACCATGTGTATTTGGATTCCCATCCTCTTCTAGATGCTCCTCTTGGCTTGTATTCATTATATATTATATTAAATGCATTTTAGAATGCATAGTTTTTTATAGGTAACGAAGTGCTGCTGGATTCACTCCAGAGCACGTGTTTTTTTTGAAGCACTTGTTGTAAAAGATTTGTACTTGGAGCCGCATTATAACCTCTATTTTATTTAATACATTAGTATTGTAATTTTGGAGGGTGTTGTTTTCTACCTAAAAGGGTTTTCCCCACGTATATCTGGTGTTTGTTTTTTATGTGTACTTATTCTTTTCTCCTTATTGTAACTAGATAAGGTGTTAAAATTACAAACATTGTAACTCTCCCCTACTTAGATTAGTGTAGGAAGTTGTTTCTAATCACCTAACTTCCTTTCAGGTATAGTGTAGAGGGTTGAAGGTTTGAGGGTTTAAGGTTTTAAGGGTTTAAGCATTGAGGGTATAGGGTATTAGGGGTTGAGGGTTGGGAGTTTAAGGGTTGAGGGTTGAGGGTATTAGGAGTTGAGGGTAGAGGGTTTAAGGTTTAGGCTTTAAAGGTTGAGGGATTATGGTTGAGGATTTAAGGGCTTAGGGTAGAGGGTAGAGGGATTAGGCTTGAGGGTTTAAGGCTTGAGGGATTAGGGGTTGAGGGATTAGGGTATAAGTTTGAGGGTTGAGGGTTGAGGGTTGAAGGTTTAAGGGTTTATGGGTTGAGGTTATAGGGTTGAAATATTATGGTTGAGGATTGAGGGTATAGGGTTGAGGGTTTAATGTGTAAGATAGAGGGTTGATGGATTAAGGGTTTAAAGGTTGAGGGATGAGGGTTTAGGGTTTAAGGTTTAAGGTATTAGGGTTGAGGGTCCAATATATAGGGCAGAGGGTTGAGGATTTAATGTATAGGGTAGACAGTTGAGGGATTACAGGTTTAAGGGTTGAGGGATGAGGGTCTAGGGTTTAAGGGATTAGGGTTAAGGGATTAGGGTTGAGGGTTGAGGGTATAGGGTTGAGGGTTGAGAATTGAGGGTTGAGGGTATAGGGTTGAGGGTTGAGAATTGAGGGTGGTTGAGGATTCAATGTATAGGGTAGAGGGTTGAGGGTTTAATGTATAGGGTAGAGGGTTTAGGGATTAAGGGTTTAAGGGCTGAGGGTATAAGGTATAGGGATAGGGTTTAGGGTTGAGAGTTAAGGGATTAGGGTTTAAGGGTTGAGGGTTTAAGGGTTTATGGTTTAAGGTATAGGGTAGAGGGTTGAGGTTGTAGGATATACGGTAAAGTGTTTAGGGTTTAGGATTCAAGATATAGGGTTGAGGGTTAATGTACATGCTTGAGTGTATAGGGAATTATGGTGAAAATTCATATCACACACAAAATGAGACATAAATAGAACTTAGAAGATGTCATAATTGTTCAAATAAAGGTATCATTCATGGGTATAAGCACAAAGATGAGTCCACGAAACGTGGAAGTTTTTGCGTTAGGCAAAAAAACGAAACCGGCTTGCAAAAAACGGGATCCCGTTTAGGTTCGGGACCCCGAGCCAAAAACGGGAACTCGTTTCATAAGAATTTTTTTTTTATGAATTTAAGAAACGAGATCCCGTTTCAAAAATACATAAAAAAATAAAAATTTATGAAACGGAATCCCGTTTCTTAAATTCATAAAAAAAATTTTTTTATGAAACGGGATCCCGTTTTTTTAAATTTTAATTTTTGATCGGGTTTTTGCTTTATTTTTCAGTTCAAGAAAAGGCTTGGGGAGCTGAACCTAAGCTTTGGACCTGGTTTGACTTGCAAGTTGAAGGTCCTAGCAATGTCACACAAAAATACTGAGTTTGGGCATATGTCTGACACCTTTTTTTGCAGAATTTTTCGACGAAATTAAAACCCATTTTAGATGAGACAATGTAGATTCCAAATATGTAATTTTTTGTACAATTGGATTATTTTTTCTATTTTTCAATTAATTTATGATGAAATTGGTCCATAAACTTTAAATATCAGTGTTTTTTACTATTTTAATAACTTTTGATCAACATAACATTTTGATGAACGGATTGCACAAGGGAAAACTTTAGACAATTCTTTTCAATTTATTTTTAATTTTTTGCAAAAAATGATAACTTTAGGTCATCTTATGCGTGTCGTACACGACAATTTTTCTAAAAGACAAATATGCCTAATAAAAAATTATCAAAAAAAAAAAATTCCATAAAAAAATACAAAAAAATATCAAGGACAAGTTTCAGTGAGTCACAAGTCTTTTCCCAAAATTATTTAGAAAAATATGATAATTTAAGTCAAAATATGGATGTCGTACACGTGCATGGTATGGTAAAAAAAATAAAAAATTTAAATAGTGGTTTTTACAAAAGCCTATTGAAACTCAATTTGTACAATCTGGGTATTGAAATAAATTACATATTTGGAAACTAGACTCTGAGTACTACATTTTATGATTAGTGACTTGTTTGAAGATTTCATCTCTAAGTGCTTCAAATTTTAAGGTCAAATGTGTCAAACTCTGAAAATTAGGGAAAACACTTCCACTTTTTGGCCAAAAAGTGGACTCAACTTCTTGCCAGCACCCTCATGTACCTCAACCCAAGACCCTACTGACACATGATAAGAGTTAGGAAATCTGTACAAAATCAAAATTTTCATAACAGGAGCACACTTTGGAAAAGTTGAAATATGACCATTTTTAGAGCAAGCTAAAATGTGCTCACATTATAACACGAGCATGTTTTTTCTTGCTCTAAAAATGATAAAATAGGCAAGACACCTATGATCTAGGCCCACATGCTTTGTTATTCTCCTTCTACGGGTGATCTAACAAAAAATGCTTTCTGATGTTGTTGGGAAGAGCACATGGAATTTTTACACATTCCACCACCTTTGCATCAACTTTCCACCACCTTTTTCTAGTTTGCCAACTTAGGAAGGAGGAAATAATAGAGTTTTTACATCAAATTTGATTATATCAACTCAAGTTTCAAATTTTGTAGTGTTGTAATGTTAATTATGATTTAATTGTTATAATTTAACATTATACATTGGTTAATTGTATATTTTTTAGTAATTCTATTAGATTTATATACAATTGAATGTTGAAAAGGAAGAAAGTTTGTGAAAAGATCAAATTGTTGAGGAGTTTGATGCAAGAAGAAAAAAATACTTCACATAATTGGGTAATTTCTCCAATCAAATCTCTAATTTTAAGGCATTTCAAGTCATTATACATGTTCTTTATATTTTCCTTCATTCTCTTATGTTTTTTTGTCCCTCCATATCATACATGCTTAATACAATGCTTTGATTTTGTTATCATGTTGATTTTGGGATTAGATTTTGCTAAGTATTCAAAATTATGAGTGCTCGACATACATAGTTTTAATCAAACACATTAGATTTTGCTAAGGGATTAAATTAGATTTTGTTAAAATGCATATTCTATTTTCATCATTGTTTTTTTTTTAATTTTTGAAATCTATGAGCATTCAAGGGGATTTCCTTTGAAAATTATCATTATAACCTTAACCCCTATTGGCACATTTAACCTAGTCAATTCTTCACTCTTTGTAGTGGTTTGGTTGCTCTTATAGTATCATGTAGCTCCTAGGCAACCAAACAAATCATGGTTTGCATTGTTGCAATATCCACATAGTTTCTTCCTTCTTCCCTACAATCATTTGTCTAATGTCCTAGTTTACCACATTTATAACAAGGAACATCCTCCCTTATCTAACCTTAATCTCTTCCTCTACAATTTCCTTTGCTAAAATCATTGCAGTAACATCTATTGTCATTATATTATTCTCTATAACTAGTAGAATGCATATCTTCAGGGAGTTTGGGTACAACATTTTGAACTAAGTATATGTCCATTTATGCTATTGATGCCCATAATTTTGTTTGTAAAGAGATATTTTTCCAATCCTTTAGCCCTTGCCATAACCTTGTGGAAAGGTTCACTATTATTGTGGAAAGGTTCACTATTATTGCATTTGTGGTTCCACTAGGTTTATAATCCTCTTCATCTCTTCACTAAAATAATAATGAAGAGCAATCATCTATCTCATGATCATCCCACTTTCCATAAAGACCATAAAAAAAAATTAACCTCCTTGAAGACTCCCTTTTTTGCAACATTTCCTTAATATTTCTCACACTCTCTAAAGTAATTGCTCCTAACTTGTTGTCAAACCCTCTATAGCTGGGAAACAACTTCAAATTCACCCCAAACTAGCAAAATTCACTTATAGATGACAAATAATCCAAATGAAAATGTTGCTTAAGGCTTGATATGAAATTCACAACCAACTGAAGACTAATTTATCACCTTCAAAATGCCTTTATTTGATTTTCTATGTGTTGGAGTAGCTTAAATTGACTAATATGCACATTTTCAGACCTACAATATTTAAGTTTTGTTTGGAAACAACAAAAGTATAGTTTTCATATGTTGTAGGAATCTCATATGGTGAATATCTAGCAATTTTGGTGGCTAGAGATGAAAGGAAATATGTCACAAAGGCTGCATAATATGCCTAGTATTCTTATGCATTAGGATTGATGACATTAACTATGTGTAATTGATTATAAGGATTTTATGTCAATCATCCAATACCATGCATGTTATTTGGGTGTTGCTACAATAATGGGTTACACTTTCTAGGACATACCAATTTTTACTAAAATCACATATTTTTAGAAAATATAATGATTTAAGCCTTGAGAGGCTCCATTTAAAGGATTTTAATTGAAGATGGTTTGATCAAATCCCCTTTGATAGAACTCCGCTAGTTTTAAACCATACCTATAATGGAGTCTCCTCTACACCTATCAAAATGTTGATTAAAAACCACTTTTGATTTACCTTTTGGGGGATCAAATGAATTCATTTAAAATTTATGTTTTGTAAGTATGTAGTCCTTGTTATAAGCTTCCCAAAAAGTATAATTTTAAATATATTTAATTTGATTATTGTATTTATTTTTTATTTCTTGTGAATGCAGGTTTTTCACTGAAAATCAAGCTCTATGTTCTGCACATGTGAAAAAATAGTAGATTACCAAAAAAAAATCTAAAAAATATCTATGCTCTTGGTATTGATTTCCTTTATCCAACAAAAAAATTTGAATTTCAATACATACAAAAAAAATTGTGTTATGCAATAAACCTATGTCTAAATTATAATTTGTTTGACTTCAAAACTTAATTAATAAAAAAATATTCAATAAAAAACTATGAAACCAAATGAGGGAGCTAGATGTTGTAGTTAAAAATCTAAATTTGAAAAAAAAAAGAATTTTATCCTTCATAGATTTTTTTTTATGTGTTATACAATAAACAACACTCTTTAAAAATTTTGTTTACTATTAAAAACTAGATATCGAAAGAGATGGAAAAAAGAAATTCAATTTGATTCCAATTAAATATATATATATTTTAGAATCTATAGACCAAATTTTACAAATCACTAGTTTGCATCATCTTCAAGTTCTTCATGGTTTAGCATCTATAGGTGTTGGAAAGTGAAGATTTAGTTAAAAAAGTTCAGTTCAATGTCAAGTTTGGCCAAAAAGTGTAACCCACTATTGTGGGATCTCCCATTTAGTCTTATGATGTGTCCTTGTGCACTTATGCATTAGAAATAATGGCATTGTTTATATGGATAATATACATGAAACTATTATGTCATGCCTAGTGTGCTTGTACATTCACCATGATTGAGTGACATTAACTCTAGTGTGTAATGGATCTAATTGAATATGTCATATATGGTGTGTATTAAGGTTGAATGACATAGAATTCTTTGATTTTCATGCCTTTTGAGTTAACCCTCCATCATGAATTATGTGCATCAAAATCCTACATTATGTGTCTAGTGTACTTAACCATGCATCATGGTTAGAAATATTTATGATAATGTGTTTTGATTGTATGAGTTCTATTTTTAGTTTTAATGGTGTTTATGTCATTGAGTTGTATAGCTTTTATTTAAATTTCTAATGACATATATGTCATTGAGATTGTATGTGTTTCGTTTGAAGGTTGCATCAAACGCCTACCATGTGTTCTTAGTGAACTTGCTTATTCATCATGGTTGAGTGGCATTTACTCTTCTACAAGATGATTGTATGGATTTTGTATGAAGGGTTGAATGAAATATATTTCATTTATTTGTATGGATTCATTTTAATTTTATAACGACTCATGTGTCATTGAGTTGAGTGGATTTTGTTTGATGGTTGCATTTTTTGCTGCCCTCTTCATGCCCTTTAATGCCCCTCCTCACATGCCTCTTTTAGACTATCATTATTGTGTGTATCATAATTTCATGAAAAATTTAAGATTTGTGTAAGTTATTTATTTACTCTATAGTACTATGGTGGAACTAATATTTATCTCTTTTTCATGTTACAAATAAAATTCTTCGTCACGTCAAGGAAACGATCAAGGATTAAAGTTACTTTTAGAAGATATTCTCATAATATTTGGAGAGTGTTCTTTGAAAAAATAAATGAGACTGAAAGATGTCAACTATTTGTTGAAATGATGATAAACTAAAGTATAGGTCCATCATGAAGATTCTTGGGTTGAGAAAATTGGAGGCTTCAAGTGAAAAATCTATTGTAAAGAATATAATCAGTGCATATGAGAGTGTAGGTAACACCTCACACAAAAAAGATAGTAATGTCACAAGACATGTAATTACATCAACAATAGTAAGTAATCAAATGAATAAATCTTGTCTCATTAGAAAGACAAGTCAAGCATTGAGAATAAATACAAAAAATTCATCAAGATCCATTGGAACGTGCCAAAGAATTGAGGACACCAATGACAATGAATTATGGGCATTCTCGGGGAGGCTACTGATAGGCCAAAACTAGGGTATTGAGTGAAATAGATTTAATGTTGAAGAAATGGAATTTCAGTTTGGTCTACGTGTCAATCCAGGGGCATAAAATTGCGAAAATTGTAGTGGTTGTATGTGCAAGGGTTGGAGGTAGTGAGGTGAGTATTGATGAAATGCATCTAAAAAAATAAATCACTCATTTAAAATTGTTGAAAATTGAAATATAATTTCAAAAACCTAAGAACTATCAAAATGACAAGAAATTCTAAATTATTACAAACCATTTTATTTAAATCCTAAATAAAAATGATTCAACACACTACAATTTTTAAATGAAATGAAATTAAAATAAATAAAAAGATAAAATAAATTTATTGTCGGTTTGTGAGAGTGGGCTCTCCTCTCCTTCCATGGGGTGATTAAAACACTGCTACGAACTCATAAACACCATATATTTATTCTAGTAAAATATATTGCATTCTTTATTCATGCGCTATCTTCAAACTTTTCTTTTTATCGCTAGATTGTTGCTATTATATATTCATATTGTACTATTTTCCAGCATACTAATGTGCTCTCTTTAATTCTATTATATTGCTTTATATAATTAATAAGGCATAAACAAGGTGTTTACCAAATTTCTAACCCATTCCCTACTTTCACACGCTTCCATTTCTCATGTTTGTTTTTTTGTCTTATTTTTTAATATTATTCATATTCTTTTCCACACCACCTATTACATTTTTTGTAGCCCTATTTTATAGCATTTTCTCCTATTATCTTGCCATCTCTTATGGCATTATTTATGGCTTGTGGGTTGGAATAAAACTAGCCGTAAAAATAGGATTTTGTTGTGCCATAAAATAGCCATTTGTTTAGCCTTAGTTCATCATAATTATATGAGTTATAACAACAAATAATATATGTTATTTAGTGCCATATGAGTACAAATATATTATTTGTTGTTAGCACAACAAATAATTAGTTAAAATTAAACTAGTAGCTGAAATGATTTGTTGTTGTGAAGGCCGCATGAAGTCTATCATGAAGCCTATTATCTCCAACTTTATTGATATGATGCTGAAATTATTTTCTCATCATAATGATAGCAAATATAAGTAAATAAAATTTATTATTCATACATTTCATCTAAAAACTAAATTAAATATTACTTATATATATTAAATCATATGAAACATAAAATGATACAATATGGAATGGAAATGGAATGGGTATGAAGGCGTATGAAATAGGATAAAACATGGTATAAAATGAGACATAAATGGCTCTCATCATTTCCCCAACTTAACACATTGCACCTCCTCATAAAATATTTAATATTGAGAGGTTGTGATTTGGACTATGATCATAATGAATTGATTGTACCTTCTTCACCCTTGACTATTATAGCTCATTCATAATTACAACTTCTATCTATCACTCCTCTTCATAGAAAATTTTATGGCTTTGGTTTTGTTTGCCAATTTTTTTTTCATTTTTTTCAATATTCATACCTCTTTTGATTTTATTTTTTTTCATCATTTTTCTTTCCTCAGTTTTCATTGGCATTTTTTCTATAGCATTATTTTTTTGAATGCTATAATTCCATATAAATGAGCTATGTGAAATGGGTGAAATGAGAGACAATTTGAATGATTATGAGAGACAATATGGATACTATGATGAGTTACTTAAGGATAATGATGGGTGAAAATATAGATAATAAGTATGGCATACCTCCCCTCAACTTAAAGGATTAATCATCCTCGAGAAACAAGAAGAGGATAGGTGGAATGTTGCTTACATGATTAATATAATAAGGAATATTAATAAAGCTAAGAGATATAATAATGAAAAATAAAATCGATTATTTTACCAACTTGCATGTCCATTAATGCCAATATCTAGTAGCCATTGTAACTCTACAACTGTGATCTCCAACAAGGAAGGAACCAAAAATTATGACAAGGATTGTAGCCACACCACACATGAAAGATCTACATTAGGCTGAAGCATTATGGAACATACTAATGGTAGCTTGGATGCTCTCTTCAATGTTGCTAACACCTCAATTGAATGTGTAACTCCTGCTACAGGTAATCAAAGTCATGTTGAAATAATAAACTAAAGTAAAAATGAACTACAAGAGGTGCTAGGAGGCACTCAAACAACCATTGAAGCAATAGAGTGTACCTGCAAAATGATGAGCTCATAAAAAGAACACAAATATTTTTTATTTTTTTTTAAATTTTGATAACAAGTGACTGCTAGCAAGCCAGTTTTAAATCACTTACCGCTTAGTGGCACTGTGAAAAAAAAATTCACCACTAATAATTTTATTCAAATATAGTCTGCTAGAAAGCAATTTTCAAATTGTAGTTTTCTAACAATGCCCAAAGGTTTTCATTGTTATAATTTATTTCTTTTTTCATTTTTCATTATTCTTCTTCTTGATAAATTGCATATGATGATCAAAGAAATGAGACTCTCATTGGATGTAGAAGTGATACCATCCAAAACATGTAATTACATTGGAATACCTTCAATGAAAGTCACTAATGTATGTAGAACTTGAAATGATGACCAATAGCAAGAAATATACCTTCATCAAGATGGACCATGCATATTATTATAGCACAATTGCTACAAACAATCTTGATCCATTTAGCTCATGCCACCATATCTAGAATATGATTGTAGAAATTTTGAATACATGCACAATCACTTGGTGGAAAGAATTACTTACAATATAAGCAATCTTTCAAAGATAAGGCTATGCAGTGAAAGACCAACCGTAGTCTCTCAACTTATCCAATATTTCCATATAGCTATGGATTGGTGGATGAGTCAATCCTTATGATGAAGTAAAATGATCTACAATATTCTCAAGCTCCTTGTTTATTTCTTCAAGTTATCTTTGGACGTGTGACTTATGAAGAACTATTCAAGAACACAGTACTACAAGATTTAGGGTTCTTAGACATCAAGTTGCATATTTTCCTCTACATGGTATAGTATCAAGGATGGTACAAGATTCTTGTTTCCATGAGTGTTGAACATGTTTCACAATAATCCTCTGGTGATCTCCAGGAATGAAGCACAAAGAAAACTTTCTTTTCACCGTCTAGTTTTCACCATGTGTCTTTGGATGCCCATGTAGATAAGCATCATCAACTAGTATTGGTGCAAAAAGTGTTGGGTAACCAAGATAAAAAACCTATAACCATATTCTCATGACCAAGCATATCAAGTATAGTAATGCAATATCATCCATTTAATTCCACCATTATAAATATGTATTTATTAGAAAATGGATGGTAAAGTTATTTTTATGAATAAATACTTGATAATAATAAAATAGATGAATATCATTACAATGAATGCTTGTATAGACACAATATCAATGATAATTAACACAAGAATGCATAACTTTATTTGGTCCAAATCTCACACACATGGTTGTATTAGAAGAACCAATGAAATAATCAATGAAGGCTTTAGCAACAATCAACCAAAGATTTCCAAAACTCAATGGATTTCCCCCCAACTTAATTTCATACTATAAAATCATGAGGGAGTAGGATAATCCAAAGAATTAATAAAATACATATTTAATATCTTATATCTTTAATGAATGATCATCCATTTGTAACATGTTTGGTATGGTCATTAATGCATTCAAACCATCTTTTATATAAGTGTATGAATAACATTTATTATTGGACCTAGATCAACAAGAGTGTGAGGAATACGTACTTTGATCATAGGTCTCCCAAGATCTAGATGTTTGAAAATAAAAAACATTTATAAATGATAGATCTTGTAGATCTTGTAGGATCTCATTATGTATTTCACACAAATCTTGAATTATTAAGGCATATAGTTCACCATTTATTATTGCATGATTAATTGCAACACATATATTTATCATCTCAATGATAAAATTATAATCAAATTGAATTATTTTCTTATGTGTGTGGATTATTTCTAAAAGTTGTGATCCATTAAGTAGATAAGAAGAACTAAAGTTATTATATTTTAGCTGATCATATTGTTCCTCTAATTCAATTAGACCAAAATCACATCCTTTAGTTCTGTGAATAGATTGCAATTGTGATTTACCAATTTCATGCACATTAATGAAATGTAAAAGGATCATTGAAATCTCATTATTATATGCACATTGAACCACCTTATTATATAATAATAATTAATTACAAATTACAATTTCCCTTGGTGGACATGTTGGAGTGGATAATGGGTGATATGAATGGGATAATGAAAATGGTAAAAGTTTTTGTGGATATAGAGTGGGCGGGATTAAGTAGGATGAGTATAAAGGAGATGGTAATGATGGGTGTTGTGGTTTTTTTGAGCATTCATTTTGATATTTTGGTAAGATAGAGATTGTTCCCATTCACCATAAATGTTAGGTAGAGAAGCATTTTGTGAAGAAAAATATTGCCTTTCTAATCCAATAAAATTATAAGACATTTTAAAATCATTAAGCATACCATGATCTTCCTGATTTGATGTGTGTAGTTTTCCTTGAGTTATAAAGAATATATTCTCACTTCTACATTTGTTTTGTTGAGGCTCACTTATAGATTGTAGATCCTTCAATATAAATTCTTCATTTTCTTGAACAACTTGGCATGTGCACTTAAATTTTTCCCTATAACAATCAAAACAACAAATGATCAAATCTTCATTACTTTCAAAAATCCACTTTCCCTCTAAAAATTCATCAATTATTTGTTCTTGCTCACTATGGGAATACCACTTGTAGATGTTTGTGACAATGGAAATGGAAGATCAAGCGCATCTAAGTTGCATTCATTAGATAGAGGGGGTATAAAAACATCACTTTATGTCAAAATGACTTCCCCACCAATTTATTCTTTGATTTTTAAATTTAAAATTGATGTGTTTGAACTACCTTGAAAATGCATTTTTTATGGTTTTTTTTCTTATTTATTCAAAATTACTTCTTTACCTATCAACTAACTCACAAAAATTGGCATGAATATACATGATTTTGTCTTCTAAGATATATCTACAGACTCAAGCAATGCATCTATTTTAAAACAATGCAAATTAGGACTAATCACCTAGGCAAGGCTAGCAGTTGCGCAAGCTTTCATCTTAACGCATTCGTCCTAACTCATCTCACTAAGTTAATAGGCCTTTAGCACCTT
Source organism: Sequoiadendron giganteum (assembly GCA_007115665.2). Taxonomy (NCBI): domain Eukaryota; kingdom Viridiplantae; phylum Streptophyta; class Pinopsida; order Cupressales; family Cupressaceae; genus Sequoiadendron; species Sequoiadendron giganteum. The sequence goes on along the minus strand of CM021104.1, from coordinate 168,427,016 downwards.
TCCTCAACAATGATGCCAAAATGATAGGCCAAAACTGGGCTATAGCGTGAAATAGATTTAATGTTGAAGAAATGAAATTTCAGCTTGGTCTACGTGTCAATCTAAAACTAGCCATAAAAATAGGATTTTGTTGTGCCATAAAAAATAGTCATTTGTTCAACCTTGTTCATTATAATTATATTAGGTACAACAAAAAATAATATATGCTATTTAGTGCCATGTGATTACAAATAAATTTATTTTTGTTAGCACAACAAATAATTAGTTAAAATTAAATTAATAGCTGCAATGGTTTATTGTTGTGAAGGCGACATGAAGTCTATCATGAAGCCTATTATCTCCACCTTTATTGATATGCTGCTAAAATTATTTTCTCAACATAATGATAGCAAATATATGTAAATACAATCTAGTATTTTTTTGATCGATAATAATATCTATTTTATTGATAATAATAAAATATTACAAAGCAAGTCTCCAAACAACTTCATATTAAACCCCCTCCTCACCGCCATTGTGAGCCTCTAAAAAAAACCTAGTCCCACCTCCTAGCCACACTTCATCCACCTACAAGGATCAAAACAACCCAAAAAACCAAAAGATCTACCACCCAATGCCAAGGAAGAATACATTCAAAAAACAAAGGTGGTTGTTCCCAAAACACAAGGCCTTAATCATTACATTTTCAGAGTGTATATTGACCTAAGGCCTATTACAAAAACCCACCTCCATCCATTGCAACCATAGTGAACTATCAACACCAACCGCCATGTCAACACCAAAAAAGTGATCATACCTTTGCGATCAGATTTATCTTTCGCCTCCCACCTTGGATATTGACGCTCTCACAATAGTTCACTTCCTAGACTTTGAGTGTTGCGTCCTTAGCACCCGCTCATGCAAAACACCACCCTCAATTGCTAATTAACCCTAGCAACCCTTTATCTTAGTACACACACCAAAGAAACACAACTAGATGCATCCCACTCTCTTCTTGCATCTCTATCTACCCTAGAGGGCCAATGGATGAAAGGAATCAATTCATACGCCTCTGCCAACCTCACATTTTTTACCCCTTCCATCACATCTAACCATACCCCTCAAGGAATGTGTCATTCAAACTTTTCCATTAAAGCTCCATCAACCATCACTTATTAAGGATGATAATCTTCAAAGGAGAGATTTTGAAAGTCCTTTATTCTTCCCTCCCATTTAGATACAAATGTCAACACCCACTTAGATGGCACATTTTCCTCCTCATTTCCCTACCTTCTAGTGTGTGTCACCTTAAAGCCTTCAAAGAAGGTTAGCATTTCATATATGACATGAATCTATTTATGCAAATACTATGCTTTTTTTGTGCTCGTCATGATGGCATCCACAATAATGAGGGTGTCACCTTCCAAATGCAAATTTCTAATTCCCATCTTCCTTCCAAGTTCAATAGCTTGAAGTGTTTCCATTGCTTCTGCCACATTGTTAGTCCTTTCCCAAATTATTTTTGCTTGCATCATCAAAATATTGCCATTACTATCACTAGCCACACACCCAATCCCTGATGGCCCTGTATTTCCTTTCGATGCCCCATCAAACTTTATCTTTGTTCATCTATCCTTCGGTTGTATCCATCTTACAGCTTCACCAACTTTAGAAACTAGATTCACCCAAAATAGCCCCTTAGCAGGCCAAATCTTAATCCCTGACCACTACATTTGAAAGTGCTTATCTTAACAAAGTATCTATAAGCTCCTACTCCAACAATTTCTTCGATAGAGTGGTTTATTCTGAAAAAAATTCTATCCAAAGTTTCCATGTTTTCCTTGAATAACCACCTATTCCTTTCCTTCCAAATCTCCCATACCATTGCAAAAGGATAGACATTCCAAGTATAATAAAGTGTGGATCTAATATCCAATCATGACCAACAAATGAGAAGTTGCTTCAAAGATTCTAGTAAAGGGCCCTGCCAACCTAATTTACCATGAACCATACTCCAACAATGAGAAGCAACATCGCATTGGAGCAAGAGATGATCCACTGATTCCTCACCTCATTCACATATGATACAATGTGAAGGCCCTTCAAACCGCAACCTTTTTATTCACTCTCCTTTGAGTATTTGGCCTTGAAAAGCAAGCCAAGTAAAGGTCCCCACCTTTAGACGACACTCCTTACTCCAGAACAAATGAGATGGCCATACTTCATCCTGCCCCATAGAATCAAGGAGTTGGTACCCAATTTTATTAGAATAGCTTCCATTAGAAGATCCACACCACATAACCTTGTCTTCACAATTATTTATAAACACCCTCCTACTAGCAAAAATATCCTTCATTAGAATTTGTTGATCCACTATTAAACCCAATTGGCTAACATCTTTCCAAACCCACTCTTCACCATTATCACCTTGTTTTCGCTCCAAATAGTCCTTAACTCTGCTTCCCCAATGCTATATTAAAAGTAACTTCACATTTAGTACTTGATAATTTTCAGCCAAAGCTGGGAAACCTTCCCATGAATCCTCCCAGAATTTTTCCATCCGACCATTTCCAACCTACCATGTGATATGCTTAATGATAACTAGCCTACATGACACTATGATTTTAAATCATGAATATTCTATGATTGTCTTTAAATTCAAAATATTTTGACTTCAAGATCCTGACCCAAAGCTGATTTGTATTTGAATACATACACCACACCAATTTCACACCCATGGCCTCATTCATAACCTGCCAATTACATAGAGCTGCTCCCCCTTCACCTTTAGGCCTACAAATATTCTCCCATGCTAACAATGAAATATTATCCTGTTCACATGCCCCATTCCAAAAGAACTTCCTCATTTTCTGCCCAATAGTGCTAATAACCTTTTACGAAATCCGAAAACATATCATTGAGAAAATTGGGATTGCAGAAATAACCGATTTCAACATTAAAATGTGCCCTGCCAAGGTTAGCCATCACTCTTCCACCCATCCATCCTCCACAAACAACAATTAACCAATTTTTTCCAAAGAGACACTTTACAAGAGCCAATAAACAAAGGGGTTCCTAGATATTTTCCTAGTAGTGAACCAGGTCTCATCTCCAAAATTCTACTGATTTCTCTTTGCTTCCTTATTGACGTATTGAAGAAAAAGACTTCCAATTTCCTCCAATTCACACATGCCCTGAGAGCCTGCTATAATGATCAATGGTTAGCTTCATAATGTGAGACTCTCTAAGAATGGTTTCTCCCATTAGAAAATTATCATCCACAAATTGAAGATGGGAAATTTTTTCAACCCCCTTGGCAACCTTTATCCCTTTCCACCTTCCATCCATCATGTATTTTACAACCAATCTTCCTAAAGCTTCAACCATTATAATAAAAAGAAAGGGATATAATGGATCCCCTTGCCTTATCCCTTTTGAGGACTCAAAATAACCCTAAGGGCTTCCATTGACAAGCATCGAGAACCTTGGAGTATTAATACAACTCCCCACCCAATCAACCCAAACAACATTAGAACCAAAATTTCTAAGCATCTGCAACAAAAACTCACAATTCACCTCATCATAAGCCTTCCTAGTGTCCAATTTTACTATCATTCTTTATGTCTTTGCTTTCCTCGCTAAATGAATAGCCTCATGTGCTATAATAATATCTTCAACAATCGATCTTTGCGAACAAAAACTACTTTATTCTTCTGAGATGACTGACTTTAAGACCAAATTTAACCTATTTGCAATGACATTCGAAATAAATTTATAAATAGTATTACAAAGGGAGATTGGGCGAAAATCATTAAAAGAGATTATCTCATATTTTTTTGGAATAAGAGCAATCAAGGTGTTGTTAAAATATTTTAGCACAAACCCAAACCTCCTTGACTCTTCTACTACCTCCCATAAATTAGACATAAAAATGTCCCACAACTGTTAAAGAAACAGGCCAAGAACCCATTTGGTCCAGGGGCCTTGTCCTCGCCTAAAGCAAAGAGAGCCTTTTTTACCTCCAACATAGTTACCAGCTCCAAGAGGAAATTGTTTTGTTCCTCAAATACACATCTAGGGATAACATGCAACAACTCTTGATCCACCTCTCACACCTGATCTATGACAATATCTATTTTTTAAAAATGAACCACCTCCTTATTAATCTCCTCCATATTCCTTAGAATATTAGCTTGTTGATCAACAATAGAGAAAATCTTATTGCTCATCCTTCTAGATTTTACTAAATTGTGAAAAGATTTTATGTTACGATCCCCTTCCATTAGCCATGTTTCCCGAGACTTTTGACGCCAAAATATCTCCTCCCTTCACAATACTTCAGCATATTCATGCTTTAAAGATTTTTCCTGCACAAAATCCTGATCCGAAATCCCTCCCTCAATGACCATAGAGTGGAGTTTTCTCAATGCCTCTTCTAACTTTAGATTTTCAACAAAAATGTTTTTGAAAGATTCTCAATTCTATCTTTTCAGACATTCTTTTAGAAACTGGAGCTTTTTGAAAAAAAAATGTCTTATTACCACTTCTCACTGGAGCAGACTACCACCAACCACTTACCAAGTCCTTAAAAACTTCTACTTTAAGCCACATTTTTTCAAACTTAAAGGGACATCTTACCAGTTTCCCATCGACTTAGAGGTTAATACTGATCGAGTTATGATCTGAGCCAGTCAACGAGAGAATTTCAGCTTCATACATCCAATTTGCCACTTCCCAACCTCTTGCCAGGAATAAATGATCCAACTTTTCAGCAATGTTTAAAAAACCACACCTCCTCTTGGTCTAAGTAAAATCCCCTTTTTTGAATATAACCTCAATTAAACCACTTACCATGACAAAATCACTAAAATATTTTTGAGCCTTATTTCCCCAACCTAATCCACCATTTTTATCTTCAGGGTGGAGTATAGCTTTAAAGTTTCCTCCCAGCAAGCATAGAGACTCGCTTTCTCCATTAATAAAATTCATGATCTCCTGCCAAAGGGCCTTCTTGCCATCAACACTATCGGGCCATAGACATTTATCAGTACAAACATAAAATTTTAGATTTTAGAGAAGACCCTTAACCCTTGACAATTACTTCCTTATTGAATTACCCAAACATCTACCTTTGAGTCATCCCACAACACTCCTAACCTACCAGACTTGCCCATAGCTTCAACCATTGCAAACCTCCATCTACTTAAACTGTGCGTGAAAAATAGGTTGTCCTCATTTTTTAGCTTGGTTTTATGTAACAAAAGAAGAGTTGGTCACGTTTGATCAAGATATTTCTTGATCAACTACCATTTGTCAAGGGCATTGCAATCTCTAACATTCCATGATAAGACATTCATCCTTCCCAGGAAAATTCATAGCCTTTTCTTGACCTTAATTTTCTTTGACCCACCACACAACCAACCATTTCCAGCAATTCCCCTGTTATCCTTGCACCTCTTCTCTTCTTCTTGTCAACCTTTACATTTATTAATAGGGCTAAAGACAACCCCAACCTTCTTTTTTACTTAATGCCTAAAGAAGCATTCAACCCCAAATCATCTAAATTCAAATCCTCCTTTTCATCCACAGAGCCTCCCTTTTCATCATTGGAATGAGTTTCTTCCATTCCAGCTTCTTCGAAGGAGTTTTCAAGATCTCGTATTTGGGGAAATTTGAATATCTTTGTAGAAAACCTCATCTTCACCCGATGAGTTCAATCTCTTCCATTTTTACTAAGAGAATTAATATTATCAATCCCTTCCTCTCCAAATTCCACCCCATTCCCCACAGGGTATTCTAGCATGGGTAACTCCAAAGTTATGTTAGGGTTTTCTATTTGCTCTTTCAAAATCCCTTTAGGATCTCCATTCAAGGGTGGTTCACAACCACTATAGGCCGGGAAATTTATTCTTTTCTCCTCGAAACTCATGAACTATCCTCCCTTCACACTCAGTTTTTCCTTAGGCTGTGAATATTGATAGCACCTATATTCAAACAATAGGTCTATCTCTTTTCTTTGAAAAATATCTTCATTTCAAAGATCTAGGTTTCCCATGAAGCAGACCTTAGTCTGTTTATGATTTAGGGTTCCTGACAACACCCCCATATCCTTCCTTTCTGAATAATTACTTAAATTTATCAATAAATCTACTAGGGCATTTTGAGCCAGTCCTTTTCCTTTCTCATTTCTTAAGAATTCTCTTGCTACATGACCTACCCCTTTGCATAAGGAGCATGATTCCACCGTATCTTCCACTTCTATCATCTGCTTCCAAAAGCCTTCCCCTATTTTTAACTCCACCATTTCTAAGAGAGGATGAAATGCTTTCCAAAGGATAAAAATACGAGCATACATACTGAGCTCCTTTTTTTTTTCCAGCGCTTCATCAAGTTTCATAAAGACACCCAACTTATTTCCTATGCTTTTAAGTGTTTCTAAATTCCAGTACTCATGGGGAAGATTATACAATCGTATCCATACCGGGACTTCCTATATTTTCTCCTTTTTTGGGTCAAAGTTTGGTACCTAGTCCTTAATGTAGAAACCTTTTCCTCCCATAAAAAATGGCCCACTATTTAAAATCCATTCCTTGTCTTGCGCAGTTTGGAATACTACCAAAAAATACCCATTTGGGAGAGTTTTCAATACACAAACCTTCCCCCATTTTTCACTGCAGCAGCTTCAAACTTTTGCAAAAGCAGGCCAGACCCCACTCAATTTCATAAAAAGGGATTTCTCCTTATAAAGACACACCGAATCTACCCATTCTTTATTATCTACTATCATAGATATTACTCTATAATGATCACTATTATGACTTACCTTGGTCACCTGCAAAGTGTGTTCCTGGTTTTTTGGATGCCGAAATTTCAGTTCAATCTTTTTGAAGATGCCTAGGCTACCCATTCACAAAGTATAAAAGCCCCATTTGTTTCTTGGATTTGAAGATCTTTGAATTGAAGCCCCATTTTTAGGTTCAAAATTGCATCACCTAAGGTTTGTCAGAGCCTTCCATGCTTTATTGTGACAGCCCTCCCCATTTCTCCTCCTAAAAGGCCATCGCTCTTGTAAACTACCATAGCCTCGAAGCCCTAGCACCCTATGCGAAGCTCGATCCCTTCGTCGCTCCGCCATGTGATGAATGTAGTAAATACAATCTAATATTTATTATTCATATATTTCATCTAAAAACTATATTAAATATTACTTATATATATTAAATCATATACAATGGTAAAATGGTATAATATGGAATGAAAAATTAATTTGGGAATGGGTATGAAGGTGTATGAAATAGGCTAAAACATGGCATAAAATGAGACATAAATGACTCTCATCAACTACCATGAAAAGATAAACCAATTGTTGAAGCATTGAGATCACTAATTGAATAATTTTGGAAGAATATCACAAGGGTATCTTTGAATCAAAGGGATGTGGTAAGAAGGAGAATTGGTAGTCAAAACCGTGAGCCACATCTAAAGCATTTTTTTGATATGACTCAAACATAATTTTTTGGTAAATTTCTAGAGATGTATCCTCAAGTTAAAACTTGTCATAGATATTTTTAAATGCTAAAGCCTTTCTATGTCAAAATAAATCACACACACACTACTTGTCATTGTAGAGTACACATTGAGTTTTCTAACCATTTTGATGTTTATCGATCTATATGCTTAGATTTGCATACGAATAATATTTTGCAGGACTATGGCATATATGTCCCACCTAAATCTTCAAGAGACTTCATATCAACAATTTTGTGTGAAAGATTGGAAGTTCAATTATTCTATAGGTATTATTTTTGGATGATACATGTCAACATTGTGGTGGCTTGCAATGTATGCCAATATGTAAACATATGGAAAGTACATATGTAGTTGGAAATGAACTAGTAGAGTTTGGAAAGTATAAGATAATGGCCTACAATAAAAAATTGGAAAAAAATGTGTGATTTTGTTAGTCAAAAAATTCCAATGTATCAGTTTATGTCTACATTTTGTGAAAGTATAGTGTATGAGTATGCAAGGCATACCCACAAAGCTTGATGGTTTAACTTGAAATTCAAGTTATGTAAGGACACATTTTTAATTGGTAGCATTGTTTCAGTTGTCAAATTTGTAGAGAACAAATGTCTACAACCATAGCATGAGGTGAAATCATAGTATTACAGCTCCACACAGGTTGCTAGATTTATGCACATAACATTCATTCATGCCAATGACAATACAAAGGATGAAAGAAATATCATAAAGGAGTATAATTTTTATATTAGTGATGATTGCATATATTCTATAGAGTTTGTGCAAGGTTGCTTTTAGGTATTCTGCCATGATTTGGCTACAAGGGGCATATCATTCCATCAACATATCATATGGTCAGATAATTGTGCATCACAATTCAAGAACTCGTGGATGCTCTATTGGTTGAGCAGGATGTATAATATTATAGGTGTTCAACATATGTGCAAATTTTGTGAGGCTAGGCATGGAAAGAGGGAGCATGATGGTGTAGGAGCATGTATCAGAAGAGCCATAACATAAGAAGAGTTGAGTATAAAGACAATGCAAAGTTGACAGATGCAAAATCAATCATTGAGTGGTGTAATGCTTTGATGGGTCCAAGTAATGAAGGTAAGTCTTCAGTTAATAGATTTATTTGGTTGATAAATGATACTAAAATTGCACGATATGAGAATTGTTGTACACTGACAGGATCAAGTGAGCTACACTCTTTCAGAAGCTCTCATGTAGGTTCGTGGAGTATCCATATGTGGTAAAAGTACAAAGTTGTGTCACACTTTTATAAAAGAAATGACCAACACTAATCCAGCTTTTAAACTTAGTGATATACATGTTTTGAATTTTGAAATGATGTAAACTAATAAAATCAATCCTCTTCAACTCTCTATCCTAATGATGGATCACAGAGTGTGATCTGAAACGTTGATGAAAAATTCCAACACAATCGAATCCAAAAGCAACAAAAACTACAACTAATAAAATATTTTTTAATATATTTTATGTTTGTATTTTTTTGAATAAACTAAAAAATTATTTGAATATATTTTTTTAAAATTAACATTATAATTTAATTGTTGATAAAATGCTAAAAAACCAAGTTACATGAGATGTCAATCTTTATATAGTAATTTTTTTTTCCTTCAATTTTTTTGTGTGTACTTATAACTTGAAACTTTAGGGCATGGATGTATTTTTTCCAATTCTAGTAAATAAATATTAAAATGTGCACATATTAAAACTTAGTTGTTTCCATTCAATGTCAACTTTAATATTAATTATTTATCTAAAATAGAAAAAAATATACCATCTTGATATAGATTCTTGTATATAGGGCATCATATTTTTTAAAGTTTTTTTAATAAGTTTTACTATTTTTTCTTGACATGGTAATCAACGTAATATTTTGTGTTGATAACCTACATTCAGTAAAAATATAAATATAAATATAAATAATAATTAAATTATTTAAATATACATTTTTGAAAACTAAACTTATAAATCTACAAAATGGTATTTTTATATTTAAAAATATATTTTTTACACGAATAGAACTTGTTGAAATATCAAATTTTCCAATTTTTTTTTTTTTGGTAAATTAGACTCAATATGGTGTTAAATATGCATTTAGCCAACAATTTTAGTTGGATAAGTTGTGGACATACATAGCTTAGCTAGAATACATCTTATAAGATCATATGTTTGACCAAAGTTAATTTTTAGTTAAAAATACTTAAATTCACTAGTGTCGACAAGTTGGTTGAAAGTGACACATCTTTGTTCTTTTACCTTATGCGGAAGATGACATAATTTTGTTCTTCATGTACAATTCAATCTTGGAATGAGTGTGAGTTAAAGGCGTGGGTTGAAAAATAGTGGTTAAGTTTTCTTAGCCCACTTGACACGTATCAGCTCCCACCGATACTGGAATTGACATAGATGCAATCATCAATTGATTTTGATCACATATAAAATCTAGTTCAACTAAGCAATATATATGCTTGCATATTTTTTGAAATTCCTAATGTTAAATCTTACATTGTAGTGTTTTTCTAATGTTGACTAAATTCATCTAATTTTTTGCACATATTAATGGAAGGCATGTTTATGTAGTTATTATAGATGAAGACAATGAAGAGGGAATGAATTATTATTTTAGTTATTTTTTTGAGGCCAAAAATATTTTGGAGGCCTCAATTACGGATGGAGAAAATATTGAATACCCTACATGCTTTGTGGTTGTTATTAGAACATGGCTTAGACAGTACCCACATTGAAGTGTTAATGTTTGGTTATTTTAGGACTTTGACATGCATTATAAGATTTTTCATTACTCAAACCTTGTCGTGGCATCCAATATTCATTTGATCAAATATGGGGGTAGACCTTTGAAGAACTTGTGGAAGGTGCGTGAGTCTGACCACGAGGCAATACTTTACATAAGATGGTTCGTTGGATTAATTTGTAAGCATGCACATTGAATTTGTAAATTCATGTTATTGATATTAATGTATTGCAGTTCATAGTTAGACCTTTCGCTGTCACATTTCAACTTTATTTATATTTTGGTTCCAAATTTCATATGGCATATGAAAGACTTACTATGCCTCTTTAACTTAAAGTTTCTCTTTTATTTTTTGTTTCATTTTTAAAAATATACTATGAGTATTGGGTAGATTATATGCATATTTATGGTAGGTCTATTTACTAATTGTCTTTTGTTGTGTTTCACTATCACTTAGTTAAAATGACATGTTGTAGTTCCCTTAGTGGTGGTAAATGGACCATCTTATTAGGTGTAACAATTTGATATGACATATATTAATATGACCATGTAATTTTGTTCAACTTTATGTGGTAAGTATAATCTACACTCTAATTTACTCATAAAAATTAATGCAAAAAGCATCATTGATAGCATCATGTAACAAAAAAAATAATATTGAATGACAACTAAAATATATATATAGACAGTAGATAATCATCAAGACATAGAATATTTCTCCCAATAAGGGTATAAAATTATGATATAATGTGTAGGAACATAGGATATTAGCATCAAGGTACATTCACATTTTAAGATTTAAAAATGAATTACTTGAATAACCGTATTATTTTTTGTCTTCATTTTATTCTTGATATTTTTAAGATTCTGCTCTATGATAGGGTAATCATGTTCTTCTATTTATTTAGTGTTATTTTTAAAGTTCATATTTAAGTTTTGGAAAATTTCATCAACAATAGTAAATCAAATCATAATCTTCAACAACTATGCATTTAAGATTTTATTTACATAAACTAGTTGGAATTTGTAAATCTTGGATTTGAACATCTTATTGGCCTTCATCAAATAAATTTCATTAACAACTCATTCTTCCAAATAATTCACCACTCTCCATACTCTTTGATTGTCTCAAAGATCCTGTTTCACACCCTTGCATGCTAGAACATTTTGAGCTACATTGCATTGGCGGTATCTCTTAAGAGACCAAAGTGCAAAAGGGCAGAAAAATTTGATGAGTTGTTACTCAGAAATCGTGGCACATAAAAAAATTGTGTATGAAGGTACACAATAAAATACGGGCCCTCTACAACAACCTCTCTCAATTTTTCATATCTTTGATCCATTTTCCTATGGTGACAAGTTTTCAATCGATGGAAAAAGCATTAGATGCATGTAGTGTAAAGTTGCAAGGTGGTGTAATTTTTGTTCTATTCATCGTGTGGCCAAATTGATAGTTCCAACACATCTGGATAGGTAGGTTTACACTAGGTAAGGTCCTATTTCACACCCAAGTATGTTGGAGCCTTCTGAGCTACATTGCACGTGCAATATCTCTTAAGAGACCAAAGTGCAAAAGGGTAGAAAAATTTGATGAGCCGTTACTCAAAAACTATAGCACTTGGAAACATTTTGTTTGAAGGTATAAGATCAAATAGGGCTCCTCTACAGTAAAATCTCTCATTTTTTATATCTCTGATCCATTTTCTCGTGGTGACAAGTTTTTAGTTGATGGAAAAAGTGTTAAATGCATGCAATATAAAGTTGCAAGGTGGTGTAATTTTTGTTCTATTTTTCGTGCGACCAAATCGATAGTTCCAACACATTTAGATGGGTAATTTTATGTTAGGGAAGGTCCTATTTTGCACACAAACATGCTAGAACAATTTGAGCTACATTGCATCAACGACATTTCTTAAAAGTCCAAAGCACAAAAGGGAAACAAACTTTGACGAGATGTTACTCAAAAAATGTGGCACTTAGAAATATTTTTGTATAAAGGTATAAGATAATGTAGGCCCCTCTACAATAACCTCTCTTAGTTTTTGATATCTTCAATCCGTTCTCCCGTGGTGATGAGTTTTTAGTTAATGGAAAAAGTGTCAAATACATGCAGTGTAAAGTTGCAAGGTGGTGTAATTTTTGTTATATTCATCATGTGACCAAAATAATAGTTCCAACATGTCTAAATGGGTAGGTTTATGCTATTCAAGGTTCTATTTCACACCCAAACATGCTGAAATAGTCTGAGCTACATTGCACTGGCAATATCTCTTAAGAGACCAAAGTGCAAAAGGGTAGCAAACTTTGATGAGCTGTTACTACAAAAACCATGGAACTTAAATTTTTTTTGTCTAAAAGTGTAGGATCATGAAGGTCCCCTCTACTATAACCGAGCTCTCAATTGTTGATATCTCCAATCCATTTTCCCATGGTGACAAATTTTCAATTGATGGAAAAAGCATCAAATGCATGTACTGTAAAGTTGCAAGGTGGTGTAATTTTCATTCTATTCATCGTGTGACCAAACCAATATTTCCAACACATTTGAATGGGTAGGTTATGCTAAGGAAGGTCCTACTTTTCCACCCCAGCATGTCGGAACAGTCTGAGCTACATTGCACCAACGATATCTCTTAAGAGATCAAAGTGAAAAAGGGAAATAAAATTTGTTGAGCTATTACTCAGAAACCGTGGTACTTAGAAACATTTTGTATAAAGGTATAAGATCACATAGGGCACCTATGCAATAATCTCTCTTGTTTTTTCATATCTTTGATCCATTTTATCACAATGACAAGTTTTTAGTTGATAGAAAAAGCGTCAAATGCATGTAGTGTAAAGTTGCAAGGTGGTGCAATTTTTGTTTTGTTCGTCATGCGACCAAATTAAAAATTCCAACACATCTAGATGGGTAGGTTTATGCTAGGCAAGGTCATATTTCACACCCAAACATACCGAAACAATCCAAGCTACATTGCACCAATGATATCTCTTGAGACCAAAGTGTAAAAGGGAAACAACTTTGATGAGTTGTTACTCATAAATTGTGGCACTTAGAAACATTCCATATGAAGGTACAAGATAATGTAGAGCCCCTCTACATTAATCTTTCTCATTTTTTCATATTGTTGATCCATTTTCCCATGGTGACAAATTTTTAGTCAATGGAAAAGTGTTAGACTCATGCAGTGTAAAGTTGAAAGGTGGTGTAATTTTCATTTTGTTCATCATGAGACCAAACTGACAGTTCTAACACGTTCGAATGGGTAGGTTTACACTAGGAAAGGTCCCGTTTTGCACCCCAACATGATGAAACCTTCTGAGTGGCATTGCATCGACGATATCTCTTAAGAGACCAAAGTGAAAAATAGAATCAAACTTTGACAACGTGTTACTTGAAAACCATGGAACTTAGAAACATTTTGTATGAAGTTACATGATCATGTAGGGCCCCTTTACAATAACCTCTCTCAATTTTTTATATCTTCGATCGATTTTTCCATGGTGACAAGTTTTTAGTTGATAGAAAAAACATCAAATGCATGCAATGTCAAGTTGCAAGGTGGTGTAATTTTTGTTATGTTTGTCATGCAACCAAACTGATAGTTCCAACACATTAGGGTGGGTAGTTTTATGCTAGGAAATGTCCTATTTTACATCCCATCATGTTGAAATATTTCAGACTACATTGCACCAATAATTTCTCTTAAGAGACCAAAGTACAAAAGGGAAACAAAATTTGATGACCTATTGCTTGAAAACTATGGGTCTTACAAACATTTTGTCTAAAGGTATAAGGTCACATAGGGTCTATCTCAAATAACCTCCCTTAGTTTTTCATATATCCAAGTCATTCCACTATAGTAACAATGTTTTAGATGTTTCAAAAAGTGCCAGTTGCATTTAGTAAAAAGTTTTCAAGAGGAATTTTTCACATTCTTCATCTCCTAGGGGTAAAATAACAACTCAAACACACTGGGGTGGCTATACAATAATTCCACTTTACAATTTTTGGTCAACATAGGCATCTTTATATTCTTATGATTGAATAATCTAAACTAAAGAACTAGTATCTTTTGTTGCTTGAACTCAATGTAGTCATAGAAAATTTGGTCAATATAGGAAAACATTTTTTTGAAATGAAGGAAAGTGTAGGCATGGAGAATATGTCTCTAAATTTGAAGTGCAAGTTCAACCAACTAGAGGATAGGTAATTTAATGGTTGGGTATTTGAATATACTTGATGTAGTTTCAGCAAATGTGCTTAATCAAGCCTCCAATTGGCCCAATTATGCATTTAAAAGTCTAATTAATCTCATTTTTTGAAAGGGAAACTTGTATTAAACAATTGCAAACATTAATTAAGTTACCTTGGAATTGGGGTGTCATCGATTTAGGTCCTAAGAACCATTCACCCTCCCCCTTAAATTTAGGACCCCAATTTAATATGTTTTTGGCGGAATTTTAATGATTCAAATTCAATTTGCAATTATCGGATTTTGATGTTTATTTTTTGGGAAATTAGAAAATTACCTATAAATACAAGGTATTTTTATCAATTCAAATCCTAGAAGCAATATATAATTTTCAAGAGAAAAAATTATAGCAAATATTATTGTCAAGAGCATTCAAGAGAAGATTTATCAGTCATTTGTTGCAACATTCAAGATCTCAAGCATCATGTCAAAGTTATCTTCATTCATGCATGTTTTTAGAGCTAACATTATGATGTAGGTTCAAGCATTCAAGTGAAAATTCAAGCATCAAGATCAACATCCAATCAAACCATTTCTTGCAAGTTCAAGACCTTGGAGAGATGTGTTAGATTTTAGTCCTCTAAGAGTTTTCATTCAAGGGTTTGGTGAGTTGCAACAAGCTAGTGTTCATTCATAATTCCTTCTATTCATGTTTCATTTCATTTCAAGGTTTAATTACCAAAACACCGTGTGACCAAGGCAAACCACCATTCACCAAAAAAAATATTTTTTCCCTCTTTGTACATGTGCATATTTACAAGTGAAGAAGGATTGAAGATTGATCAAAAGTGCAATCTTGCAAAGTTTTCAAGCTGCAAAAACTCACTTGCAAAATTTATTTTTGACTTTTTTACTGTGAAATATGGAGAAATCGAGCATGCAAATCTAGGAGCAAAGGACTGCCAAAATAGATTTTGGATCCCTGAAAATCAGATATTTGATTGGAGAAACTACCCAATTTTCAACTTTTCCAAAGTGTGCTCGTGTTATGAAAAAGATGATTTTCTAAAGGTTTCCTAACTCTTATCATGTGTCAATAGGGTCTTGGGTTGAGGTAAATCTATGATACCTTTCTTTGACCAATTATGACATCTTCTAAGTTATACTTATGTCTCATTTTGTCTGTTATATGAAGTTTCACCATAATTCCCTATATGCTCAAGCATGTACATTAACCTTCAACCCTATATCTTAAATCCTAAACCCTAAACATTTTACACTATATCCTACAACCTCAACGCTCTACCCTATACCTTAAACCATAAACCCTTAAACCCTAATCCCTTAACCCTAAACGTTATCCCTATACCCTATACCCTCAACCCTTAAACACTTAATCCCTCAACTCTCTACCCTCTACCTTATACATTAAATCCTCAACCCTCAATTCTCAACCCTCTACCCTATACATTGAATCCTCAACCCTCGATTCTCAACCCTTTACCCTATACATTGAATCCTCAACCCTCAACCCTAATCCCTTAAACCCTAAATCCTCATCCCTCAACCCTTAAACCCTTAAACCCGTAATCCCTCAAACCTCAATTCTCAACCCTCTACCCTATAGATTGGAGCCTCAACCATAAACCCTCAACCCTATACCCTCAACCCTAATACCTTAAACCTTAAACCCTCATCCCTCAACCCTTAATCCCTCAACCCTCTACCTTACACATTAAACCCTCAACCCCTAATCCCTCAACCCTTAAACCCTCAACCCTCAACCCTCAACCCTATACCATCAAACCTATACCCTAATCCCTCAACCCCTAATCCCTCAACCCTTAAATATTTAACCCTCAACCCTTAAAACCTCAACCCTCAACCCTTAAACCCTCAACCCTAAACCCTAATCCCTCAAGTCTATACCCTCAACCCTCAAACCCTCAAACCCTCTACCCTCTATAGTATACCCTCAACCCTAAACCCTTAAACCCTCAAACCTAATCCCTCAAACCTAATCCCTCAATATTTAAACCCTAAACCCTCCACCCCTAATACCTTCAACCCTCAACCCTTAAACCCTAAACCCTCAACCCTTAAACTCCCAACCCTCAACCCCTAATACCCTGTACCCTCAATGCTTAAACCCTTAAATCCTTAAACCCTCAAAACCTCAACCCTCTACACTATAGTTGAAAGGAAGTTGGGTGAGCGAAAACAACTTCCTACACTAATCTAAGTAGGAGAGAGTTACAATTTTTTTCCTTTTAACACCTTATACAGTTACAATAAGGAGAAACACATAGAAAGAGTGAGATAGAACAAATACACATAAACAACGAACACTAGATATATGTTGGGAAAACCCTTATAGGTATAGAACCTCACCCTCCAAAGTACAATACTAATGTATTAAATAAAATAGAGGTTACAATGTAGCTCCAAGTACAAATCTTTTACAACAAATGCTTCAAAATAAACACGTGTTCTAGAGTGAATCTGATAGCACTTCGTTACCTATAAACAAATTATGCTTTCTACAATGCACGAAATACAATATATAATGAATAAAATCCAAGAGAAGCATCTAGAAGAGGATGGGAATCCAAATACACATGGCACAATATCCCACACCATAGAAATGCATTTGGACACATGTACGATATTCCCTTGCACCCCTTACAACCGTCATAACATGCAATATTCTCTCTCCAAGCTTGGGCACCAAAAATGTGCTCATACTAGCCTATGAGAGATGCCTTACAACTATCATAAAATCCATCATAAATCTTCCATGAAATTTTCCTCAACCCTCAACGCTATACCTTAAACCCTAATCCCTCAAACCTCATCCTTAAACCCTAAACTCTCAACCCCTAATCCTTCAACCCTTAAATCCTTAACCCTTAAAGCCTTATCCCTTAAACATCAACCCTCAACCCTTAAAACTTAAACCCTAAACCCTACACCCTACAACCTCAACCCTCAACCCTATACTTAAGCCCTAATCCATCAAGCCAATATCTTAAACCCTAATGGACCTATACCCTATACACTTAACCTTGGACACTCAACCATGAACATTATCCCTCAACACTCAAACCTCTACCCTATACCATGTTCCCTCAACCCTATACTTATTCCCTAAAACCTCAACTTTCATCCTTATTTTGTATACCCTCAACCTTAAACCTTGAACCCCATACCCTAGGAACTCAACCTTGAACATTATCCCTCAACTGTAAACCCTCAACCCTCAACCATATACTTAATCCCTAATCCCTCAATCCTCAACCCTATACCTTAAAACCCAAACCCTACACCCACAAACCCTCATCCCTGCATGCTCTAACCTCACCCTTATAACCTAAACCCTAAATATCGTCCCTCAACCCTATACTTAAAACCTAAACCATACACTCTCAACCCTTCACCCTATGCCTTATACCCTTAATCCATATCGTAAACCCTAAACCCAATATCTTAAACCCTAATCCCTATACCTTACACACTTAATCTTATACACTCAACAAGCTAACTATTATCCCTTAATTGTAAACCATCAACCCTCTACCTTATACCCTCCACCTATTTCTTAAGCCCTAAACCCTCAACCCTCAACCCTATGCCTCAACCCTAAACCCATAAACCTCAACCCTCATCCCTATAACCTATACCCTCATCCTTATATACCCTAAACCCAAAACCCTTACATATATACATACAAGCATACATGAAAGCATACATGCATGCATGCATAGATACATACATACATATAAGGATACACATATACATACATACATACATACAAGCATACATACATAAAGACATACATACATGCATACACATATATACAAACATACATACATCAAATATACATTTAACAAATTTGCACATAAATAATTTCAAGCATGACATAATGTGAGCACATTATAACACACTCATGTTATGTCAAGATTGGGAAACATAAATACATTTTTTGCAAAAGGAAATAATATACAAACAAGACATAATGTGAGCATGTTATATCACACTTGCATTATGTCAAAATTGCTACATAACGCGAGCACGTTATAATGTACACACATTATAATGCACTCATATTACATCTTGCTTTGGGAATCCCCAAGCCTTAGGCTTGGATTTGCTTTGGATTTCCAACCCAAAGGCTTAGAGTTCCTTCCCGACATCCAAAGACGTGTTTTTGCATATTCTACTTGATTTCACATAATCTTGTTCGTTCTAACCGTCCAGTTTGTATGCATTTCAAGGTCGTGTAAATCGAACACTTGATTAATGTTAGGCTCTCTCTTCAAAATTTAATGATGTATTTTTTTTCACATTTTGACAATGTTGAGGCTTTCATCTTTAATTTCTTTTGTTTGTGTCTATTTTTTGTCAAAAACTAGTGTTTGGTATTTTTTACTTTATTTTTTAACCGTTGATTGCAATTTCAAATAAATTACATTTTTATAAACTAGACTCCATTCTACAAATATTCCAATTTTATTTTTTTTTATTAGTTTTAAAAAATTATAGGGGTAGCACAACCAAAATTCTATTTTTTAGGATGTTTCCACTTTTAAAATTAGTAAAAAGTCAAATATTCATTAAAAATTATCAAAAAAATTGGGCATAAACTACATGTTGTTAGCTAATTTCTCACTCAAGCGATTTTAAAATTACCAAAATAAATTTTAACTTTTGAGGAGGCCATAAAAGATGCTATGCTATAATTTTTGACAAAAACAACACCAATTTCTATGGCTCCCTTTTTTGAACCCCTTAGTCTCTACCATTTAAAAAAAATGTAGTTTAGAAAGTAGACTCAAAGCAATACAAACATTATTTTTGCTGCAGATCTTAAAATTTTGAGTGTAAGTATCCTCGATTTCTCATTCGAGGTCAGTATTCCCTAATTTTAGAAAAAAAAGTGGCCACTTAAGACCCCTTTTTGGCCCCCATATTTTTGCACTTATCCATATTCCCTTTGTATTATTGTACTATTTTTTGGTTAGCATAACATCTACATGGTTTGTGTACCCATAAACATATGGTGCACAAAAATATTTAATACATTGCAGCTTTCACATTGTTTTAGTTCCAAATTATTTCTAGGTATATAGATGGTTTATCAAGAAGATTATACCTTTTGCTTGAGATTGGTTTAATGTAATTAGGCATCTAGATATTTCCCTATTCATATTTTTTCCATATCACTACTTGGTCATTATAAATCATCTATATATTTTATGACCTCTGAGTACTTGACTTCGATTTTACAAAATACTCCAATATCTCTTATCAATTATTTTTTCCCTCCATTACACTTACACACCTCACCTAGGGTTTAGTCTCTCCTTTTAGCCTAATGAAATCTCTCATAAACCTACACACATAAAATTTAACATACATAATACCACACACTTAGATTTTTCCAATGTCATCATTAACATTGAAAATACAAATAGAGGAGACTAAATGAGATAGCATCCTATACATCCAAACCATTTTTTCATTTCCTAATCAACTTTAGACATCAATAACATGTTATCGAAGAAATATTTAGAGATCCTATTATAAAATCATGACCCATATTATCACTTGATGAGCGATCCATAAAAGTTTCATAATCCAAGATAAAAATACACCAATACCCCAATTGGATAGATGTCAAGCATGAGGATTTGCATGGCAGTTGAATGAAAACATCCTGGGTGCTTAAGTGTTAGGTAGTGCCACCCAAATCAAATGGTATTGTCTCAATGCATCACAAATATCTAGAAACTACTAGGATCACTTTACAAATACTTTGAAGGCCATTTCTTTAGTTAGATTTAGTCCACAACCACTTAAAGGAACATGTACTCTTAAGTGTTGGTACATATTTATTTTCTTACATCTAACCAATTACTTTATTATATATTTGCACCTAGGATAGGGTAAGCTTGTTTATGTAGGTTTCATATCTATACATGGCTTATACTTTCCTTATTTGGTGGAGTTGCATTACACACATGAGTACACCTTCTTTACTTTACATTATTTGTATACCACATATCTTGGTTGTGTCCTATATATACTCACCTTGTGTACTCTAGTAATCTCATTTATATAATTGCATCCTTTGATAAAATATACTATTTTATCATTTTGGTTATTTTTTGTGCTTTCAAATTGAAGCTCTTTGATCTTGGGAGGCTATCTCCATATAGACAAATATTATGTTGTATTAGAGCATTATGTAATAGCTCTTACATAATATTATATCTTGTAAGATTGCTTCTTGGTAGCCTTTTTGGTGATCCAGATTACATATCTTGTATTTTCTTGAAAATTTGACTGCTCTCTTCCCTTGCATTGAATGATGATCTGGAGAATCATAAAAAATCGATAGAGACATTTGATTCTAGGGGGTTTCATTTATGGATTTTTATGTTTTAGGTTTATTTTAGAGCTTGGTGGAGAAATTTAACCTCACCATTGAATCCAAAGTGTCCAACATAGTGAACTTTTACTTTTTGAGTCTAAATTGGGCACTAGAGCACATATATGCAAGGGTATTTGGAAGATCAACGAAGTTGCCACCATTTCAGAGTATTTTGGGTCATATATGACCCTTCCATTACATCTAGAAGGCTCAAAAACCCATATATTGATTTTCTTCTCATTGAAATCAAAGAACGTGGCCTAAGACTCAAAAACAATTGTTTGTTGATTTCTACCCCCAAAAAGCTACCAATCTACAAAATAATGTATGCCTCACACATGTCCCATTTTTTTTGGATTTGATGGAAATGAGAATTTTCATCTAGATTTATAGAAGCTAGTAACAATAAATATTGGAAGATGTATCAAGTGAGATATAATGCTCTAAAGTTGACCTTCTATTCTGATTTTGTTGAATTTTACTATTACAAAACAAGAAAATTGGTAGATCTTGTTATAATTTGTAGGTTGAAGTATATTTATAATTTCAACATTGTAGCCTTATTTTAAAATTTGTAACACATCAATGTCAATTTCACTTTATATTTTTTTTGAGGCAAATTTTTTATATGTACTAGTTAATATGAAGTTCCATTATCATATTTTATTGAGGAATATATTGAGTATTTTTAGGGTTCTCCTTGTGGTTGTGCTCATGTTCCTCATGATTTATAGTCTGTCTTTCCTTATTTGTCATAGAGAGTGATTCTATTCCATTTATAACATCCTACAAATATTTTGTATGGAAATAAAATGAAAAAATTATTTAACATTGAGAGGCTATATAAGATAGTTCATGGGCTTGATGGTGAACCAAAATATGGGCTTGCAAAGACTAAGTGATTGCATAGTTTTGAAGAAGCCTTTATAATTTGTGCTTGAATGCATCTTCTACATTTTTGTTTCACATTTAGCACCTTTCTACACCTATGGATATGTGGAATACATTATCAAACTTGTTTAAATAATGAAACTTTGAA
Source organism: Sequoiadendron giganteum (assembly GCA_007115665.2). NCBI lineage: Eukaryota > Viridiplantae > Streptophyta > Pinopsida > Cupressales > Cupressaceae > Sequoiadendron > Sequoiadendron giganteum. Next base: position 168,405,063 of record CM021104.1, on the reverse strand, counting down.
AATCAAGTGATAATTCCAAATCTATGTGATTTTGACAACATAGAAGACTCCATCACCAAACTCAAGATATTAAAAGCTCAATTGAAGGAATGTGAAATTAGAAAAATTAATACATAGTTAATATTAAGTGTTATTTCCAAGCTAGGACTTTGTCTATTTACTGTTCTTTCCAAGCTAGGACTTCTGTATTTAGTGTTTGTGTCTACCTTCTACTTTTTAAAGAGTGCTTTAGGGAATGAACTTAAAATGCCTAACTTTGAGAAGTTTTATATGCTAGACACAAGGGACCGAGATAATATTATTTAAATGGGCACCTTGAAGGCTTCAAAACCATAAAATTCTTGTGATTCAAGATGAGAAGGATTCTAAGAAGGAGAATCATAAATGTGCATATTGCAAGAAATATAGGCATGATGAACAATGATCTTATTCAAAATAGATTAATGAGTTGAAGCATCTTCTAATGAAAAACTAAATAAAATAACCTTCAACTATGTTAAGAGGTTCATCATATTTTTATTATACATAATTAAATAAAAAGAGTGCAATGCACTTACATGTAGTGTATATTTGATCAAGGGAGATGAATCCAATAGTGAAAAAGACGGGAGGAGAGGATAGAACCCACGGTGTAGTGTGTAATACTCTGATATTCTTTCTATCTGGGGTGCATTATGGACATGTTGAGTATTTTTTCATTGATATCATGGTTTTTGAGCTAAGAGCAGCTTTTCCAAGTGTTATTATTCAGATAAGTATTAAAACCATTGATTCTAAATTATATTGAGAATAATATATACATATATGATTTTGGTGTTAATGTATATGAAGGTGTATTCAATTTATCATGTTAACTATATATTTTGGAATTTCTTAATAAACTATTCAATTTATCACATATTATCTTTTGCATTGGTTATTCACATCCATTTTAATAATATTGTAGCTTTTCAATTATCTTTATTCTAATATTTAATCCACTAAGTCTTGCTACTAACACTTAAATAACTTTTGAGGATAAGTGACATCATAGTGAGACTTGAGTAGCTTCTAGATACATGATGCATTATAACCTTTCTTCCCTCAAATTCATTTTTCGAATAGGAAGATGTCCTAAACACACCTTTACATTTGTTTCTTCCCAAGGGGGAAAATTTTGTCTAATAATAACAGGTTCTCTTCAACAGTCAATGTCAAACATGTACCATTAGTGTCAGAGATAGTAATTTAGCGGGTTGCATGGTCTCTCTTATTTTTTCCTACATTTTGTTTTCTTCTCGTATTCTAAGGGGTATTATTTATACATTGGCACCTAACATGGCTACACATTTACCAACATATATTCATCTATCTTGCCTTCCCACCTAAGTTATAATAATTTGGGTGTTGGAACATACTTATTTTCTTACATTTAATTAATTATTTTATTTCATATTTTCACTTATGATAGGATAAGTTTTCTTCGGTAGATATCTACATAGTAGGGTTACATTGGCACATCTGAATTTGTAGTTTTATTGTTTGGTAAAGTTGTACAACACTCGTGTGAGTACATCTTCACCATGCATTGGTTGTATATTCACATGTCTCTTAGTGATGTTATCCTATTTATACCCATTTCATGAACTCATAAAATTATTTGTATATTTGCATCATTTAATAAACCATGCTTATTCATTTATTATGGGTCTCTTTTTTTATTTCATTGAAGCTCCTTGATCTTGGGTGGCTATATCCATAGCCAAATATTACATTAATCTCCTATTCCCATTTTTATGTTCATGTCCTAGCTCTTGTACTAGCTATTTCCATTTTGAGTGTATCTATGTTTTTTGTTACATTATAAAATCATATTTCAAATTATAGCTAAGGTAAAACATTGAAATATAGAACCTAGTTGATAGTTTACTTTCACATTATACATTATTAATCTATGATTCATAAAAAATATTTTAGAGATAAGATAATTATAGTATAAGTAATTGCTTGTATTTTATTGGTTGATATTCTAGGCTTTCTTGCTTTCTATTGTCATCTTAGTGCATGTGTCCAAGTTTATGCTTGTATTTTGACACTTGACACAACCACAACATGAGAATTAGGTTTCATGGTTTCAACTATGTATCATTAATATCACAAATAAATAAAAATTGCATACATATTAAAAAATTAAATGAACCCTAAAGTAAGTGTATTGCAACCAAAATCCTAAATCTTGATGGATCGAAAATGAAGCATTACATTGTGTCGGGATGTTGTATAAAGTTGTTCTTTGAATAATTTAGTAAGGATTTATAATTGGATTTTAATCCTCATCTAGTTGAGATATTTTAATTAAAGTCACAATGGTAATATACATTTGTCACTCATAGTTCTTGCACAATTTACATCTAGAGTTCCTTTCTAAGGGCTATAATTTTTTTATCAAGTTCACAATTTACACCTTATTAACCATAAATTTAAATAAATTAATTTTCATTAATCTATGCATTAGAAAATAGATTTAAATAAAACTGACATATGACTTGATCTAATTATTATTTAGCTAGACTAGACATTTAGTTGAAATAATTGAAACCATTATTTATTATAACCTCACTTATTTCACATTTAGACACTACTACTTTGATGTTTAAACTATGCTACTCTTATGTTGAAAATTACTTTGATATTGGAACTCTAACAACCTCATTTTTAAACCCCGCTACTTGTAACTCTTGAAACCCTAATATTCTTAGCACTTAAATCCATCTTTTAAAACCAACATTGAATTAATAAAACATACATCATAGCAAAAAACATGATCAAACCCTAGATACTAGATCTCTAAATATTTAATGGTATTATGTGGTTTGATATGCAAGTTTATTTAAGTATTTATTAGTTAGACTAGATCTCGTGTTGAAATAATTTTAATTTAACTCAATAGATGATACATATTGAAACCTTGCTACTTCAATCTCAACACACTAGATACTTTCATGTTCACACCTTGCCACTCTTGTGCTAAAATTTTGTCACTCACATTTTGATATCTTGTATGATTTAAAAATGTGTCATGCAAGCTGCCACATAGACATAAAAGCTCCTAGGTTGGTGGTGGAAGCTCTCATCACCTCCTCAACAATCACTTCAAACTCTTAATACATATAAGTGAGACTTCCATTTCATAATAGAAGACCCATCACAATTACATTTTTCCAATTCCAAAGATTATTCTTAAAAAATATAAATAGAAGACTAACTCCCTTTCATGGGAATCACATTATGAGTGAGTTGAATGAAAAAAAATACAAAAGAGTAAGTACGAGTTCTTAGAACTCAAAATGTTTACAATTTATCCTTCACACTTTTCCACATATTTTTGTAATTACTTTAGCCCTAGCAACAAGTCTATCATTTTGGTGCTTAATTAAAGAGACCCCAACACAAGTTGGTTGTTGTTCTATCCTTTTACCAAATTCATCTCTTGCGGTCCCAACCTAACCTGAATCCTATCTATTCATCCATGTTGGTCAAAAATATAATTATGATTGTGTCCCCTAGATAAAACTATTGTTGTTATCCTATCCACTTTATTCAAAACCTAGTTTCATTTTGAAATTTATAATTGTTTATCTTGCATGTGAAATCCCTCATATCAAAACCTAAGAGTGTTATATTTAAAATCAAGGTCATTAAACATTTAGATCCATCTTATAACATTCATCCAAATCATCCTAGAACATCACATGAGCAAATATAAGAGCATTCAAATTGATGCAAACTTACATTAGCAACATTAATTTCTACATCACACATCAGACACCACACATCTTGCATCTTGTGTGTTCTATAATTCTTCTTATACAAGTTGTGGAAACAACAAAAAAATGGCTTCAATTAGGATGAAGAAAGTCTAACACTTCAATCCTAGCTAACCAAGCCCCCAAAGTTCTCCTTTAACATGTCTTTATCATAATTCAACTCTCACATCAAAAGTAGAGGATTCATGAGTAGGTGATTCACAAAGACATAAACATAAGCAAGATGATGCAGTTTTAAAGAGGAAGACAAATTATAATTTCAACTGCATCTAGTTGTAGTGTAAGAATTAATGATTTATTATCTTTAAAAACTGTACTTCAAATCTAATTTTTATAGTTAAAAAACAATTATTTGCAGATATATTTAATCATCAAAGAACTAAACAATTCCTAACCAAATACAATCCAAAACATTAACACATAAAAAAATATACATATATTTTAGTAATCTCATAAACTAAAAAAAATATCATATTTATTAATCACCATCATTTCATTTAATTTATCATTTACTTTATACGGCATTCAACCCAATTATATTTACGTAAGCTTTGATTAGGATATTTAATTAATCTTTGCACCTTTTAAAAAATCCTTAGTAGATGGATTCATTTGCAACGCAACTCAATAACTTGAAAAATTACTTCTGTTATAACTTCTTTTTTTTATTGTATAAAAAAGCTTAAAAAGATTACAGAGATCAAAGATAAAAAAGCTACTGTTATAACTTACTTGGGTTCGAGCCGTTTAAAAAAGCAACGAAATAAAGACGAGAAATGACTTCAATTTAAAAACACGAGCATATTTATTTCCCTCAAATCTTTCATATATAAATTGAAAGAGCTGTAGGGGAAGCACTCAAGCCTTTTGTGTATTCAGACTTTTGGTTAAGGCATGCGTTACACAACACGCGTTTTACAATTTCTCTAGTACGGTTACATTGGCACATCTGAATTTGATATTTTCACTTGTGACAGGATAAGCTTTCTTCGGTAGATATCTACATAGTACGGTTACATTGGCACATTTGAATTTGATATTTTCACTTATGACAGGATAAGCTTTCTTCGGTAGATATCTACATAGTACGGTTACATAAGCACATCTGAATTTGTAGTTTTCTTGTTTGGTAAAGTTGTACTCATGTGATTACATCTTCACCATGTATTGGTTTTATATTCACATGTCTCTTAGTGATGTATCCTATTTATATCGATTTCATGAATTCATAAACTCATTTGTATATTTGCATCATTTAATAAACCATACTTATTATTTTATTATGGGTCTTTGTTTTTCTTTCATTGAAGCTCCTTGATCTTGGGTGGCTATATCCATAGTCAAATATTACATTAATCTCATATTCCCATTTTTATGTTCATGTCCTAGCTCTTGTACTGGCTATTTCCATTTTAAGTGTATCTATGTCTTTTTGTTACATTATGAAATCATATTTCAAATTATAGCTAAGGTAGAACATTGAAATATATAACCTAGTTGATAGTTTAATTTCACATTTTACATTATTAATCTATGATTGATAAAAAATATTTTAGAGATAAGATAATTGTAGTATGAGTAATTGCTTGTATTTTATTGGTTGATATTCTAGGTTGTGTTGCTTTCTATTGTCATCTTAGCGTGTGTATCCAAGTTTATGCTTGTATTTTGACACTTGACACAACCACAACATGAGAATTAGGTTTCATGGTTTCAATTATGTATCATTGATATCACAAATAAATAAAAATTGCATACATATTAAAAAATTAAATGAACCCTTAAGTAGTTGTATTGCAACCAAAATCTTAAATCTTTGAATTTAGTAAAGATTTATAATTGGATTTTAATCCTCGTATATTTGAGATATTTTAATTAAAGTCACAATGATAATATACATTTCTTACTCATAGTTCTTGCACAATTTACATCTAGAGTTCCTTTCTAAGGGCTATAATTTTTATCAAGTTCACAATTTACACCTTATTAACCATAAATTTAATTAAATTAATTTTCATTAATCTATGCATTAGAAAATAAATTTAAATAAAACTGGCATATGACTTGACCTAATCATTGTTTATCTATACTAGACATTTAGTTGAAATGATTGAAACCATTATGTATTATAACAGTAATTTTGTTAGGAAAAATTCGATTGCGGAACGAAAAATGTCAAAGACTCAAAGGAGAATGAAGATATGCCTTTAAACTTTGCAATTGCAGTTCACTAAGATGCATATGAAAGAAATAAAAAAATTGAGAAATACATTCAAACACAATTGACACTAGATTTACGTGGGAAAACCCTTACGGGAGAAAACCCCACCACACCAAAGAAGAACTCTTGTATTATAGCAAAAAAATTCACATACAAGTTACAAACTCTTCTTTTCAGATGTCAATTTACAGTAGCAACATTTCCATGATCAACTTTGTACACAATATCATTGTTACAATGCTTTCAAAAACTGCATACAATGAAATTTACTAATAGATCATTCGACCAACAAACTAACCAAGCCCTCGACTAAACTGTTCATTCATGCTCAAGCAGTCTGTTCGTTTCCCACAAGAGAATGGTCACAACAGTTCAACTTCCAATCGGTTTGCATTCTGTTACTTTCATTGGTTCAAAACAAACCACGTAGGAAAGGCACTTGGTCAAAAGACTTCAACTGTATCGCTCATCGGTGAGACAACAGATTGTGTCTCACCGATGCCAAACTACCCACAAACCATCACATACTGCACTGGCTTCTACTGGTCTATCGCTCATACTTGGTGAAGTCTCCCCGATCTCAAGACCATCGACAAGAACAACGATATCAACAACAAACTGGAAAGTCATACCGATGGTTCAAGTCTCCCCGATGTCCCAAAGAACACCAAGACAATGCATATCAACAAGAGTCACACCGATCATTCATTAAGAGCAGATCCATCGACAAGAGTAATACTATCGGTAAGAGATTAGGAAGTCACATCGACAACTCAAGTCTCCCTGATGCGTCCATCAGCAAGAGTATCCTCGATGATCTTCATCGCCCAAACATCTACCATCAAAATGAGTTAAAAATATCACTTTGACCGCTCTGGTCATGCTGATGGTTCTTATCGACAAGACATTATGGGGTCACACCGATATCACCTAGACTTCTGCTATCAGAATGAGTTTGGAGTCTCACTCCAACAGTTCATGTCACCCCAATGACTTATGTCAGGAAGACAAGTCCTAGGTCATAGCGATCTAATCCCTCCAAGACTTTAAAACACATTTTCTTGTCAGCAAGACATTCCAAGGGTCTCACTGATACTGCTCTTTCAGGAGTTCCATGTCAGTAAGCATTGAGGCACTTTTTCCAACAATCTCCCACTTGACGAAGATCTTACTGACACCTCCAAAGCACAACAAAACAACTAAGATTCATGGGCACCAAGGTCCGTCGAACTGGTACACCACCTATACTTATCTATGCTCACTAGTTTTGTCAATGCATCTGCAACATTTTCCAAAGTATCCATCTTTTCTAAAGAGACCTTTCCATGCTCCACCATATCTCATACAAAGTGATACTGCACATCAATATTTTTTGTCCTGGCATGAAAGTTAAGATTTTTTGCCAGACAAACAACACTCTGACTGTCATAGTAAATTGTAATCTGCCTTGCATCAAACCCAGTATTAGAACACAAACATTTTAACCACATTGCTTCTCATAGGTGTGAGTTGTTGCCATGTACTCAGCCTCTGTAGTAGAAAAAGTGACTACAACTTGTTGCTTTCTCATCCAAATAATTGCACCACCATTCAACATGAAAGTATATCCACTAGTGGACCTTCTACTGTCAATGTCCCTTGCCCAATTAGAATCCACATATCCATGAATGCTGAGAGTCCTCTTTGATCCAACCAAATTGCCATGGTAACACAAAGCATATTCTGAACTGCCCCTCAGATATCTAAACACTCTTTTCACAACACCCCAATGTGTCCTTCCTGGATTCACCATAAATCGACTAATAACTCCCACTGCTTAGGCAATGTTTGGCCTTGTATAGACCATTGCATACATTAAACTGCCAACTGCACTAGCATAAGGCACTTTGGCCATGTCCTCCATCTTAGTAGGAGATTTTGGAAAATCTTCAACATATAGCTTCGTCGCCTGCAAAACTGGAAAAACTATCTGGTTGCAATCATTCATACCAAATCTCTCCAGAATAATATTAATATACTTACTCTGGCTAAGCCAAATCTTTCTGTCCTTTCTGTCCCTGGTTATTTTCATCCCCAGAATATACCTGGCTGCACCAAAATCTTTCATTTTGAACTTTGCAGACAACAAAGATTTTAGATGAAAAACCATTAACTTACTATTGTCTATGAACAACATATCATCAACATAAAGGGCAATAATAAGAGCACAATCATTTTAAGTCTTGTAGTACACATAATGATCTGATTTTGATCTTATAAATACCAAAGACAAACTATAAGTGTCAAATTTCTGGTACCACATTCTAGGATATTGTTTTAAACCATATAGAGATTTTTTCAATTTGCAAACCATATTTTCTTTACCTTTTCTCACAAAGTGCTCAGGCTAGGACATATAGATTTCTTCTTCAAGATCACCATGAAGAAATTTTGTCTTCACATCCATCTGTTCAATCTCTAAGCCATACGCTGCTGCAAGTGAAAAAAGAAATCTAATAGACATCAGCTTAGCTATAGGAGAAATAATTTCTCCATAATCAATTCCCTCTACCTGGGAATAACCCTTCACAACCAATCTCACTTTATAATTTTCAACACAACGATCCAGACCAATTTTCCTTTTTACCACCCATTTGCAACCCACAAGCTTTCTACCTTCAGGCAATGGGACTAGATCCCAAGTATCATTTTTCTTTAATGATGTCATTTCTTCATTCATGGCTTCCAACCAGGAATCTGAATCAGACATTTCAACTGCCTCTTTTATAGTCCTAGGCTCATCAGTATTAGTAATCAAAGCGTAGGCACAACTAGTGTTGGAAACAGTGACTCAATGCTTACTGACATTGAACTCTTGAAAGAGAAATATCGATGAGACCTTTGGAATGTCTTGCCGACGAGCAGCTATCTTGGAGAGATCAAATCACTGTGACCTTGGACCTGTCTTGGCAATGAGAACCATCAGGGTGACATGAATTGTTGGAGTGAGTTTCCAAACTCATTCCAACAACAAAAGTCTTGGTGACATTGGTGTGACCCTGTGGTTGTCTTGGTGATATTTGTGTGACCAGAACAGTCGGAGTGACATCTCTAACTCGCTTCGATGGAAAATGTCTGGGTGACGAAGATCATCGGGGAGACTCTTGGCAATGGACGCGTCGGGGAGACTTGAGTTGTCAATGTGAATTTTTGATCTCCTCTTGATAGTGTTACTCTCGTCGATGGATTTGCTCCTGATGAATGATCGGTGTGACTCTTGCCGATATGCGCAGTATTAATGTTCTTTGGGACATCAGGGAGACATGAACCATCGATGTGACTTTCTAGTTTGTTGTCAATAGCGATGGTGTTGCCGATGGCCTTGAGATTGGGGAGACTTCACCAAAGTCTAAGTGATAGACTAGTAGAAGTCGATGTCATGTATGATGACCAGTGGACAGTCTGACATAGGTGAGACACATTCTGTTGTCTCACAGATGAGCAATATAGTTGAATTATGTTGACCAAGTATTTGTCAAGTATGTGTTTTGTCTTGGACCAATGAGAATAGCAGAATGTGAGGGTAAGTGCACCAATCTGTGACACAATTTAGGTGCCAAATTGAAAAAATGATTAAAAAAAAAACCCGAAACAAGGCCTTTGGCGCACGCCAAATGAAAAAATAAATTTGGCGTGTGCCAAATGTGTTTCAAAGACATAAAAGAAAAAATTGGGTTTGGAACCCTCATTTTGAGTTCAACCCACGGCTTGAGGAGGAGGAATTGAGGTCTGCAACTCGCGCTCCCCAAATCTTTTTCATTCTTTGCATCCTTAGCTTGCCATTTTCCATGAGGATGTCGCCAACACGTTGAAGAGGTCGAAGATTGCAAAAGGTGTGCATTTATATTCTATTTATTTCGAATTTGATTTGGAATGCAACATTAAATAGATTTTTATAATAATTTTTTTTTCTAATTCTCAGGGAATGAATCTCCACCTCAAAACATTGAGAATGCATAATCACCCCCTCATGAAGAGCCTCCTATACAAGAACAACCCGAAACCCCTCCATCAATTCATAGGCATCCTCAAGGAACACAAGAAAATATTCAAAATCAAATTGAAAACAATAAAAGAGACCTTCAACAATTAATTGCAAGATTAACCAAGCATGCCGAAACCCACCCTTATAGAAGAGGAATTGCTGAATCATTGAAGTCAATTTTAAATCATGTAGAGAAATGAGCGAGCAAATGAATTTTTGGTCAACTAAGAGAGATGAGATGAGACAATTTTATGCTAATAGTTTGTCATATGCAGATGTCAAAAAACTAAAAATTAGCAAAACCGAGTTGTGTGCCCTATTTAAAGACCCAAAAACCAATGAACCTTTGTCCCATGCATGTAGGAGGTTCCCCATCCATTGGTGCCACCATGATTTAATTAAAAACAAATTTTGGGAGCGGTGGTGGATGGTATTTGACCAACCTCCATGCAATAACCATGAAGTGTCACAATAATTTTTGAGGAAACTCTATTGCGAGTTTTTCCTCAATAAAATGCTAAACTATTTTGACATCTTAGACTTTCAGGGTAGAGGTGGGGGCTCCACACACAATAGACCTGCTGCAAGACATAATCATAGTTGGCACCGAGAGCCTTGGGCAGACCCATGGTGGAGCATGTCATTGTTCCTTCCATTGTTAAGGACAGTATAGAGGTGGACACGATGAAGTCGATTGGATCACTCACCCAGACCATTTTACAGTGTATGAGTCCTCTAGTAGAGCCTGGTGTGGAGGAGACGTGTAGGCCCCGAGCTCCACCCCACCATTGTGGCACTTGTGGTGTTGTTCACACGTACGATTATCAAGGTCCTCATGATTCTACTACACAACCTACGTTAGTTGCAGAGGTGATGGCTTTCATAGATGATATTCTAAATGATACATGCGGCATTGACACTCAGGTAAAATTTAGCAAGTTATTTTAATGTTGTTTATTAAAATATATTTTGAAATTTAAGAATAAATAAATTAGTAGAATTTTGATATGATGAAATTTCAGGGTCGCACTATTCATGAGCGATGCTTTATTCCTACAGACCCTTATACATTCTCGACGATGAGTCTACAGGTATGCAACTAGTATTAAAGATATTATTATTGCATTTGAACAGTTGAATGTTATGTTTGAATGTTTGTCTCATAACATGCTTCAGATTTCAAACATTTTCCTGGTGCACCTTCTTCCTCCACACCTCGTGATTCATATCCTCAAACAATGTACACTGAGGTAGCCTGCATTCATTAATGGTGTTGTAAATCTATGTTAGCTAGTTTTCGTAATTTTGCGTATATACAAATCTAAAAAATTGATGAGAAACACAAACATTGCATTCAAGTATTCCTTGATCGTGTCACATTATGTTCTCCTATATCAACATGATACCTGAGATATTATTTCATTTGCAGATGTTGATAAGAGACGGCCCTGTTGATGTTGGTGGCACGATGGACCATGGAGTTGCTGCAGCAATAGCCAGTTCTGATCCATTGAGAGAGGTATGGAATAGATTAGTCGATTTGACATTATATTTGCTCTTTTATGGTCTTTTATAAAAAAAAATCATGATAATTTTATGTAGTTTAATTTCTATCTTCATGGTTGCTACAAGTGATTGTCACTCCAGATTGTGGACATGGTGATGCTGTAAATGTGCATGATGACTATATGTATGTGGTAAGTGATTATATATTTTTTTATATGCCATTCCACAATTCAATTTCTATGTTTTAACATATTCAATTTTAATTGTATTAGTTGCAGGTCCAAAGTGAAGAGAGGAGGAGTAGCGTGCGTGTTCGAAAGACAAAAGAAGCAACAGTCACTCCATCCGGCCAAATTTCGAAGGCAGCACGAGATCTATTTCCTTCCCCTAGAGGGAAATGACTATGTATTAGTGTTGTTTGTTGTATGCCTATGTGAAATTTTGGAACATATGTTTTGTACTATTGATATATATACATGATATTTTATGTCCATATGGCTCCTTTGTACTAAGCCTATATGGTTTTTTTGGATATATTTATATACTTTTATCAATATATATCATTGTATAGCCTTTCGGATTTTTGATTAAAGAAAATCTTGTTTTGCTACTGCCATTCTTGAATGATGTTATCATGCGTATCATGTAATTTGTATGCTTGAATTTTGTAGGCATGGATTTTGTTTACATCTAATGCTTAATTAATTACTTTTGAATACTCAATAAGCCCTGGATCTAAAGCATACTGTATTATAAGCTCCATCCGTGGTGGTTTGTATCCTTTGGAATACTTCAATTACTTGTGCCTCACCGATGTAGAGACAAGGAGGCTCAAACCCAATCAGTCTGACAACCTGCCTTCAAGGGGCTCCTAACAAGATTAATACAACCTGTTTTGAGCAATCTACACAACCTCAAAGCTCCATCAAACCAAACTCTTCATTCAACACCTTACTCAACAATCCACCCTTGTAGCACTCTGATGCAGAGCCAAGGTGGAGAAGACTCGCAACAATGGAAATGTCAATTCTCAATCAAGAACTCTTCTTCATAATGATTTAGCCTAATAGGCATCAACCCACCCTCAAGGGTCTCAACTCCTGAACCTTGCAAATGAACAACAAGACTCGACCAAGGCCCTACAAAGACCATCAACATTCATACAATGACAATTCAATCAATTGAGAACAATCCCTAAGTCAGATTCATCAAGGTTTCCAAAACTCACATTTGTGACTGGTTATTCTTGTAGTACTCAAAACTCAATTTTAGCTAGATTTCTCCCAACCTTTCCAAAACACTAGAAAATTACAAGATGGATTGAGATACCATTTTCAGGGCTACACAACATACCAAAGAATCAGTGGTCACTCTTTCAGATCGACATAGACTTTCAGCACACCTACTTCAATTTTGGCTTCACCATTAGCCCTTTTTTTCCAAAGGGACCACCCTTCCAACTTTAGGTATCTACCCAAATTCCTTGGACAGTCTTAGGTCATGGTGCCAAACCTCAAATTTTGTCATTATTTTGTGTCTACAAAGCCTCTAACTCACTATCCCAAGAAACCCTCCTAAACCTTCACAAAATCAAGGGTTTTAAGGAAACATACAACTCCAAACCTCTCTCAACACTTCCAAAGCCCCAAAAACCTCAAAATACTTCTACACAAACTCATCAAACCCTCACATAACCCTTGCAGGAATTAATTCTTAAAAACCTCTCTTTGGTTCCTCGCTTCCATGTTGGAAAACCCCTGTTCAGTCTTAGAATAGTCACAAAAATGCCACATAATTATGACTCCTTATTCCAAAATGATTTTACACGCTTATTATAAAAAAATTAAATCAATTCACCGAGATACAGTGGCAAACAGTAGGTGGATTGATTGTTACATCACAAATTTCCCCTCAAACCCTTGATTCAGCAACACTGGGACAGTCATTGTTTGTGTTGGTTCTCTCTACAAACAAAGAGTTAAGACACCAAATAAAAAATAAATGAATTATAAAACATATAGACACATCCTCTAAAATTCTTAGACCATGAAGAACCTGTATGTGCTCGTACAACACTCAAAAAGATTAAGAAAATAGTATTTTTCCAAAAAATTGCTCAAAACCGTGGTGTTTATTATGTAAAATTGTTAGAAATCTTCTTCCACTCTCTCATTCGAGCCTTGGTAAGGATTTTTAAATAATTTTCCAACAACCATATTCTCTCCAATGCCCATAACCAACCTTGGGATTAGTTGGTCCCTTAATTACATTTGTTTGTGTTAAAGTTGCTTTGTCAAAATTTTACAACTTATATGATTTCTAATTGACTTCTAAGACACAAAACACCCTTTATTTGCATTATGCCTAATCTTTCAAAGCTTATTAGACAAAATAAACCTAAAGACACTAACATTGCCCTATTGATGTATTCAAATAAAAAAAATGATGATGTGGTGTACGTGCTCCTGTAGCAAACTCAAAACCCGATCCAAGCCTAATTTCCCCCAATCCTTCCAAAGGTCAAAACACCCCACAATACCTCTACCCTAACTTAAAAGACACTCACAATCCCATTCCTTTCAGTATTTCTCAGATTCACTACTTAAGTTCCTTACTTTCATGTTGGAAACACCCTTGAACAACATTAGAACTTCACACCCCACTGATTTTATTCATTCTCTCACCCTCCAAAGTATTCATACACCAAACTAATCATGGTACAGGTCAATCCACTAAGCCACAGGGTCAAAATAGTAGGTGGATTGGCTAATGTGTCATGGTGTTGCCCTCAAAACCCCTAACACAGAAAATAGAGCAGTAACCAAGTTTGTTTATCCCACACACACCAACAGTGGATTTAAACCTTCAGAACAGATGCAAAGAGAGTAAACACATATGCAATCAAGTATCCAAAGCCTCAAGTCATGATAGACTTGTATAGGCCTATGCAAGGCAAAGAAAATTCGGGAAAACAAATAAAACCAGTGATCAACGTTTTCAAAAGTATATTTTCTTATTAGAAACTAAAAAAATCAACCCTCAACTTGGGTTATTACATAAATATATATTGATACCACCTTCCAACTACCCCTTGAGCCAATCAACCACCATAACCACCCTTTGTTAGACTTCTAAGATGGTAATTTTCCAATTTTGCTCTTAATTACCATTCATTCACAACTTGATTTTGCAAATACCACCTAACTGAACTATTAAGCCTTTTAAATACAATTGCAAGGTATTTCCATAGCATATAGAGATATAGAGAGAAAATACAATAAATATTTTAACTAATGAATTGTAAAAAATGGATTTTTGTAGTTTATATTCATGCCATTGAATACATTGCATTGCACATCTTTAAGTCAAAGCATTACTTCACTTTGCATAACTAATAAGTAGTTGTTGATAGATGCCAAAAATTTAATTAAATATAGTTTGAACAAAGTCAACCTAAGTAGTTATGCAATTTATTCACATTGCATAACTAATAACTAGGAGCAGCTACCAATTGCATTTTCTTATCATGGCATTCTATGAGACCAAATTTCTTTGAGATATTTTTTCAAATAGTTCCCTGCCTTGTCTATGTTACCACATTTTTTATACATGTCTACCAAAGCATCTTCTCAAATAGTTCATTGCCATGTTGCTATGGCTAAAAGCCTAAAACAAGTGATTTTGAACAAGCTATGGATGCTTCGAAAAAATATATCAAAAGAATAATAGTAAGCAATAACATAGACAAGGCAGTGAACTGTTTGAAAAAATGCATCAAAAAAATTGTTTTGAAATGATAAATTTAGGTGTGCTTTCACTCTTCTTTAACATTGTATATCTGCTCCTTTTTATAGCAAGAGATAAAAAAACGTAAAAAATTGTATAACAAGAGATAAAAACTATCATTTTTGAAATCGAAAGGCATTTCCATTGCATAGAGATATAGAGAGAAAATAAAATAAAGAGTTTAACTAATGAAATGTTAAAAATAGATTTTTGAAGTTTATATTCATGCATTGCACATCTTTCAAACTCAAAGCATCACTTCACATTGCATAATGAATAACTAGATGTTGATATATGACAAAATTTCAATTACAATATAGCTTTTTACAAAGTCAACCTAAGTAGTTATGCAATTACTTCACATTGCATACCTAATAACTAGGAGCAACTGTCAATTGCTTTAGCTTGTCATGGCATTCCATGAGACCACATTTCTTTGAGGATTTTTTTAAAATAGTCAATTCCCTTGAAATGATAAATTTAGTTGTGCTTTGATGCAGAGCCAAGGTGGAGAAGACTCACAACAATGGAAATATCAATTCTCAGTCAAAGAACTCTTCTTCATAATGATTCAGCCTAATAGGCATCAACTCACCCTCAAGGTTTTCAAACCTTTAATCTTACAAAATAACAAGAAATCTCCACTAAGGCCCTACCAAAACTCTCAAAATTCATACAATGGCAATTTGAAAACAATCTCCAAGTCAGGTTCATTGAAATCTCCAAAACTCAACATTTTACCCATTTAACAACAAGTTGTCCTTTTACCCCTGTCATTAGTCCCAACACACTACTAGCATGCTTCCTCACTGTTTTATCAGTGTTATCTATCTCTGTAGTTACAAATCTTGCTTTCTTTACTCTCACATCTACAAGAATAGGACATTCTATGGTGCCCACCATAAGACTTTCACACAAACCCGATGGCATTACCTCCTTTGCTGCTACATCGGTCCTTATATCCACTGCCCTTGTATTACTAGACCTATAATGGTTCCCAAAACTAGAATTTTTTATTTCCCTCACAACACTTACAAGCTCCTTGTTCCCACACATGATTACTTTGGCTTTCCATTTCACATCCTCTAGAAGTGGAGTCAAAACAAACATATGGCTATCTTTCCTTATGGTATACTTGTTTTCTTTCCCATCATGCGTGGCAGACCTATCATACTACCACGGTCTTCCAAGGAGTATGTGATAGCAGTCGATTGGAAGAATGTCACAAATAACACTATCCCTATACTCACCAATCTGGAAATCTATAATAGCTTGCTCATTTACTAACAAAGATTGACCATCACTTAACCAAGATAATTTGTAAGGTAATCCATGAGGGATTCTTTTCAAATTTAGTTTATTCACCATTTCACAAGAAACCATGTTTTCAGTTGAAGCTGAATCCACTACCATCCTACATACTTTACCTTGTACCTTGCAATTGATTTTGAAGAGTGATTTCCTTTGTGGGGATTCTTCAGAGATTGGTGCCTTGAGAAATTTTCTCCTTATCATAAAATATCTCCAACTTCAGATATAAGGTTCACCATAGGTGAGGTCACACATTCTTCATCCTCATGCACTAGTTGATTCCTCCTCTCTCCACCATAGGAACTTGAGCTTTGCTTTTCAGGGAACTTGAAGGCTGGATGTCCAAGCTAGTTACAAGTGTAGCATCTTCTTGAGAACTGGTAGGAGCCTCTTCCTCCACTAAATATGCCCCTTGAACCTCTCCATCCACCTCTGAAATCAAATTGATCTTGATCCTTCTTGTCATCTCCTTGAGTCTCATTGTTTGCCTTGAAATTAGGATTTAATCCTCTTCCTCTAGAAGTGTTGCCTCTTCCTCTTGCTACTTTGTCTTGCCTTCTCTTCATTTTCTCCTCCACCCTAATTTCCATTTGATAATAGTCCTCTACAGTTATAGGATTATCCAAAACCAATTCATCTTGTATGTTTAACCTTAAACCACCAATATATCTAGCAATATTTTCATCTTCATTCTCATGATGACCAGATCTTAAACTCAATTTATAAAACTCCTCAGTATAAGGCTTAATATCCATCTCCCTTTGTCTTAAATTTTGAAATTTAATATCAATTTATAAAACTCCTCAACACCATCATTTCTTCAAGGGATTTCAATCCCAAACAGAATCAGGAGAAGATCAAATTAAACAAACAACTTGTTTACTAAACTTTTCATCAATTTCTCTTCAAATTCACTTGATTTCTTCAGTTCTATAACACTCCAAGACAACATGTCAGTTTCCCAAATCACCAAAATCATATTCTAGACCATTATCAACATCTAATTGACTGATCTTAACAAAAAAACCTGATCAAAGGCATTGAACCAACCAATACTTTAATATTCACCAAAACCTCCTTGATACAACTCACACTACCCAAGGCTAATAGAAATACATTCTTACCTTCAAACTATTATCAGACTTACAAGAGCCTCATAATCATCATGCTTCTAATAGAAACAAACCAATAACATATTCACATAACTCTGAGTTATTAGATTTACTGATTTTCACAGTCATAACACCATTCTTCATCAAGATTCCACCCTAGTCTAAACATCAAATCAACAACCTTAACCTTTAAAATTTTCCCAAATCATTGAAATACCTTTGAAATCATTATTTAAGTAGTTACATCACAAATCTAATCACAAATACCACTGGCCTTTGTTTTAACACTCATTTCATCAATTTCCTTGTATGTTAGCAAAGCCCTAAATCGGGTGATACAACTCTACCTTCTTTGCATCAACACAAGATTGATATAGTTTTGGAGACCCATTATAGATTATTTAGACATATCACAAAAACATTGCCACTTGTTTTGAGAGAAACATCAGAAAACCGGTCTGATACGCTGCTCCCAGCCACAAATTAGGCTAAATTTGTAAGGTGACTACCAAACAAACATCTCCAAATCACTAACCAACCTTAAAAAGTCTTTTGTCATACCTCCAAACTCATAATTCCATCATTTTCAAGAGTTATTAGATCCACTTAAACATTTAAATATCAAAACCCTTGAATATATGCTTTGCAAGCAAAATAATGAAGGTTTCTTGGAATATCACCTTCCACATCTTCCACCAACGTGCCATATCTTCCAACACCTTTAAATTCACCTGAAAACATCATCTATACCCTTCTCAAGCCACGAAAAACTCTATTTCTTCATTATGCATGACTATAGGATCAAATTTTGTGTGGAAACCTTCAATTTTTGTGTGTAACAACAACTTCATTTGAGAATTCTTGCATTCCCTTGTACCTACAACCATAAAAAAATTCAAAACACCCTAACATTAACCTACTCCACCAATCTACTTGGCCTACATTGGTGGAGTAGTGATGAAATGCTCTATTAGACTCTCAAAACCACTGTAAAAAGAACTCTACCCGAGACACAGGAAATTGTCTTTTCTACTTTTGTTTCTTAAGAACTGACCTCTAAATTATTTGAAAAGGAATTTAACTTCTTCCTAACATATATCACACCAAAAATCTGTCTCTTTGAATTCTTGACTATCAATACATAGATGGAAATAAAGGAGAGAGTGTTGCTAACAAAAAAAACAAGAGTTTTCATTCAAAATCTAGTTACAAGAATACCAGCTCCCTTTTTGCACGCCTTACAATGTCTTTTATAACTTTTTCCCTCTTAGCAACTGCCTTTTCTAACTTCTCATCGGTGCAACTACCCTTTTAACTCTTAATATTCCTTGATTTATGCTCTCTCTTGCTGCATAATTACATCATGATTACTTTTTAACAACATTGTATTATTTCCATTTTTTATATTTTCACCTCGTAGTGACTTATTTTATGACTTAATTACATTCAAATTAGCCATTACAAGGCCTTGACACATCATTTTGGCTTGAACATACAAATTGGACAAATTAGCCTTTTGAAGGCATTACATGATCTTGGTGCTCCTGCACCATGCTTTCACTCTTCTTTAACATTGTATATCTGCTCCTTTTTATAACAAGAGATAAAAGAACATAAAAAAATTTATAACAAGAGATAAAAACTATATTTTTTGAAATCGAAAGGTATTTCCATAGCATAGAGATATATAGAGAAAGTAAAATAAAGAGTTTAATGAATAACTAGATGTTGATAGATGACAAAATTTCAATTACAATATAGCTTTTTACAAAGTCAACCTAATCAGTTATGCAATTACTTCACATTGCATAACTAATAACTAGGAGCAACTGCCAATTGCTTTAGCTTGTCATGGCATTCCATAAGACCACATTTCTTTGAGGCATTTTTTCAAATAGTTCATTCCCTTGTCTATGCTACGACATTTTTCATATATGTCTACCAAAGCATTTTATCAAATAGTTCATTGGCTTCTTGCTATGGCTAAAATCCTAAAACAAATTCTTTCAAACAAGCTATGGATGCTTGGAAAAAATCTATGAAAGCATAATAGTAAGCAATAGCATAGACAAGCCATTGAACTTTTTGAAAATATGCCTCAAAGAAAAGTGGTCTCATGGTGATGGAATGCCATGACAAGCCATATACAAGGCAGTGAATTGTTTGAAAATATGCCTCAAATAAATGTGATCTCATGGTGATGGAATGCCATGATGAATGCCTATGGTGATGGACTTTCATGGCATTCCATCACCATGAGAACAATTTCTTTGAGGTATCTTTTCAAATAGTTCATTGCCTTGTCTATGGTATGACATTTTTCATACATATCTACTAGAGCATTTCATCAAACAGTTCACTGCCTTGCTGTTATGGCTAAAAGCCTAAAACAGGTGCTTTCGAACAAGCTATGGATGCCTGGAAAAAATCTGTCAAAGCATAATAGTAAGCAACAAGCTATGGTCTAATTGTTTTTTTCACATGAAAATCAACACAATTTTATTCGTGTTTTTTTACAGGTTTTGAAAGTATTTTTTGCTGATCAGACGAAAAGTTTCTAAGCGTCGCGGTGTCCGAGTAATGGCATGCTGAATTTCACAGCCATTTTGCACTTTGGACCCTTAAGGGATCGATTTGGTTGAACATAGCTCATAGTGATTCCACATGTTTGGGTGTGAGAGAGGAACGTGCCTAATGTAAACATACCCACCCGGACGCATTAGAACAATTTGTTTGGTCACACGAGCTGCAGAACAAAAGTTGCACCACTTTGCAACTTTCAACTACTTGCATTTGACAAATTTTTCCCCAAGTGAAAATTTTTCAGCACAGGAAAATACGTCCAAGATAGAAAAAACTGAGAGAGTTTATTGTAGAGGGGCCCAACATGATCTCGTAGGATCAGACGAGAATTTTCTAAGCGTCGCGGTGTTCGAGTAATGGCATGCTGAAATTCGCAACCATTTTGCACTTTGGATCCTTAAGGGATCGATTCGGTTGAACGTAGCTCAGAGCGATTCCGCATGTTTGGGTGCAAGAGAGGACTGTGCCTAGCATAAATGTACCCACCCAGACACATTGGAACAGTTCGTTTGGTCACACGAGCTATAGAATGAAAGTTGCACCACTTTGCAACTTTCAACTACTTGCATTTGACCATTTTTTCCCTGAGTGAAAATTCACCAACACAGGAAAATGCTTCTGAGATAGAAAAAATCAAGAGAGGTTATTGTAGAGGGGCCCAATATGATTCTGTAGGATTAGACGAAAAATTTTCTAAGCATCGCGGTGTCCGAGTAATGGCATGCTGAAGTTCATAGTTGTTTTGCACTTTGGACCCTTAAGGGATCGATCCAGTTGAGTAGCTCAGAGCGATTCCGCGTGTTTGGGTGCGAGAGAGGACCATGCCTAACGTAAACGTACCCACCCAGATGCGTTGGAATAGTTCGTTTGGTCACACGAGCTGCAGAACAAAAGTTGCACCACTTTGCAACTTTCAACTACTTGCATTTGACAACTTTTTCTTTGAGTGAAAATTCGTCGGCATGGGAAAATGCGTCTGAGATAGCAAAAACTGAGAGAGGTTATTATAGAGGGACCCAACGTGATCCTGTAGGATTAGACGAAAAGTTTCTAAGTGTCGCGGTGTCCGAGTAATGGCATGCTGAAGTTCACAGCCATTTTGCACTTTGGACCCTTAAAGGATCAATCCAGTTGAACGTAGCTCGGAGCAATTCCGCATGTTTGGGTGTGAGAGAGGATTGTGCCTAGTGTAAACATATCCACTTGGATGCGTTGGAATAGTTCATTTGGTCACATGAGCTGTAGAATGAAAATTGCACCACTTTTCAACTTTCAACTACTTGCATTTGTAAACATTTTTCCCAAGTGAAAATTCGCCAACATAGGAAAATGCATCCGAGATTAAAAAATCGAGAGAGGTTATTGTAGAGGGGCCCAACATAATCCTGTAGGATCAGACGAGAAGTTTCTAAGCATCACGGTGTCCAAGTAATGACATGCTGAAGTTCGCAGCCATTTTGCACTTTGGACCCTTAAGCGATCGATCCAGTTGAACGTAGCTCAAAGTGATTCCGCGTGTTTGGGTGTGAGAGAGGACCATGCCTAGTGTAAACGTACCCACCCAGATGTGTTGGAACATTTCATTTGGTCACACGAGCTGCAAAACGAAAGTTGCACCACTTTGCAACTTTTAACTACTTGCATTTGACAACTTTTTCCCTGAGTGAAATTTTGTCAACACAGGAAAATGCATCCAAGATAACAAAAAATGATATAGATTATTGTAGAGGGGCCCAACGTGATCTCGTAGGATTAGATGAGAATTTTCTAAACATCGTGGTGTCCGAGTAATGGCATGTTGAAGTTCGTAGCCATTTTGCACTTTGGACCCTTAAGGGATAGATTTGGTTGAACGTAGCTCGGAGTGATTCCGCATGTTTGGGTGTGAGAGAGGACCATGCCTAGCATAAACGTACCCACCCGGATGCGTTGAAATAATTTTTTTGGTCACACGAGTTGCAGAACGAAAGTTGCACCACTTTGCATCTTTCAACTACTTGCATTTGACAACTTTTTCTCCGACTGAAAATTCGCCAGCACAGGAAAATGCGTCCGAGATAGAAAAAATAAAAAAAATTTATTGTAGAGAGGCCCAACGTGATCCCATAGGATTAGATGAGAAGTTTCTAAGCATCGCGATGTCCGAGTAATGGCATGCTGAAGTTTGCAGCCATTTTGCACTTTTGACCCTTAAGGGATTGATCCAGTTGAACGTAGCTCGAAGCGCTTCCGCATGTTTGGGTGCAAGAGAGGACCATGCCTAGCGTAAACATACCCACTCGGACACGTTGGAACAGTTTGTTTGGTCACACGAGCTGCAGAACGTCCGCGAGTGAAAATTCACCAACACAGGAAAGTGCATCTGTGATAGCGAAAACTAAGAGAGGTTATTGCAGAGGGGCCCAACATGATCTCGTAGGATCAGACGAGAAGTTTCTAAGCATCGCGGTGTCTGAGTAATGGCATGCTGAAGTTTGTAGACATTTTGCACTTTGGACCCTTAAGAGATCGATCTGGTTGAATGTAGCTCAGAGCGATTCTACGTGTTTGGGTGCGAGAGAGGACCGTGCCTAGCGTAAACGTACCCACCTGGATGTGTTGGAACAGTTCGTTTGGTAACATGAGCTGCAGAACGAAAGTTGCACCACTTTGCAACTTTCAATTGTTTGCATTTGACAACTTTTTCCTCGAGTGAAAATTTGTCAAGATAGGAAAATGCATCTGAGATAGCGAAAAACGAGAGAGGTTATTATAGAGGGGCCCAACGTGATCTCGTAGGATCATACGAAAAGTTCCTAAGCGTCACGGTGTCCGAGTAATGGCATGCTGAAGTTCGCAGCCATTTTGCACTTTGGACCCTTAAGGGATCGATTCGGTTGAACGTAGCTCAAAGTGATTTTGCATGTTTGGGTGAGAGAGAGGACCGTGCCTAGCGTAAACGTACCCACCCAGATTCGTTGGAACAGTTCGTTTGGTCACATGAGCTACAGAACAAAAAAATTGGGTTTGAGTGGTATCCAAATAATGCATTGGATGTGGCTCACGGTTTTTACTACCAATTCTCCTTAGAACATCTCTTTGATTAGGAGAGGTCCTTGTGTTATCCTTCCAATAATTCACAATTCAAGATCTCAAGCCTTGAGTAATTCTTGTGTCTTTTCGTGGCACTCTACCTGAAAATGCCCATAACTCATTGCTATTTGGATCCTCCACTCTTTCACGCCTTCCTTTGGCTCTCATTAGAGATGATCTACTTATTTTCAAAGACTTACTTGCCTTTGTAAGGTTCATCTTGTTCCTTGTTTGACTGCTTAACAATATTGTTGTCATCACACGTCGTGTGGCACAACTATACTTCGTGCGTGAGGTGGAACCCATGCTCTCATATGCACTCATCAAGTTCTTTACAATGGAATTTTCACTTGAGTCATTCAAAACTCTTAGCCCAAGAGCCTTCATGGTGGGCTTAAATTTGAGTTGCCTCATCATTTCAACAAATAGTTGGCATCTTCCACCCTCACTTAGCTTTGCAAAAAAAAAACTCCATATCCTTTCTGCATATCTTTGACATGTACGTTTTGAAATCTTATTAGGCATCCATTTCAAAACATTGGAATCAATATCAATCAAAAATGTAGGTTTTATATGCAAAACTCTAGGAGGAGTTCTCAAATGTAAATTTGCGTCAATATTGGGAAGGTCAACAACATCGGGGATAGATCGTGTACCTTTAGTTGGAGGTGCAATTGATGACATACCTTGAGATTGACATGTAAACGATGTTGTACCTCCAACTTGAGATGTCGTTTGTGGAGTTCCTTCAAATAGAGATGCGTTTGCTGATATACTTTTAAAACACAATGTTTTTTATGGTGTCTCTTAAATTGGAGATGTGATTTCCGATGTATCGGGAAAACCACATGTTTTTGTCAATGTGTCTTCAATTGGATATGTGCATTGAGCTTCACCTATGGTTGATGATGTGCCCCCAACTTTTGTATCTACTCCTATCCTTCCACGAACTTTCCTCATTCATTCCCTTTGTTTTTCTAATTTGACATCTCTCTTAGATTGCACTGGAATTTGTGGTTGTATGGGCTGCAATTCCTTTGCATCACGAGCTACATTTTTATATTCTCTTCTCCTTGCATTTTTAACTGCACATTCTTCTGGTGTTAGAGGCTTCGATCATTTCCTCGGCATGACCTTGAATGCTACATGTCCACAAACACACATAGAACAAAAGTAAGTAATGCATTCTACAAAAATATTGATGCAGAGAGGGGTGGAAACCATTCAATACAAAAAATCAATGAGAATCAATCAGATTCCAAAGCAAAATCAGATGTTCAACTGAAAATCCCAACTTCTACCAAGCTTTCCCTTATAGCATAGGTAACCCAGTTCAGGGCCTTTTCACCAAGATTTTCCAAAACACTTGACAAACTCAGGGATGATTAAGATACCCATTTACAAGCTATAAAACATAGGTAAACCCTAGCATCAACTCCTTTGGACCAACATTGACTTCCAATAGACCCACCTTGGAAAAGGCTATTCAACTGGCCTAATTTACAAAGAGAGTATATTTTAAACATTACATATTTACTCAAAATCCTCAAACAACAGTATTTTATGTGTCAAAACCTCCAATTTCCTGATTTGTTTCTAGGCCCAAGACCTCTAGACCCCTAATACATTAAACCCTCTATTTCAAGCAAAATACTTGGGGTTTTAATGGAACTCCTATCTCCCGGACCTACTAGAACCATCCAAAGCACCAAACACACTTACCAGACCCTAAACATGGTGAATAATACATTACATGGACAGTCCTTCCCATATTTTGTCAAAACACCACTTCAAGCCCTAATTTTCACCATGAAAAGACCCTGCTACAATCCTCAAACATTATCCCAAACACCCAACCTTGATCCCACAACATTCTAAATAGGTTAGGTATTTATTTTAAAAGTTAGAGGACCCATTCCACAAGTTACAGTAGGCAAAAAATGTGTGATGGGTTGAATTACATAATGAAACCCCTCAATCCAAGAACACTATGAAAGTAGGTAGCAACAGTAAAAACAATATAACTTTCACTGTACAAAAATTTAGAACCTCTAAATAGATGAAAATGAAAGCTAATTCATTAATCTACAACATCCAATGGGTTTCATATCATCTTAGAGTTTGTACAGGTCGTACAACAACAAGAAAAGTGAGAGAAACCAGTAAATTTCTAGAATGTAATAGCGTTCTTCTTGATAAAAAATGGGGTACAAATCAACCAAAAACCTCTCCTTCAAGGCATTGAAGGTTATTAAACATATTTTGATTTCATTCCAACTACCCCGAACTTTGCAACTTTTGCATCTTTTAGCAACTTTTTTTACCACATTTAGCCAAATTGTAAGCTATGACACAACTGAACTCCCTTAGCTCCAAATACATTATAAAATGGTCTAATTGACCTTACTGAACACAATATACTCAACATTAACTAAAATCCTAGAATTTGACCATGCTTGAACTAAAGAGGACATTTTTGACAAAATTGAGCTTACAAGGTGCTCCTGCACCAGAGGCCTGGAACGTTGATTTTGAAGTTGTGTCTTTTGACTAGCATTATTGAACTTGAAATTTATAAAAAGGTTATGATGAACAATTCACATATTAGAGTTTCTAGTAATATTGAGTTTATTTCATTTTTTTAGGAGTGACTGTTGTATGAATACAATATTTCGAGAAATAAACTTACATATGGTGGGTTTTGTTAAAATCTTCAAGAGGTTTAGAATGGTAGTCTTCTTGAAAAGCATAGCTTGTTATTTATGGATGATCTTTGTTTTGTTTTAGATGTGAATTGTTCTAATTGAGGTTTTTGAGATTGAAGATTGTTTGAAACTGATCTAATTATGATTGTTGAAGGTTTTGTCTCCTTGCTCTGCATCACAAACCTAGGGTATAAATTGTTGCCATCTAAATGAAAACTAGAGACTCTTGTGTTTATTTTTCTCAAAACCAAATTTTTGATTGTCAACAAAGTCATGAAGAATATGGATTCAAAGAAGGGTTTGTGATGCTATATCTTATAATTATTCACTATTTCTTTGGCAATGAGATAAATTAGAAAGACAATAAGCATTCTCAACTATGTCAACTCACTTGAATTTATCTAAGCACATGTGATGAAGCTGAATTTTTTATGGAACAAAAAAATTAATGGACACTTGCATTAACATTGATGAAAGCTATTAGGTTTTCCAAATTATTTGAAAAAAGAATGAAATATGGTGAATTCCACAAGCCATGTTGGAAATGGACTACTATAAGCAATGCAAATAGAATTCATAAGTAAATTTATAGTAAGTAAATGTCATATTTTATTTTTTTTGTTCTTCAAACTCATAAAAAATGAACTTTTTTATGCAAATCTCATCTAATTCAATGTTGAATTCTAAGTCCAATTGTTATGATTAATAAAATCATTAAGGAAATTTAGTTTATATTGTCAAAAACAAACAAATATACTAAATACAAACATTTCAATTTACAAAAATGAATATATTACCTTAGATAATGTAAAGTGATGTAGAAACTTCAAAATGTCTTCTTCTATGTTGTCTACCATGCAGAATGTTGGTAAAAAGGTGATGGATCAAGCATAGATTGGTACAATATGAAGTCAATTGCATAAAAAATGAATTTTTGACTCGGATAAAGCATTGAACCAGATAAATATAGGAGAATGTGGGCTTGAATCACAGCGTCAAGCCTTATTTTTACTGTTTCAAGGTAAAACAAATTTGGTGCTCTCCAAATTTGGCGAGCACCAAATATGTTCCTCTAAAAAGGAGAGACTTAAGAGAGAGGGAGAGACATAAAGTGGGACAAAGATAGAGGGAATGAGAGAGAGAGGGGGAGTGGGAGAGAGAGAGAGGGGGAGGGAGACACCTAAGAGAAGGAGTGGGATTCAAAGTGGGAGAGAGG
>CM021104.1:168314573-168377621 GCA_007115665.2 Sequoiadendron giganteum | reverse complement strand
CTCCTCATTTGTCCAATAATGCAAAAGATAGGAGGAAAGGATAGGACCCATGGTGTAGTGTGTAATACACCGATATTCTTTCTATCTGGGGTGCATTATGGACATGTTGTTAAGTATTTTGTCATTGATATCATGGTTTTTTGAGCTAAGAGCGGATTTTCCAAGTGTTATTATTCAAATAAGTATTAAAACCATTGATTCTAAATTATATTGAGAATAATATATATATATATATGATTTTGGTGTTAATGTATATGAAGGCATATTTAATTTATCATGTTAACTATCTATTTTGGAATTTCTTAATAAACTATTCAATTTATCACATATTATCTTTTGCATTGGTTATTCACATCCATTTTAATAATATTGTAGCTTTTCAATTATCTTTATTCTAATATTTAATCCACTAAATCTTGTTGCTAACACTTAAATAACTTTTGAGGATAAGTGACATCATAGTGACACTTGAGTAGCTTCTAGAGACATCATGCATTATAACCTTTCTTCCCTCAAATTCATTTTTTGAATAGGAAGATGTCCTAAACACACCTTTACATTTGTTTCTTCCCAAGGGGGAAAATGTTGTCTAATAATAACAGGTTCTCTTCAACAGTCAATGTCAAACATGTACCATTAGTGTCAGAGACTGTAATTTAGGGGGTTGGATGGTCTATCTTATTTTTCCTCGCTTTGGGGAGATTTTTTCCTACATTTTTTTCTTCTTCTCATATTCTAAGGGGTGTTATTTATACATGGGTACGTAACATGGCTACACATTTACCAACATCCATTCATCTATCTTTCCATCCCACCTAAGTTATACTAATTTGGGTGTTGGAACATACTTATTTTCTTACATTTAATTGTTTATTTTATTTCATATTTTCACTTATGATAGGATAAGTTTTCTTTGGTAGATATCTACATAGTAGGGTTACATTGGCACATCTGAATTTGTAGTTTTCTTGTTTGGTAAAGTTTTACTGCACTTGTGTGAGTACATCTTCACCATGCATTGGTTGTATATTCACATGTCTCTTAGTGATGTATCCTATTTATACCCATTTCATGAACTCATAAACTCATTTGTATATTTGCATCATTTAATAAACCATACTTATTCTTTTATTATGGGTCTCTTTTTTTCTTTCATTGAAGCTCCTTGATCTTGGGTGGCTATATCCATAGCCAAATATTACATTAATCTCCTATTCCCATTTTTATGTTCATGTCCTAGCTCTTGTACTAGCTATTTCCATTTTGAGCATGTATCTATGTTTTTTGTTACATTATCAAATCATATTTCAAATTATAGCTAAGGTAGAACATTGAAATATAGAACCTAGTTGATAGTTTACTTTCACATTATAAATCTATGATTCATAAAAAATATTTTAGATATAAGATAATTATAGTATGAGTATTTGCTTGTATTTTATTGGTTGATATTCTATGCTTTGTTGCTTTCTATTGTCATCTTAGTGTGTGTGTCCAAGTTTATGCTTGTATTTTGACACTTGACACAACCACAACATGAGAATTAGGTTTCATGGTTTCAACTATGTATCATTGATATCACAAATAAATAAAAATTGTATACATATTAAAACATTAAATGAACCCTTAAGTAAGTGTATTGCAACCAAAATCCTAAATCTTGATGGATTGAAAACGAAGCATTACATTGTGTCGGGATGTTGTATACAATTTTTCTTTGAATAATTTAGTAAGGATTTATAATTGGATTTTAATCCTCATCTATTTGAGATATTTTAATTAAAGTCGCAATGATAATATACATTTCTCACTCATAGTTCTTGCATAATTTACATCTAGAGTTCCTTTCTAAGGGCTATAATTTTTATCAAGTTCACAATTTACACCTTATTAACCATAATTGTAAATAAATTAATTTCCATTAATTTATGCATTAGAAAATAGATTTAAATAAAACTAGCATGTATGACTTGACCTAATTATTGTTTAGCTAGACTAGACATTTAGTTGAAATAATTGAAACCATTATGTATTATAACCTTACTAATTTCACATTTAGACACTACTACTTTGATGTTTAAACTATGCTACTCTTGTGTTGAAAATTAATTTGATATTGGAACTCTAACAACCTCATGTTTAAACCCCACTACTTGTAACTCTTGAAACCCTAATATTCTTAGCACTTAAATCCATCTCTTAAAACCAACATTGAATTAATAAAACATACATCATAGCAAAAAACATGATCAAACCCTAGTTATTAGATCTCTAAATATTTAATGGTATAATGTGGTTTGATATGCAAGTTTATTTAAGTACTTATTAGTTAGAATAGATCTCTTGTTGAAATAATTGAAATTTAACTCAATAGATGATACATATTGAAACCTTGCTACTTCAATCTCAACACACTAGATACTTTCATGTTCACACCTTGCCACTCTTGTGCTAAAATTTTGTCACTCACATTTTGATATCTTGTATGATTTAAAAAGGTGTCATGCAAGCTGCCACATAGACATAAAAGCTCCTAGGTTGGTGGTGGAAGCTCTCATCACCTTCTCAACAATCACTTCAAACTCTTAATACATATAAGTGAGACTTCCATTTCATAATAGAAGACCCATCACAATTACATTTTTCCAATTCCAAAGATTATTCTTAAAAA
This sequence comes from Sequoiadendron giganteum, assembly GCA_007115665.2. Lineage (NCBI taxonomy): Eukaryota > Viridiplantae > Streptophyta > Pinopsida > Cupressales > Cupressaceae > Sequoiadendron > Sequoiadendron giganteum. The sequence goes on along the minus strand of CM021104.1, from coordinate 168,374,950 downwards.
ATATAAATAGAAGCCTAGCTCCCTTTCATGGGAATCACATTATGAGTGAGTTGAATGAAAAAAAATACAAAAGAGTAAGTACGAGTTCTTAGAACTCAAAATGTTTACAATTTATCCATCACACTTTTTCCCATATTTTTGTAATTACTTTAGTCCTAGCAACAAGTCTATCATTTTGATGCTTAATTAAAGAGACCCCAACACACAAGTTGGTTGTTGTTCTATCCTTTACCTAATTCATCTCTTGTGATTGCAACCTAACCTAAATCCTATCTATTCACCCATGTTGGTCAAAAATATAATTGTGATTGTTTCCCTAGACAAAACCATTGTTGTTATCCTATCCACTTTATTCAAAACTTAGTTTCCTTTTGAAATAGATAATTGTTTATCTTGCATGTGAAATCTCTCATATCAAAACCTAAGAGTGTTATATTTAAAATCAAGGTCATAAAACATTTAGATCCATCTTATAAAATTCATCCAAATCATCCTAGAACATCACATGAGCAAATATAAGAGCATTCAAATTGATGCAAACTTACATTAGCAACATTAATTTCTATATCACACATCATACACCACACATCTTGCATCTTGTGTGTACTATAAATCTTCTTATACAAGTTGTGGAAACACCAAAAATAATGGCTTCAATTAGGATGAAGAAAGTCTAACACTTCAATCCTAGCAAACCAAGCCCCCAAAGTTCTCCTTTAACATGTCTTGATCATAATTCAACTCTCACATCAAAAGTAGAAGATTCATGAGTAGTTGATTGACAAAGACATAATCATGAGCAAGAGGATGCAATTGCAAAGAGGAAGACAAATTATAATTTCAATTGCATCTAGTTGTAGTGTAAGAATTAATGATTTATTATCTTTAGAATCTGTACTTCAAATCTAATTTTTATGGTTAAAAACCAATTATTTACAGATATATTTAATCATCAAAGAACTAAACAATTCCTAACCAAATGCAATCCAAAACATTAACACATACAAAATTATACATATATTTTAATAATCTCATAAACTATAAAAAATATAATTTATTTATTAATCACCATCATTTCATTTAACTTATCATTTACTTTATGAGACATTCAACCTAATTAAATTTACGTAAGCTTTAATTAGATTATTTAATTAATCTTTACACCCTTTAAAAAAATCCTTAGGAGATGGGTTCATTTGCAACGCAACTCAATAACTTGAATAATTACCCTTTTTTTTATTGGATAAAAAAGCTTAAAAAGATTACAAAGATCAAAGATAAAAAAGCTACTGTTATAACTTACTTGGGTTCGAGCCGTTTAAAAAAGCAACGAAATACAGACGAGAAATGACTTCAATTTAAAAACACGAGCATATTTATTTCCCTCAAATCTTTCATAAATAAATTGAAAGAGCTGCAGGGGAAGCACTCAAGCCTTTTGTGTATTCAGACTTTTGGTTAAAGCATGCTTACCAAAATCTATCCGTTACACAGCACGCGTTTTACAATTTCTCTAGTAGCATCGAGTTCCATTTAGCTATTTGTGATCATTGCTGTCAAGAAAAACATGAAATGCATTAAGGTCAGTGTAAGGATTTTCCTGTTTCTTTAGTTTTTTCTTTTTCTGTTGTAGGGTTTTTCATTTAAAGAATCATCCAAAGTAAGGTCAATTCCCTGTTAAATGTTTAGATAAATCAGTGCTTTGTATTGTGGCCTGCATTGACATGTGCAGACAATCTATTAAAACATTCTTAATATTTGTAAAGATGGGTAATAAACTCCACAGTCGTTGCAATATAACCTTGCCATATGTCTCTTAAAGTTATAGGCTACTTTATGGTGGTGAAGAGAATTAGAAGTAGAACATTGTTTGCACTGATACAGTATATAGGTATCTTTGAATCACATTCTTAAGAGCTAGTAAATAATGGTTATATTATGATGCAACTCATGATCATTATACTATAACCTTACTGCATGTCTGTGAAGAGTCATAAACTGCCTTATGGTGGCAACCGAAGAGGGGGATGCGAACACTGCGGAAATGTTTTTCCACTCCAGAAACTAGGAGTAGCATTTTTAAAACAAAGATTCAAAGTGTGGAATGAGATATGTTTGCCACAAAGAGGTGGACCCTTGGAATTTTAATCACTATCACAGTGAAGAGAATCTAAGTATATTCTCATCTATAATTAATGGCAACAAAAAGAAGGCATATTCTCGAACTTTAATGCTAGCCATGCAAAGGAACCCTCTATACATTATGAAAGCTATTGTGGACTTAAAAGTGCATAGGATTAAGAAGAATTAGGAAACTTGGGATGTAGAACGGCTGATTGAAGATGTTGGGTGAATTGGCAAGATTAGTTTTATTTCCGAGATTTGTCTTGAGGTCAAAACCCAAGTAGGTGCAAATTTAAAACAATATATAAAGTGAAAAGTTTGTCTTATTTCCTACCAGGGACATTTGATATGCCAAGTTAGTCTGCTGGCTAGTCTGTAACCTAAAATCCACCTTTATCTCTTAAAGTTCATCATTACTTCTATATGGAAAGGTCCATCTACCTTTAATTTAGTCATTGAGATGAGGCATTATGATGCAAATAGCTCAGTATTAAACCTTGGCGGTCATTTCTTTTTACATGCGCATACATGTGACTGGATGTGGTCCTCTGGAGTTGAATCCAACTATAAAGGAATAAATTAGGAAATGCCAAAGTATATGGTCAAGCATGTAATGCTATTTTATCTGAAGTATAGAATTGGAAAGTTTTAATATATCAAAGTTAATTTAGAATGACAAAAGATTTGCTAATGTTAATATCTAGGTTTTAAAGATAATACACTATATCTAAAATTTAGGAGAAATGCATGAAAATACTACTTTATCAAAATTAGCAGGTTTTAGACTTTAGCACATTAAATCCAAAATCATTAAGATATATAATTCTGAATATTTTTTAACAACAATAAGTTAAATACTTATCTGAATCAAATCCTTTGGAATGACCATTCTCACCCCAAGAAGAATTTAGTGATCCTGGCTCTAATTGCTATGGTATACTCCAAAGGTACCTGTGTAAAAACACATGTGCCTACACACACCACAAGTCTTGGTCAATACAATCCTAGGTTGTATTCTGCACCCCAAGTTAGATGCACTTTGTATGTCACCTCTAGTGCCCACATCCCGCCAAACCACCTTCTTCCTTTAGTGAACTCCATGCCATTTCCAAGTCTTATATAAATGCTTTATATAATATTTTAAGGGGTGGTTTCAAAACCATCACACCCTTTCACAATAGTTGTCTTTAAGTATGCCAAGAGGCGTTCTAAAGTGGCAACAAGGGGTAGAGTGTAATGGCGTGAGCATGTTAACATGATTTTTATGATATTACAACAAGCAATGAGGATTTCCCCAAGTGAAAGCAGCAAAACAATTTTTTCCAGTCCACCCAAGACAGGATTAATATGGAAGTATACCTTACATTGGGAAAAATTCAACATGAGTCACGTTATTCCACTCAGATTTATATGAAGTTGCTATGGCCATTAAAAGCAAACACACATAAATCTAGCAAATCTTATAGAACACTTAGCAAATCTTATAGAACACTGTTCAAAACATGTTACAGTCTTACTATTGTTGAAGATGTTTTTCTATCACAGCTTTATTCAGTATGAATATTACCCTACTCTATTCAGTTCAACTGTCTCATGGTGATCGCTTGTCAAATTTAGTATAATTTATTTCTTCCATTTTTATAATCCTCAAATTATATATCACACAAGAGTAAAACCTTAAACCCTAAACTCTAAACCCCTAACCCTCAAAAAAAATTGCGCTATATTTGTAAAAATGGTCTTAATCAGACCCAAGAGTAACTGGAGCAGAAAGGAAAAAATATACTTAGCAATATGCGGTTATCAACAAAGCAGTTGGATTGCTGAACTGAGAGTGAGCCAATTGCAACTAATGTTGCTTTGCTATTCACTCAAAAGTAATGTCCCACACCAATTAAATTACTTGCACACTAGTAAAATTCTTCTGAAATCTTCTTTCAGGCTTCATGCACTATGTGCTCAATCGTCAACCTGTTGTATTCCCCACACAAAAAACTGTAGATCTGAAAATAAAAAATCTGAAACTCCATTGAAGAAACATAAACCTGAACTGCAAAAGCTCATGATATTTTTTGGTCAGTTTTATAATTATAAAAGTAGAACTCTATGTAAATATCTATATCTTTGGATAGCACAGAAATAGTACTCAGATTGCAAAGAAACAGAAATGCAGTATTGTTGAAACAATGGAATATCAATTGTGGGAGTAGACAGGAGAGCTTTCATAGGAAGATAAGGGTAGTGACTCAGGTTTAAAGTTTTACAAGAGTAGCTCCAAGACGCTATTTTATAGATCTGTGTATAAAGACTATTTACACCCAAACACATGCCCCATTCCAATATCTAAGTGCCTATTTGTAGCTAATGTTACCACAATAGCCCTTTTTGTTTTTGTACGTAGGATAGCTAGACATTACATTAAACTCCATTCACCTACAAAACAGCACAACCCTAAAGCATAAAATCTTGTAGCTAACCAAAATTATAAAGAAACAGAACTGCAGTATTGTTGAGACAATGGAATATCAATTGTGGGAGTAGACGGGAGAGTTTTCATAGGAAGGTAAGGGTAGTGACTCAGGTCTAAAGTCTTACAAGAGTAGTTCCAAGACACAATTTTATAGAACTGCATATAAAGACTATTTACACCCAAACACATGCCCCGTTCCAATTTCTAAGTGCCTATTTATAACTAATGTTACCACAACAGCCCTTTTTGTTTTTGTACATAGGATAGCTAGACATTACATTAAAATCCATTGACCTACAAAACAGTGCAACCCTAAAGCATAAAATCTTTTAGCTAATCAAAATTATAATCAATAGATACTACCCATAACTAATATATAAACATGTTTGCCTTCAGCTATTGTCATAGTTTATAATTATCAGTTTTGGATTAGGTTTACCCAAAGCCAGTGTAATGTTGGATGTTACACTATTTAGGGTGCGCCACATGGCATTCTCCAATGCTAATCCTTTCATGGAATGAGGTATATTAGTTGTAGCCTAGCCCCTTATCTTCTCTCAAGTTGGCAAAATAAGCTTTGTAATTGTGAGAATATTTTATGCATCATCTACGCAAGGGGAAGGAATTTGGAAATCTTTTTCCCTACCACTTTCTTCAATTATGAGATGTGAAAGTTGTTATGTATTCTTGACTTTGCAGGTGACTCACGAGTTTGTGCATCATACTCCATGCTTGCTAGGACTTTATAAGGTCCTTAACCTCTAGGCCCTAGTTTATCCATTCCATTAACTTTGGGGATCTTTTTCTTTAAGGGTGTGCCACATGGCATTCTCCAATGCTAATCCTTTCATGGAATGAGGTATATTAGTTGTAGCCTAGCCCCTTATCTTCTCTCAAGTTGGCAAAATAAGCTTTGTAATTGTGAGAATATTTTATGCATCATCTAGGCAAGGGGAAGGAATTTGAAAATCTTTTTCCCTACCACTTTCTTCAATTATGAGATGTGAAAGTTGTTATGTATTCTTGACTTTGCAGGTGACTCAAGAGTTTGTGCATCATACTCCATTCTTGCTAGGACTTTATAAGGTCTTTAACTTCTAGGCCCTAGTTTATCCATTCCTTTAACTTTGGGGATCTTTTTCTTCTAAGGCTGTAATCTCAAGAAGATTGAATCTCACACTTCTAATTCTTGTTCCTAGTTCTCATTTAGGTGCTTCAAAATATGCTAGCTTACTCCAATCATTTATGGTTTTCTTACACCAATTTTTAAATTAAAAACCTTGTAACTCACTTCCTTACTTTGCTTCTTGTTCAGTCATGTAATAAATGACCAACAATATTTCAAGTTTTGGTGGTCTGTTCAGCTAATGGAGTGTTACCCTAACAAATACTGCTCGACTTTGCCATGATGTGCATGAGAGCCAATATTTATTTATCATAAATGCATAACATTTTCTTCTTCTCATTTAGTTTCACTTGTTAAATGATTGGCTTGATTTTGCTTTTGCATGCAGTTCTGCCTTTAATTCCTTTTATGGCTCGCTTTGTTGTCCAAAACTGCTTATGCACATGTTTTAATACAGGGCCGGAAGAAGCTTGGTTATATTTGTTTCAAGTTGTTTTATTAGTTTGACATCAACAAGATGTTTTCTTATGATCATAATTTTGTTAAAATTTTCAGCTTTTTTCAAAAATTTGTTAGTAGCAGTTAACAGTAATGCTTATGATTGTTCTGAACTTAGGCTTTGTTAGAGAGAAACCTGATAATATCATGAAGGTTATCAGAGCTGTGTTGAGGATGAGTGGTGGAGCACAGAAAAGATTGGCAATAGCAGCTGCTCAGGAGAATCACAGTTATGGACAACTTCTTGCTTCTGCATGGAAACTTTCAAACACATTACTAGAAGAGTTCAGCTAATGTTAGCAAAGACAAATCTGTTGTACGTGCTAATTCTCAAGCCATGCACCCCATGGTATTTTTCTGTATGCCTCTTCCTCTGTCATATCCCTACCGTCCGGGAGGCATGATTCAATTATTTTAATTTAATCATAAATAAAAAAATGTAACATTAGAATAATAATAATATCAATATATAAATTAATAAAATATTTAAAAAATAAATTAGCTGGGTCGGCCAGCATTATAAATTGATAGGTTTAAATCTTTGCATTTTAATCAAGTTAATCAAGTTATTCTGGAAGATCAAGTCTTCAATTTTTCTAACATGATGATGGAAAAGTTAGTGTCCATATTGCTGATTGATGAACATGTGTGATTCGGGGATCTATCTAAATTGGGTGCATAATTTTTAGATTATCACATGCATACCAAACTGAGCGTTATTGAGTTCAGGACTTTAAATGGGATCATTTTGTGCTGCAGGAGTGTAACCAAAGTACAAATGAAGCTGAATCGCATCTGATAAGTAAAGTGAAAGGTATTACTATTTCCAGTCTTTGTGGAGCTCTGATAGGGATTGTGGCAAAGCCCTCAGCAGAGTTTGTGGCTGGGATGTGGGCAACATGGATTGGTGGTGAGGTTGCTGTTTGCCTGGTTCTTAGTTACCCAGAAACTTAAATTCTCTATGGTTTGTGCCCCTTTTTCATTTCTTTCAATATCATACACATTAGAAAAAGGTGTGATTAATACCGAAAACTATTTGCAAAACTAAGGGAACCCTGCAACACTATGTCATTGGATTGGAAAATTCTTAGCATGCAAGAAGATGGTTTTGTTAGGAGCAGATGTATCTCAGGATATATTGCAGTGATGCCTATAAGTTAAATAGTATTACATTTGTCTAAAACAAACTGAATTTAGGATTTAAGTAGTATGCATGTAATAGTCGATAAACACTACCTTTTTTGACAAGGTTAGAGGAGTCCATTAGTTATTGGGAAGCAGGCCTTCTGCACACCTTACAATATTTATTTTCTTGAGTACAATATTTATTTTCTTGAGAAACCAACCCTTAACACCCCTATTGGATTGTTGAATTATAGAAAATCAATTTCTTTTGTATTTATAGCAAGCTGCATTAACATGGCAATCACTGTAGCATTCTCTCTGGGTTTCGAATGTGGATCTGATTGTTGACATATGTCAAATCTATTGGACATAGATATTTTTAAACTTTTAATGTTTCTTGCTTGCTAATATATTGCCATATTGCTATAGCTGAGGTATTTAACTATTCAAAATGCTTCTAACCTGTTATGCAAATGTCTTCCTACAATGGAAAAATCTCAAATTATGCACTGAGAAAAGCTTTGTGTTGTGTAATAGAAAGACCTGGGTGATTGCATTGTCCTTTGTTTGAATGCTGACCAGATTTAAAAGTGGGAATATTTATTTAGATAATAGTCACTACATATGCATTTCTGGTTTTACCAAAGATTTCCTATTCATACCTATTGAAAATTGACCTTGTCAACAGGAATCCTCCTTAGATCAGGCTGCTAAATCTCTTATATTTAACTCTTCATACCTAGGCAAGAAACATGAGGTATAACACTATAAGGTTTCTACAACTTTTTGATCAATACCAACTCATACAATGATTAATCACTCCACGTCAAAACTAGCAATTTAAGGTATTCTACTACACAATATCAATTGATCTAACAATGGCAATGATTATTTGCATTTCTATACCCCCTACAGTCTCCAAATACATTTAGAATTTTAATTGATTATCATTATTTTATTCTAAGCAGTGAGGCATATAAACAATGAATATTTGAAGATCTTAAAATCCATTATAGAGTCCTTTATTTATTAAGAACAAGACTAAATAAATCTGTATTTTTGAACTCCTACATTTAAGTCTTATACACTCTTATTCTAGTCATTTTCATGTTAATTTCATAACACAACTAGGGGAGATCTTATCAACATTAAAAGATTTATTTAAGTGACACATGTTGTTAAGGCCTTGTAGGGGGACAAAATGTGTTAAGAATGTTTTTTGTATAGATAAAGCTACTCAGATTCTTAAATAGACCAAGGTGGTACAGACAAAGGGTTGAATTTGTATTAGAATTATTGGAATGTAGCTAGGTTGATGTAGGAGTCGAGTTAGGTAATGAAGTACAATAACAATCAATGAAGAATTAGAGTTTCAAATGTGCTAGCAAAAGTAGAAAACCTAGTAGGTTAACCAAGGCATATATTTGTATGCGTATGTTAGTTGGATATATGTAAGTAACTACATTTAACCTAGTTTAAGGTGTATAAAATGATGGTAAACCATTGTGTTTATGTATGGGATTGGTGTTAAATTGTGGCTTCTTTAGTATAATAAGGAGTATGAGTGAAATTAGAGGTGGTTTTTCATTGGGAGATTGTAATACTCCATGAATGCTTGCTCATATTGATTGCCCCTTTAGTAGAAAAACACCCGTTAGTGCATAGAGAAAATCTAGTCATTGTTGATCTTTTGTATGGGTTAAGAATGGTCCCTAATGTGCCATCTATATGGAGTTACTCTTCATGTTGCTTAGAGTTCAGATGCTTACATCAGATCCTAGTGTTGGAAAACTATTTCTAGAATGGGTCTTTTGTATTTTAGTGTAGTAGAGATTTCAGGTTTTGGAATAGTATCAGGTGTTACCAAGGTTTGTACTATCCTTGCTTAGGTGATCTTACACATCTAATACTTTGATACTAAGTCCTTTTCATTGGTTATGTATCCTTTCCTAGGTTGTGAAAGGTAAGTGGCTATCCGATGTGAGGGTTTATCCTTGGATAGATAAGTGAGGTATAGTCCATCATACCGCTTTCTCCCCTTTGGATGGCTTTTTAAAGCCACAATGTGATTTTTGTCGTATATCTTTGTGAGATTGTTGGATTTCTTAATTATTTAAATTATTCATATATTGATTTATTTATCTATTTATTTAAATTTCCATTTGCAAATTGCTAACCAATATTATGTAATTTTATTACTTTGGGCTGCTTAGCCAGCTAGTTTTGAAATGGTCCCTTGCCTCAAGGACTCATTTGATTTGAATTTTTATTGAAATTGAAATCTATACATTGGTGGCCACATTTGAATTGAATTTTCTTATGACATTTCATTGTAGACATTATTTGATATTTTATCATTTAATATTTATGGTTTTCTGAGGCCTTTCCTTTATTATTACTGCTGGTATACATGGATTTTACTTGTATTAAATTTTCCTTTCTTGAAAGGGGGCCCTTGTAGGTTGTATGGGGGGAGAAGTCGGTATTGTAATTTCTTAAGGAGTGGAGGTATTCTAACAGACTGATATAGGATGCTCATGTATCCTTTCCCTTAGTTTCTTGAAGGTCCACCCCTTTTCTCTCTTATGGTGCTAAGTAACATGGGATATCATCCCTTTAGGGAGATGAGACTTATTTGGCTCTACGAGGTCTTAGTTGTTTTTTTATTATTGCAGGCCAACTCAATTGCTAGTTATGTATCTTCATTATACTAAGGTTTGTTGAATGTACTTGGGTGCTATTCACTCTCATGAATCCGTTTGGTGAGTATCATCTTGTGATTTGTGGGGGTCATCTTTTTGTAGATATATGTGAGACTTATAAGCTTAGGTAAGTGGATGTAAGGTAAGAATTAGAGAAGTTAAGTTTGTTATGATTATTGAGGAAACTAATGCTAGATTCATGGGAAATTCTTTCTTGTGAAGCTCAAATTCAATTGTCATTTTGCATGATAGCTAGAAAGAAAAGAAAAGAAAGTGTAAAAAGTGATAGGTTAAATGCAATATGTCTAATAATCTATTGTGTTATTAGTATGATTGGTATTATTTTACTACATGTGTGGCCCTTGTGACACTTCATAAACTAAATTAGAGTTTTGAGCACCCTCGCCTTAGCAATGCAATGTGTGCAGTGATTTACTATTGGTTAAGTATATAGCGATGTTTGGTTGCACTCTTTGGTAAAGGAAGCATCAAGATTTTTTAATGAAAAGATGTGTCTAACGAAAACCCCTAATAGACTGGCTACTTCTAATAAGAGAGACCGATACAATTTTAATGTCCATTATACCATAAGAGCAACTGAAGGATTCATTTTAGAGGATTGCTTAAATATGCTTTCAAACAACAAAAGTGTTTCCTTCCTGATCTAACCAATAAAATCTTGTCCATAACAAAGTCTAGTCAGCACTGTTCTCATTCTTGGACAAGATTCTAAATATGAAACATCAGGCCTCAAAAGATAACGGAAATCAAGAAAAGAATCCCTGATTTGGGTTTTCAATTAACAACATATTGAGAAACATATTTTCAAATTAGTATTTACTATTTTACCCATAATTAAACAAATCATCTAAAGATAGAAAAGACCTTTAAAGTTACTAGAGAATAGGATATATGAAATGGAATTTGGATAAAATGGTTTGTTATAGAAACATTTTTTCAAGCTACCAAGACTTTAAGGCCACCCTTCCTCCTCATATTCACACCTTACCTTAATAAACTTGATGGCGTAAAACATTCTTCGATGTCCCATTTCACCCTGTTATGATCATTGAGTATGTGGAGAGTGATGTTGTGATAGAATAGTAGCCGATTATGGACTGATGATGATTTGGCAAGTTAATATTATGGATTACTCATGATTGTTAGAATTTTTGGCTTATGATACTCTAGTTTTGCTATTTATGCTTATAAACTATGATATATTGATTTTATATGATGGTTTGGATTAATTTATGGACTATGGATAATTGCTAGACTTGGATGTTATTATTCACATGGATATTCTTGCCGATGGATTTTATTATAAAATTACTGTGAATGATGAAACATTATGCATCCTATGGATTAATTTAAATATGTTTTAAATGATTTACTTGTAATGCATGAATGTTCCTTATGTTTCCAGATATTGAAATTTAATGGGAATTGTCTATTTAGTATGATGTTAGTTTTTGCTTCAGCCATTTTCTTTGGATATATTAACATTTGTGTGGGAGTGTGCAGGTTAACATTCCATGACCATGGAAATACTGTGGAGGTCTCAAGAAAACCAGTGTTTTGCTTTCCCTAGTGCACTTAGGCCTACCCTTAAGAGGTTTAAGGTCTTCTATGTACTTGTGTTGTGATGTGGTACTGTTTTAATTTGTACTTATGTTGATATTTATGTGTAGTGGGTGTTGGTTAAATTTATTGAATGTTAAAACTCGGATGTGATTTTAAAAGGGAAAATTAGAGGTCATTTAAGGTTTATTTCTTTACTTTTTGTATAAAATTAAACCCCTAATGTGTATACCTATGGGTTGGGTTCATGTCTTAATTTGTTTTTAATGTTGTGAAGTTGTCTAGACCCTTCTAAGGTGGCCTAAAAAATAAGTGATGAGTTAGGGAAAATAAAATCAGATTTGGGAGGCAAGAGGTTTACCTATTTCCAAGGTTCATTGCATCTCGACAATGAACCCTTATTTAAGCTATTATGAAAACTTAGTTTGGGGACTCTTGCTTATGGATTTGACATATTGTTGGAGAGGATTTGAAGAAGAAAGAGCTTTGGAAGCTTGAAGTGGAAGAGAGGATCAAGGGATGGAGAACAAGTCTTCTTCAATTTGTTTTCTAAGTAAGAGGTGGGTTTTCAAGACCATTTCTATTTATGTGTTTGTATGTGGTAGTTAGATGTGAAATGTTTTTTGAAATAAACACATTGCAGGTTTTTCCATTCTTATGCAGATTGAAGTTAGAAGCCCCCTTGCTATGTGTTGTGTGAGTCCAAAAATATTTATGTGGGTTGGGAGTTATGTGTTGCGTGTGGATCTTCCCCATTGGGATTAAGAGCCACCCATGTGATAGGTTGAGAGAGGTGTAATGTTCCTTTCTTTGGATTGATGTAAAAAGGGGGTAATGATGGGATTTTTGAAATTACATCATAATGCAGTATATAGGTTAGTTGATAAATACACTTTGTTATTATTATATAGTTTGTAATGAATAAAGTGCAGGAATAGTTTCCCATATGGGAGTTGTTTGGGTAGTTAACTGGAGATGGCTTTAGAAGCCAATGTAAATCATTGTATTCATCATCCTGGAGAAATCAAAATATCATATAGCATTTTGTTTATAATATCTGCAATAATGTTGTAATCTGATTTTTTTATGTTTGCTTGACCAATTTTTACAGAATGAAAGAAAATTCCCATATTTATGATTTCTAACTATAGGATTCTTTAAGTCTTCTTGGTGTTGAGGCCAAGATGATGCTAAGTTGACTTTGACTGTTTGACTTTCTAAGCATGTGTTGAGTCCAAGTCTGGCTACTATGCACCCAATTATAGCATGTCTTAAATGCTTTTATCGCTTATTATCTCCAACATGATATCATTCTCTTGAGAGCTGGAGTGTTTCAGTCACTTCAGCAAGTCAAAGAAGATAGTTAGCCTACATGATCAAGCCTCAAGTGCATGACCTTTTCTTCATAATTTTGGAAAAGTATGTTTTGTCACCATTTTTTGATTGACAAGATTTTATAGGCTCATCTTTAATTATAAAGTCTAAAATGCCAAATAAATCAATTTTGTACACAAGCAGCAAGGTATTTTGTGACATTTATGGTATAACTTTCCCTGCAGTCTTAGCTGATTAGCACCAGATTTAATTATCCAATTTAAAAACTTTAAGTGAATTTATGTGCAGGTTCAAATCCTAACAGAAGCATGGGAATATACGCCAGCTGATAGGTTTCTAAACTGCTTACCATTACATCATATCCATCAATAGTGACTTTTAGGAATTTATATTACTTTTTATCATCTTATCAGTTTTGTGTGATGATCCAAGCATTTATGACAAATGAAGTATTTGTTGGTGCATTTACAATTTTGCATTGAAGCTAATCAGAAATTTCTTGGTGTCAATGTTGATTCTTGATGGTACATACATGTCCATGGCCTTTACAATGTCCTGCTTGGACCTCTCTACGCAGGTGATGTGGTAAATTCGTATTTCGTGTAGTTATCTGTTTTAGAATGTTATCTATATCTATGATCCATTGTTTCAAACTTTCATGTTCTTGTAAACATTTATCTGATTATGAAAATCCTTTTTGTGACAATTTTTTTGTTTGAAATATGCTTTTGAAGTTATATTTCATCCCAAAATTTGGTGCGAGAGAAGTATGGCAGAGATGGATTGAGTCTTATCCTACTGATGGAAGCAAGGTTAAAAATGCTATTGCTGTTTTTACCAGGGTGTGTAAGTGTTTTCACTTTTCTGTAATTTCGGCATTCCCAGTAATTCTGTTTTATGTGAAAGAATGTTTAGTGATATAGTTAATATTTTCTAGATGTAATCTAATAATTCAGTGCCATATGTGTATACTGTTGTCTTCTTTTTTATGTTTTGGTTTGAAGTGTAAATTATCTTGTTTGTGAGGCTGTCATAAATCTGTGATAGCAGAATGGTAAGAAAAGCTTATGCGTAGAAGACTTTTTTCCTAACAGAGGGCAATTTATAATTTTTAATACTCCACAATGAAAGTTTACAAATTGTATGATGCTAAAAGGAGAGATTGAAAGGCAATGAAATTTCTGTTCTGAATTTTTGTAATGAAGTTTTAAATTTTATTCCATAGTAAGAGAACAGCCACAACTGGCTGGAAATTACATTGAAGATAAACAAGATAATAAGAAAGCTAGCAGCCAAAATCGGAAAGAGCTAGAGAGGCAAACCAAATGCCACAAGTGTCCGTTGCCAGCTAAACGAAAGCAAAAGGCTGCATTATAGACGGAAAAACTAGAGGAAGCAGTGAATTATTTTGGCCATTTCCATTGGAACCTCGAGTGGAAAGCTGAGTGTGTTCAGCTGGTTGTCTATCTACACCACATTGGTTGGTGCTGGCATATCTAGTGGCAATCCCTCTAGAGGTGCAGAACCATCTGTCAATGCTACTCTTGGTTCACTTGGCAGTCCCAGTGGTGGTGTTGCTGGTCCAACTGATGAGACTGGTAGTCTAGCCGATGAGGCTGGCGATCCTCCTGGTGGTCTAGTCGATGCAATGGGCAACCCTCCTGATGCACTTGGCATTGATGTGCTTGGCGATGTACTTGGCATTGATGGGCTTGGAGATGTGACTGCTACTGTCACTGATGGTACAACTAATGCTGATGGTGCAATTGGTGCAAATGGTGCAATTGGTGCGGATGGTGTAATTGGTACCCCTATCGATTGTGCAGCTGATACCATTGATGGTGTCCTCACCGATGGTGTGACTATTGTAGCAATTGGCACTATCACTGCTCCAATGGTGCAAGTGTTGCTACCACCAAGAGTGTAATTAGTATCGCCAATGGTGGTGCTGGGATTATGAAAGTCGTTGGCTATAGGGGTGGTAGTGGCACTAGAATTGCCTCATCAATGTCCATCTCCAGTGCTATTTGCTCATCCCCTGCCAGTGATACTTCTTCCTCTATTACTAGGGTGGTGGCCGATGTCGAGGAAGATAGCTCGATGTACTCCTATGGCTCCTCTTCCTCCTCACTCTCAATTGATACCTCTCTCTCCACTGATGCTTCCCTCAGTGAACAGGGTGAGTTGTATGTTGCTTGGAGTGAACAGGGTGTCATATGCAATTTCTGGAAGTGGGTTTTCAAGATTTAAGTGTACCCAGACCTGCGAAAAAACATAGCAGACCTGCTGTAGGCTCCTTATTTCGTCTCAGACCTACTGCTATCAATCTCATCTCCATCCTTTGAGGTATTTTTTATATGGGAATGCCATGGCATGATTACTTATTGTACTTGGCAACTCTATGAATGTTTTTCCATTGATATTTGTATTAGATGATGAATTAGTGCATGATTTCTTGCAAGAGATTTATACAGCAGCTAATCTTTATCTTGCAAGTCAATGTTAACATTCCTTATTGCCAAAAATCAAGGAAAAAAAAAAGAAAACAAAAAATTAAGGGTGGGTTATTACAGGTTGGTTCTGCAAACCCTCCTCAGCGTTGCCTCCTTGTGCTGCTGTGTAAATTTCCCAATTGGTTTGTTAATCCCCGCACCCGATGCTGGGATCTCGAATACTCTCTAAAAGTCGGGTGGCCAACATGAGACTGTCACCGTGCATCCTCTGTACTCTATCATCGACTTGTGGGCATTTCTACAGTAAGTTTCTACCATTGCCTTGAGATACGGCTCAAACTGCCAAGCATTAAAGAATGGAAGTAAAATTGCCTTGTCTACTCCAATTTAAGGTTAAGCTATCCCATGTAAGCTATCCCATGTAAGAGCGTCAACTCTAGTTTCTGCATCCGTCTTCTTCTTACTCTATTTGGTCGATGCAATCTTTGGCCTGTACTGCACAACTTTCTTGCCTTTATCCATGGTTGCAGAAGTTTTTTCACAGTGAACTCCTCGATGCAAAACAAATATACCTTCCTTTGAAACCCGATGCCAATTTAATGTATGCCTTTTTGAAGCCCACAAATTGTTGTTGTAACTGTCAGTAGGTATATTGAGATTATGAATTTGGTTGTGTTGTGCAAGTTTCCCACCATACGGTTTTAACTAGTCTTTACTTTCTTTCTGATCTTGCTATACGTTCCACACCTCTTGCATCGTATAACTAGTGTACGGATGATTGCAGTTTCCTTTTGATTTGCCCATCAGTTGCTCTTGTTTTTCCACACCCTTACGACCATTGTACGATTCAACCACTGAAGATTGTGGTAATTTGTTGCACAGTCTGCATGTGGATTAGCCGTACAACTAGTCTCCAATTAAACCTTTGTACGTCCTTGCAGTATTTTCCTCGTTGTACGATTTTCACTACCCTAGTTGTTTGAGTATGCTGCGTGAGGGTGATTTCTCCTCTGATCGTATGTCGTACAAATTCTTCCTCGTGTCTATGCCTCTATATGATGTTTCTTTCTAAATTGCCATATGGTATTTGCCTGGCATCACACTCCAGTACAATTATGCCCTCCCTGGTCTGTATGATGTTGCCTATGTTTTGTTCTCTGCAAATTTTCTCGGTACGATTTTATCTTGCAATGTTAACTTTATGCGATTTGGCCTTGGTGTATTTTGATCTTCTTTAGATCATACGAACTTTATGAATGCCTTGTCTCTTTTTAATATTTAAATTTTGTTGCATACTCCGATATTTCTTAATTTTTGCACTTTTCATTTTTTCATATTTTTCAATTTTATTTTAATAATTTTTTCTCTCCCTTTTACTTGATATTTTTTCTATTTTTTAATTTTTTTCTTTTCTATCTTTTTTCCTTCATTATTTTTTCTATTTTTTTTCTTTTTCGACCCCTTATTTGGTCTTTTTTTTTTACTTTCACCTCCGATGCATATCTCCATTTACACGTGAAGGGAGGCCTTTTATAACACTTCTCTTTGTAGCAGGTTCCCATATATTTTAAATCAAATGTTTTATGAACTAATGGGGTGGGTCCTGTACCTCTAAAACTTCCATCTACGTAGTGTTTGCCGTACTGTTGGTGACAAGTGACATTTCTTCGTTCACTGTTGGTGGCTTGGTTGGGTTTTGTATGACTCGTCATAGCCCGACCGATGTCACCACTTTCGGTGTCTTAATTTTATTTTCTTTCATGTACTTGATTAGATCATCATTGTATCCATCGGTTGTGGAGATGATGAATGTGTCTTTTGTCATTATTATTGCTTTTAGACATGGCCCTATTTTTTCAGAGTCCTTGTTCCAGTCTTCGTCCCACCATTCTTCTTCAACACTTTCAGTCTCTTTTGCTCTTTCCTTTATTCTCTTTTCACTTTCTCCTCTTTCTCCTTATATGCTTTCTCATCTAGTTCATAGGATATGTACCCACTCCGTTCGCCTTGGGTGCCTGGTATTTCCAATTACCTCATACCCTCTCCAAAGGGTGAGTGTCCTGAACAACGCATTGGTGAGGTGTTTATGGACCCAGGGCATCGCAATGCCCTCTACTCTTTTTCTAGCAAGCCTTTCCTCGATTAGCTTTTCTCTTCCTGGTGCGGTCCAGACTTGCTCTGCAACATATCTGCCTACTGCCCAATCTTGTTCTTCCATCATTTCATCTCCCCTTACTAGCCAATCTTCTTTGGTTGCATATTCAAGCATATTGATTGCGACTTGTTCTTCC
Organism: Sequoiadendron giganteum; assembly: GCA_007115665.2. Lineage (NCBI taxonomy): Eukaryota > Viridiplantae > Streptophyta > Pinopsida > Cupressales > Cupressaceae > Sequoiadendron > Sequoiadendron giganteum. The sequence continues at coordinate 168,357,245 of CM021104.1, read as the reverse complement.
CTTCTCTCCTTGTATATTTTTAGTTTGGACCCGTTGGTAGGATCTTTCAACAAAGCTCCATCTAGTCTCTCTAGTTTGATGGCTCTGTTCTCCCCAACTTCTCAGATTTTAAATGGTCCCAACCACCTCATTTTGAATTAACCAAGCTTTAGTTCATTATGATTTTTATACTTGAGGACTAACCGCCCCGTTTGGAAGTTTTCCCGTCAGAGGTGTTTGTTGTGCCAAAAATCTCTGTTTCTGCATTACCTCCGTAGCCAACTGTGCTACTACTCGTTGTTCATCCAGCTTGTTTAACTGAAACAATCTTCTTTTGAACTCTTTGTCTCGCGAAGCATATTCTCCACTGCTATCCGGAAGATCGCTACCATGTACTCCGCTAGCACTACCACTTCTTGGTCGTACGTCAGTTGGAATGGTGTATGGCCGGTGGTTACCTTGTAGGTCGTACGTATGCCCATAGAATAACTGGTAACTGTTCGTCCCAATTTGCCTCCTCGATGCTGCATGACTTGTGGATGATGGAGACAAGTACCTTGTTGGTTGACTTTGCTTGACCGTTTGCTCTTGGGTCGTACAGACTAGATAAGTTATGAATAATTTTGAACTCTATCGTCATCAATCGAATGACATGCTTGATGAAGTGACCCCCTCTGTCATTGGTGATTTGAATTGGGATGTCGTACCTTGTGTCAATTTTCTCATAAATAAACCTCATCGTACTTAGTGCAGTATTATTTGGCAGTGCCTAAGTCTTCACCCACTTCATTAAGTACTCGATGGCAACAACTATATATCTGAATTGGTGTAATTGGCTGACCTTTAGTGGCCTGATGAAGTCCAATCCCCATCATTTGAATAATTCTTGTGGTTGGGAGGGAAAGAGTGGCATGAAATCCCTCTTCAGAGGTTTGTCGACCCTCTAACGTGTGTCGCATCCCACTACCCATTCTTGAGCATCTTCATGTTTAGTTGGCCACCATAGTCTTGCCAACAAGATCTTATGTGCTGTAGCGTTTGGCCCCATATGTCCTCTTGCTAGTCCTTCATGTGCTTCCTTTAGTACGCCAGGAATTTCTTCCTCCATGACACATTGTCGAAGCACTTGGTTCGATCCTATCTTGTATAGTAGCTTGTTAATGAGTTGAACGGTTTTACTCTTAAGCACTGGTTTCCACCATTTTGTAGGTGGCATTTCTCTTGAGAATGATGACATTGACAAGTACACTCCAATCTTCTTGTATCAAGGGGGTAGTATTCTTATCTAAAATAGGTGCGCATCCGGGAAGTCTTCATTCACTCGCTCGGGTGGCTCGCCAGTCCGGATCCTTGATAGTTGGTTAGCGATGACGTGACTTTTCCCTGGTCGTACAATTATGGTGAATTTGAACTCCTGTAATAGAAGAAGCCATTGACTTACTCACCCTTGGATGATGGGCTTGTTAACCAGGTACATCAAGGCCTAATGGTCCACATAAAATGTAAAAGGAGTTGCCAATAAGTAATGTTTGAATTTATGTACCACGTACACCATTCCGAGAGCTTTCTTCTCTAATGTATTGTAGTTCTTTGCCTTCGACAGTGACTGGTGAAGAACATTGGATGATCCAACCCTTGTACGCCCACTTGCTCTAGTGTGGCTCCGATTGCATAGTTTGAAGCGTCAACATGCACATGAAATTCCTTGGATACGCCAAAATTGGCAAACTGATTAGTCTTATTTTAAGTTCCTTGAAAGTCGCTTCTTGTGCTTCAGTCCTTTCAAACGGTTGCCCCTTCCTTGTGAGTATGTCCAATGGATACAAAATCAAAGCAAAGTTCTTGACGAACCTTCTCTGGTACCTGACGTGTCTAAGGAACGATTTTACCCCGATGATGTTTTGGGGTGGTTCCATCTGTATGATCACGTGAATCTGGTTTGGATCGGTCTTCAATCCTGCCTTATCGACTATGTGTCCAAGCAATTTTCCTTGAGGCACCATGAATTGACATTTCTTTGGGTTGAGTGCTAGTCTTGCTGCTTTGCACCATTCCATGCATTCTTGGAGGGCCTTCAGGTGTGTTTGTTTGTCGTTGTAGATTGACCAATCATCCAGGAACGCCTTAAAGTTCCCTATCGACATTTTGTCGAATATGTGTAGGATTATCCTTTGGAAGGTCACTAGAGTGTTGCACAGATTGAATGGCATCTGGTTGTGTGCGTACACTCTATCTTCAACTATGAACGTTGTCTTTAGTTAATCTTCTTCGACTATGCTTATCTAGTTGTATCTCGAAAACCCATCCATGAATGAATAGATTTCATGACTTGCTTCTAGTATTGAGTCGGTGAATGGAATTAGGAAGGGATCCTTTATGGTCATAACATTGAGGCTTTGGAATTCCATGCATATTTGAATCTGCTTAGATTCTTTCTTTAATGAAATCATGATCGGTGACACCCAATCACTGACTTTGACTTAGAATATGATTCCGGCTTCTAACATCTTTTCAATCTCTTCTTACACCTTCGCCGCATAGTTTCTATTCATCTAGTACAACCTCTTTCATACGGGCTGTGCTCGAGGTACCAAGGGAATCCTGTGCACACATTGTTCAGGAGGCACACCCTTCAAATCCATGTACGTCTATGTGAAGGAATCTTTGTATTCTATAAAGATTTTAAATGCTGTTGCCTTTAACACTAGATTCTAGTCGGTCTCGGACTAGAATCGTTCAAGGATTCTAACTAGACTTACAATCTAGCCTAATTAGAATGGATGGATTTAAAATTATTATTGTTTTGTCTTTATAGGAAAATGAAATATTGTGCACTAAGATAAATAGGAGAACAAGAAATTTAGAGATACAAAAAATAAATACAGAAACAAAAAATCCTTGGAGTAAGATGGAATCTAGAGGTAATCTTGGTAAGCAGATGTAATATAGAAAATAGCACTCTTCATAAACAATAGCACAACTGCACTCGCATCCAAATACACTGTACTCTGTAGTACTCCATACATAGAATCACAAAATCTGCACAAGAAAAGAAGGGCCTAGGTAGCAAGGACACAATGATAGTAACTTGTAATCTAAAATAATAATCAGATTATAGGAAAATAACAAAATAGTATTGATTCTATGAGATAAAAGAAATGCTATGTAAATTACATTAAAGCAAATAGCAGAAATATGAAAAAGGATAGAGAATACAAAAACTTCATGTGTGAAGGCCACTACCTGTAGCTGAGACAAAGGGTAAAAGGTTGACTGCTTGGGAGCTTGCCAAAATGGTCAAGGCCCCAAATGTGGTCTTCCCACCTACATGGGTAGTCGGATAGAAGGTAGATTCTGAGTGTGCTCTTAATGCTAAGTGCATCTCAAACTAAGAACAGGAAAATAAATAATAAAGTAACAATGATATATGTTTCTACTATTATTTCTACTTGTATGAAAGAGAGTTAGATGTAGAATCTAGAGATGCCAAATGAATAGTGCAATACGAAATAATAAAAGAAAAGGTAAATGACAATAAAGCATCCCAAGGGGGTGAAGTCCAATGGGCTATAGAAAGTTTCACAATAACGATGTGAAGTATCCAAAGAGTTGGGGAGTTGCTGTAGAGCATTGAAGTGTTGTAGCATTTAAGAGAAGGCTTGAGATTTTAGAATAACTAGCAAGAAAACCAGCTCCCAAAAAGCATGAGAAGGGAGAAGCAAACCAAAATTCAAAATATGAATCATCTAAAGGTTATTTAGGATTAAGGAATAAGGAATAGACTATTGGGGTTTCAACAAAATTAGGTGAGTGACAGTTGTGAACACAATGGAAGTTGAAACAACATTGCTTTGGCTACAAAATAAAGTCCGTATGGTCATACAATCACAATATAGTAGCTTGATTGTGTAGACGTCCAAACAACTGTGCTTTAGTCCAAGAACAAACAAAACTTGGAGTTATAAAGAATGGCAGAAATTACAAAATGAAAACAAAAACATTAGAAAACAACACATAAAATATAATTATGCAAATAAATGTAAAAATTTGGCATCTGGACCAGGAAAAGAGGCTATAGGATGGGCTAAAATGAGTCTTAAAATATTCTATGGGAATTTACACTAAAATCTGTAAAAATTGTAATGGGAGGCAGGGTATGCAATTTTTGTCATTACAAGAGGAAGTTATAAGCATTTTATGTAGTTAATACAGGAAATAATGAAATTAAATTGTCATGTAATGTGATGATGTACTTATGAGCTAATTTAATTTTTTGTAGAGGTTCTCAACAATGGTTTTTCTCAATTGATCCTCTTCTTTGGATTATGATGTTTATATAAGTAAGATGCAGTGGACTTGTTATGAATTTCCATTGATCTCCATCATGGTTCAAACTTGAGTATTTTACATCATGAAGATTGTTAGCGATATCTATATTGTATTTTCTATGTGATGTGATGATTCTATACTATAGTATCTTCTATTGTGTGGCTCTGTTCATTTCATATTCTTGAATGTTTAGATAATAACTAACACAACTTCATTTTGTTTCTCACGTGTTTGTAACCAATGTTGCACCAAGTCCTCCTTTGGTTATCAAATTTAGCTAACCAAGTTACTAGCCTAAATTTACTAGTGGAATTGATCAAGCATGCAACTTGAAGGCTCTCTAATTATTGCTTACAAGACAAGTCGAACAAAAATTAGAGTTTGTAGAAGTTACAGGTTTAGGACACTGGTGTTGGAGTTTCACTCCACTCCCGTGACTGTTTCCTGCTATTACCGTGCCCCCGTGCCCTCAAACTCACCTGCTCGCGGTCTGGTGGTGTCTGTCGGGCTACCGCAGGCCTTCTCTCTCCTCTCTGCGGTCTCACGGCGGTTTGTTCCACAGTCTACCGCATTACCGTGGTCATGTCCTTCACAGTCGGCGGTTGCACGGTGGCCTCGTTCTACTGTTAGCTCACTACCGCGCGTTAACCACATGATGCCTGCGGCAATGCGGTTACCCGCCAGATCACTGTCATCGCCTTCCCGCGGTCATCACTCTAACCGCGTGCGGTATCGCAGTGTTCGTTGTCGCACCCAGCCTGGCCGCTTACTAACCGTCGGAACACGGCTACTGCTGTCCCGCGCTTCCTTTGCTAAGTGTCTGTGGTACTGCGGTGGACCGTCTGTTGACTATCACTGCGCCAACCGCCATACCGTGACCGTCTTCCTCCCTCACCGTGGTAATGCGGGTTAGCATTTTGTGTTGGTCACCACGGTCACCGCGGCCTCTCCAAATCCTTCGGCGGTAGCACGGTTGTTGACTTTGTTTGACCTTCCTTGGCGGCGTTTTGTGTGTTGTGTTGGCGGACATATAGGATTTAAAGGACGTTATTTATGTCTGAAGGACTATTTTTTAAACCGATTTGACTTTGTATGAACAAGTTTTTGCTAGCATATGTGAATGCCTTTAATATTGTATTAATTTTGACTGTGGCCGTAATCTTTTATACTTGGACATATTTGTAATTTGGAGATACATAAGTTTAATAGTAGATTGCTCTGAAGTAGAAAATACTTGAATGCTGTTCTGTGTTGGTATATAATATTGAAATTATTTTTTTGTGTATGTTTTTATTCTCTGCCATTTCCTTCACGTGGTATCAGAGCCTAAGGTAATTTATGGAGAGTCTGTAAATCATGGCAGCAAGCACAAGCTTGAGTAATCCCCAAATTCCACAGCTAAATGGGAAGAATTATGACTACTAGTCTATAACAACGAGAGCATTGTTCTGTTCACAAGATTTATGGCAGTTTGTAGAGAATGGGTTTCCAGAACCGGCAGATGCAGCAGCATATAATGCCTTAACACAAGCAGAAAAATATTTACTTAAAGATAACAAGAAGAAGGATTCAAAGGCACACTTCTTCATTCTACAAGGTGTACATGAAAGCATCTTTCCCAGAATTTCAGCCACTACCAAGTCCAAGCAAGCATGGAACATTTTACAAATTGCATATCAAGGAATGGACAAAGTTAAAACTGCAAAGTTGCAAATATTAAGAAGAGTGTTTGAGACTCTGTTTATGAAATATAATGAGTTTGTAGATTCATACTTTACTCAAATAATGGGATTGGTAAACCAAATGAGAACACATGGACAGACACTGGAAGATGTCAAAGTTGTAGAAAAGATTTTAAGAAGCTTACCCACAAGATTTGAGTCAATTGCAGTAACAATAGAAGAGACAAAGGATCTCACACAATATTCAGTTGATGAGCTTTAGGCCTCACTTATCTCTCATGAGCATAGACTCAGCAGAACAACAAATATGTCATTGGAGCATGCATTCAAGTCACAAGCTTCAATTAACCAAGGAAGAGGAAGAGGCTTCAACAGAGGTGGAAGAAATAACCAGTCAAGTTCAAGTGGAAGAGGCAGCAGCGAAAACCCATTTCAGAACTTTCCTCAAGGACAAAGGTATGAAAAATCTCAGGTCCAATGTCATTACTGTAAAATTTTTGGACATTATATGAATGAGTGTAGGAAGAAGCAGTATGATATGGGTAGACAAAATGCAAACTTTACTAAAGAGAGTCAAGACCATACACTAGATAAGAGCACAATGTTTTTAGCCTGTGATGTAGCACAAGCTAGTGAGAAAGAAGTTTGGTTTTTAGACTCAGGCTGTAGTAATCATATATGACAGGGAATTTAGAGTTGTTTACAAGTCTAGATGAGAATATTAAGTCAAATGTCACCCTGGGTAATGTCAACAAGGTGTCAGTTAGAGGAAAAGGGAATGTTAATATTCTGACCAAGGAGGGGGAGCAAAAATATATCTTAGATGTCTATTTTGTGCTAGGACTAAAACACAATTTGATGAGTGTAGGACAGCTAATTCAAAAAGGTTATAGAGTGTCTTTTAAAAATGGGCTGTGCACTATCTTAGATAAATACCCAAGTAGCCAGTTGATAGCTAAAATCAATATGACAAACAATAGAATGTTTCCTTTGAGAATTCAGCCAGCCTTAAGCACAAACTATGCACAAGCCCAAGAGGTGTCAACTATGACACAAATTGTCTTTTAGGCAGAAGTAAAGGATGAAAATTGGCTTTGGCACTTAAGATTCGGTCATTTAAATTTTGGTGGTCTAAATTTGCTTCATAGGAAGAGCATGGTAAAGGGAATTCCATTAATTGAAAAACCCGAGAGAGTTTGTGAAGGTTGCATACTAGGAAAGTAGCATAGAGAGTCTTTTCCAACAGGGAAATCCACAAGAGCAAAAACCCCATTAGAAATTGTTCATTCAGACTTGTGTGGCCCAATGCAGACACCTTCAATAGGTGGTAGTTTTTATTTTCTGACTTTCATAGATGATTATTCAAGGAAGACATGGGTCTATTTTTTGAAACAAAAGAGTGAAGTGTTTAATTTCTTTTGTCAATTGAAGTCTCTTGCTGAAAAACAGAGTGGTCATTTTATCAAAGTGCTGAGAACAGATAGAGGAGGTGAATACATATCAAGAGAATTTTTAAATTTTTGCAAAGAGTATGGAATACACAAACAGTTCACAACAAGATACACACCTCAACAAAATGGGGTAGCTGAGAGAAAAAACATAACCATAATGGAGATGGCTAGAAGTATGTTGAAAGCCAAGCATTTAACTAATGAGTTTTGGGATGAAGCTGTATCTTGTGCAGCATATATCATGGATAGATGCCCAACAAAAAGTGTGATGAATATTATCCTTGAGGAAGCATGGATAGGTAAAAAGCACATTGTGTCTCACATGAGAGTTTTTGGATGTGTTTCATATGCACATGTACCTGATGAGTTGAGAAGAAAACTTGATAATAAAGGAGAGAAATGCATTTTTGTTGGATATAGTGAAGAATCCAAAGCATATAAATTATTCAATCCAACAACTAAGAAGGTTATAATCAGCAGGGATGTTCAATTTGTTGAAGATGAAGCATGGGATGGAAGCAAAGAGAGTACAATCAATGTTACAGTCAATATCCCTCAAGAGGAGAATGAAATTTCAGTTCCAACAAATGTACTTGCTGTCCCAGTTCAATCTCAGGCAAATGGTCAACAATTGACACCAGCTAGTAATCTAAGAGCAGCAACAAGAGGATTGTAGACGCCAACAACAACAAGAACTTCTGGCGCTGGACCTTCAAGTCCACATTTTGCAGATTCAAGTGATCTTTCAAATCCAATCTTAGCAAGCATGAGAAGACAGAAAATCAGAAGCATGAGTGATATTTATAATCAAAATGAAGGTGAGAATAATTCTCAACAGTTTAAACTTTTTGCATTTTATTCTCAAGCTGAAGATCCAATTCATTATGAAGATGCAATCAAAGAAGAAAAGTGGATAACAACAATGGATGATGAGATAGATTCAATTGAAAACAATCAGACATGGGAGTTGCAAAGTTTTTCAAATGACAAAGATGTCATAGGTGTTAAATGGATTTATAAGACTAAATTCAATGCAAATGGAGAAGTGCAAAAGCACAAAGCAAGATTGGTTGTGAAAGGTTATGCACAACAACCTGGAATAGATTATAATGAAACTTTTGCACCTGTAGCACGCCTTGACACAGTCAGAATGTTATTGGCCTTAGCAACACAAAACAATTGGTTAGTTCACCAAATGGATGTGAAGTCAGCTTTCCTCAATGGCTATCTTGAAGAGGAAGTATACATTGAACAACCACCTGGATATGAGATATCAGGACAAGAAGATAAAGTTTACAAGATGAAAAAGGCACTGTATGATTTGAAACAAGCCCCAAGAGCTTGGTATAGCATAATAGACAACTATTTCACAAATAATGAATTTACCAGATGCAATAGTGAACCAACACTGTATACTAAAGTGAATGAAGATGCTGAAATTTTAGTTATTTGGCTATATGTTGATGATTTAATCTTAACTGGAAATCTGTCAATTGAAATGTTCAAAGCAACAATGATGAAAGAGTTTGAGATGACAGACTTGGGACTGATGAAGTATTTTCTAAGCATTGAAGTAACACAAAATGAAAATGACATTTTTATTTCATAGGCAAAGTATGCAAATGATGTTTTGAAAAGATTCAATATGGTGAATTGTAAGTCAACACCCACTCCAATGATAACTGGTCTGAAACTTAGCAAAGAAGACAAAGGATCAGATGTGAATTGAACCTTGTATAAGCAACTAGTAGGGAGTCTGATGTATCTAACAGCCACAAGGCCTGATATAATGTTTTTAGTCAGTCTAATCTCCAGATTCATGGAAGCACCGAAAGCATCACATTGGATGGCTAGAAAGAGAATTTTGAGATACGTTAATGGAACTAAAAATTATGGCACACATTATACAAGAACAAATGAATTCAAACTAACAGGTTTTACTGACAGTGATTGTGCTGGAAGTGTTGATGACAGGAAAAACACCTTTGGCTATGTCTTTCATTTTGGCAGTGGAGTAGTTGCATGGGCTTCAAAAAACACATCCTATAGTCACATTGTCTTCAGCTGAAGCTAAATATGTTGTAGCCACAAGCGCATCTTGCCAGGTAGTATGGATGAGAAGAATATTGAAGGAGATTCAAAATGAGCAAACAGAGGCAATAGAAATTTTCTGTGATAACAATTCAGCTATAGCTCTGTCAAAGAATCCAGTGTTCCACAAACGCAACAAACACATCGATATGAGGTTTCATTTCATCCGAGAGCTGATCACAAATGGCAAAATTGTTCTGGAGTTTTGCAGGTCGGACAAGCAGCAGGCGGATATTCTTACCAAAGCGTTGGGCACAAATTCGTTTGTTTTCCAAAGAAGCCGACTGGGCGTCACAGACTGCGCATGTTTCGTTCAAGGGGGAGTGTTGGAGTTTCACTGCACTCCTGCGACTGTTTCCTGCTCTTACTGCGCTCCCGTGCCCTCAAACTCACCTGCTCGCGGTTCAACGATGTCTATTGGGCTATCGCAAGCCTTCTCTCTCCTCTCTGCGGTCTCATGGTGGTCTGTTCCACAGTCTACCGCATTACCGCGGTCATGTCCTTCACAGTCAACGGTTGCACGGTGGCCTCGTTCTATTGTTACCTCGCTACCGCGCGTTAACCGCATGATGCCTGCGGCAATGCGGTTAACCGCCAGATCACTGTCACCGCCTTCCCGAGGTCATCACTCTAACCGCGTGTGGTATCGCGGTGTTCGTTGTCGCACCCAGCTTGGCCGCTTACTAACCGTCGGAACACGGCTACCGCTGTCCCGTGGTTCCTTCGCTAACCGTCTGCTGACTGCTAGTGCGCCAATCGCCATACCTTGACTATCTTCCTTCCTCACCGCGGTAATGCGAGTTAGCATTCTGTGCTAGTCACCGCGGCCTCTCCAAATCCTTCGACGGTAGCGCGGTTGTTGACTTTGTTTGACCTTCCTTGGTGGCGTTGTTTTGTGTGTTGTGCTGGTGGACATATAGGATTTAAAAGACGTTATTTATGTTTGAAGGATTGTTTTTTAAACTGATTTGACTTTGTATGGACAAGTTTTTGCTGGCATACGTGAATGCCTTTAATATTGTATTAATTTTGACTGTGGCCGTAATCTTATATACTTGGACATATTTGTAATTTGGAGATACAAAAGTTTAATAGTAGATTGCTTTGAAGTAGTAAATATTTGAATGTTGTTCTGTGTTGGTATATAATATTGAAATTATTTTTCTGTGTATGTTTTTATTCTCTGCCATTTCTTTCAACAGGTACAAAATGGTTCAAGGGTGATTTTGACATCTCAAGGTCAGAGGCAGCTGTTGGAACATAACATTTCAAGGGTTCGGTTGTGGCAAAACTGGCAGACATGTTCAATCAATGTTGAAAATGTCTATTACAGGATAAAATAGTAGAATCTAGAGGATTCTAAGGAGTCGTGTTTAGAATTTCATCCTTTTGATGTCTGAAATTTTCAGATTTTATTCAATTCATTTGGTAAGCTCTCCTAGGGACTTTTGGTGACTTTATTATAGTAAAATACTAGAATGTGTGAATTGAGTAGGTTGCAGGGCTGTTTTACAAATTCTAGGATATTGTTGCTGTCGATTGCTGTTTTGAAAGGTCTGAGAAGGGTAGTGAGATTTTAACCTCCTTGTAGATAGTTGCAAGAGAAGTCAAAGGCCCTACTCTTCTGGAGTTCTTACCACATTTTGTTTCACTACGATAGTCTCTTATGCCATTTCTCTGTTTGATGATGTGTTTCAGTTATTGTTGTTTCAATTCATGCATACAACTATGTACCGTTATTTTCTCTACTTAAACAACTCATTTCTAAGCACATAAAAATTGTTCTCTTAAGCAAAACCCAAGGGAACAACAAGTAAATCAAAACTAAATTGTTTGTTTGACAGATAAATATTCATGTTGATGAATTATCTATGGAATATCGATACTAATGACATGCCATTTAGGGGGATGAGGAAATGTGGAATGCAAAAAAAGGAATGCCTTGGAGTAACCCAAAGTCTTAGGAGTGATATTGGAATAGGAAAATAGTATGGGGATGGGGATGAAAGATTAAGTAGTGGGCACACATCCCTTGTGGAACATAGTTCTTAATTCTACTTCATGATTTCTTTTATTTGTACTTTAGCAAACCTTTTTATATCCATTTCTTTTGTTTGTTTGTGGAATTTGCCCTAAGTAATGCTGCCTTTATCTTATGGTAGACATGGATAGCTTTATATGGTTCATTCTCTTACGTGTTGTTTTTGATCCATTGTAAATTATAGTCATTGAATGAGTTCAAATTTACATTTATAGAATTATGAAGAAGAAACCGATAAATTGAGTTGGAGCTTTTGGGTCTTATGTTTCCCTTCTATGTTCTGCATGTTGTACTGTGTTTTTAAACTACAAAATTTCAACTGTTCTTTGTAAATTCAGCTGCCAATTTTCTTTTCTTTTCAATGTTCCAAGGAACCTCCCTTGATATTTTTTCTACATTCTATTTCTGTTACTATTTGTCTGACATATTCTTATTGTTTTGCTAATGTATTAATAATTATGGTCTAGCTATACCAGAAATAAGAAATAGTAAGTGTATACTTGGCATATGTGGGTTATTGATGGAATTTTAGCTTATGAGACTGATTGCTTTGCTTTGAAACAGATGCGTGGTTCATTGACACTTCCTCATCCTGTTATAAGTGGGGAGTAATCACAGGACATTGTCTTTTAAGTGTTCATGGGATGACTGAGGTGGGAAATTTGATCAATCTACAATGTTTTCATGTAATTTTGTTGGAATAATTTTTTTTAAAGTATTCCAGTCATTATCTAATGAACGTTCCTATTTTTGTTGGGTTTTGCTAATGTTTTTGATGTGTCTGGGTCAAGAATGACAATTAATATAATCGGTTATGCAGTTTATGATGGCTCTTTCAAATCCTCTCCATGGTCTGTGGAAGGTGGGCACAGTGGGTAAACCTCTTCCTTGTGTGCAGGTATGCTCTAATACCTTCTCAGTTGATGTTTCAAATTCTGTTTTGATGTGGTTTGTTTGTTCTTTATAGTTTGGTTTTAAAGATTCTGAATATTGTCTCTTTATTGATGAATTGAAAAGCATGCAATTGGAATAGATCTCTTTATTAATTAGTAGTTGAGATGAGAAAAATATTATTCCACTGGTTGTCATTTAATGGCTATACAGTTTAGACACTGTTCATAAAAGATGTGGAAGACAGAGGATGTATCTTCTGTATGAATCTTATTGTGCATGTTACTCCCCATTTTACATGTTCTACAAATGGTGCTTTGTACATAAGGAACTTTGTGTTGACAAGGCATGTTTCATTTTTATTAATGTTGGCTGTATTTTGTATAAACAATGCTTCAATTTTTTTTTGACAGAGTCTACCCTTACCTGGGTACTGTTATTTTGTACTAATGCTGTGTATAAGGCCTTCAATTCTATATGGAGGCCCCTCATTCACTTTTGATTTTGTGATGACTTGGGATACTCATAATAATATAACTATCAAATCCAACTTTAGTGGTGATCTATTCCCTTTATCCACCATTCTGTATGAATAGAGCATTATGGCATTGTTCCATTCATCTTATGTGATTGTTGCATTCATCTTCTGGGATTGTTCCATTCACATTGTATGCTTGTATTGTTCAAGGACTGTGATCACATTATCCACTTGATGATTGTGCTTATCTCATTAAAATGTGTTTATTGTCGTAGTTTATGCTCTCTTCACCATTGATGTTTATTGAATTTAGGTTCAAGAACATTGCATTGTAAAATATTTGGTCATTTTATTTAATTTAGTGGTCACTAGTAAAGGTTTTGTGGGCAAGTACTCTTTTGAGTTCTTTAAAGGTTTTGACAATGGAGAATCAATATAAGCACACAAAGGCTTCAATGTTGTGCACGACTTGTTGAGAAGTAGGAAGTTTAAATTCTAATTGTCGAGGATCTATTGACAAAGTAGTCAACAATGGCTAATGATGGAGAGATTTAAATTGTTAAGGGTATTTAATAGGTCTGAGTGGAGAGGACTTGCTAGGCATGAGATTCAACTTGTTTCCTAGATATTTCGTCAACCACCGTAGAGCAAAAAAATGGGCAAGTGAAGATAACTTGCAGCAAGTGGAAATCCAAGTTGTACAAGAGGTGATCATTAGAGGATGGGATTGTCAATTTAAGTTAACATCTTCGCAGGGGAAGAAAGTGGTGATGACAAGGTTGAAGAAAAACATGGTAAAATTGAGAATCACCTTTGTAGGAGTTTTAACACTCTGATAGGAAAAAATTGTTTGTTTTCACCATTTGAGGGAGACATGGCACAATTATTCTCAAGTTATAGACTCAAATGTAAAAGGAGGGAGTTGCAATCTTATCATGATTAACGGTTTGAGATTTCCATGGTTTGACAGTTTGAGTCATGTTTGGAAACAACTGTATTTGGTTCTTTTTTGTTTCAATGTTTTGGGCCTACCTTCTCAACCTTTCTTGAGGAATACTTGATTGTTGATAGCAAGTGTTTGAAAGAAAGTTACTATTATTGCAAAGATGATAAAACTTGATAAGAATAAGAAAATCGCTATTCTAAAACAGAAATTCGAAACAGAAATGAATGTAGTGAAACATTAAATTTAACAGAAAATGGAAGAAGTGAAAGAACTGGAACTAGAAACCAAGGTGATGGAGCAAGAGTCAAAACTAGAGCAATGAAAGAATGTTCCTTACGATAGATCAGGTAGAATTCGTATCCCTCCCCAGACAAGATTAATTCAGTTTTGAAAGTTTTAATGTATTAAGAAACAAAAGAATATGAAAGAATCCTGAAACCTTCTTCATGCCCACTTTTTCATGAAACTTCACATTTTAGCTTCCTATACATAACAGGTTGATTGCAGAAAAGGTTCAAAACATTGAAAATGTTGAAAGCTTGAAATGAGATGGTACAGATAGGGTCCAAAAACATTTCCAAGCTCAAAAAAGATCAAATAAGTGTGATTTAACAAATTTCAAAGTTTAATGCTATATAATTATGGAGAGATTTGAAAAAACAAACAAACGAATCCTGAAATGAACATTAGAAAATGTCAAAGATAAGTCCTAAGAATTCATCCTAATGAGAAGGAAAGATCTCATGTTATAATATGCTTTTATGGAAGTCTACAATATGATGAGGAGATGCTTGATATCCAATGACAATATTGAGAGAGAAGCATGGTGCTTGGATATGTTGGAAATTTGTTGTCATTGATGTCAAAGTGAATCTTCAAGGGGCCTAATCACTGCCAACCTTATGCAAATAGAAGTGATGGAATTAAATATATTAAATTGCATAATTATCTCTACACGGGTCGACCTAGTTTTGGATGGAATTGAAATAATATAAAATAGTCATGCTGGCCGACCCTTAACCTTTGGTGCCCCCTCTTAAGTGTTTTAATTCTTGCAAAATATTTTTATTAGTGTGGTCAACTTCCTCCCCACCTTGGTTGGGCGCCCACATTTGTAAAACAAATAAATATTAATTAAATAAAAACCTTAAGTTGGGCCGATCGGCCTCATGGAGACGAGCGCCCTACCTTGGTGAAAGAAAATAAAATAAATAAAAAGCTGCCTTGGCTGACCTATTTTAGAGAGGTGTATCTCTTGGGTAAAGAGTTGCATGTGTGGTATATATAAGAAATCATTTGGTAGTTTTTTGATCAAGAAATTCACTGATTGTCATTCCCATTCGAGCAGTTTATAAGCAGACCTTAGAGCAGATCTAAGGAGCATAAATGAGCAGATTCTAATGAAGATTATTGCAGACCTATGAGTAGATATTATTGGCGAATTGG
This sequence comes from Sequoiadendron giganteum, assembly GCA_007115665.2. NCBI lineage: Eukaryota > Viridiplantae > Streptophyta > Pinopsida > Cupressales > Cupressaceae > Sequoiadendron > Sequoiadendron giganteum. The sequence continues at coordinate 168,341,911 of CM021104.1, read as the reverse complement.
TGCAGGCCTTATGCACAGAAATTATTAAAGAATATGAGCAAATTCTAAATTGTTTTATTGCAGACCTATGAGCAGAAAATATTGAAGTTTATGAGCAGATTTCAAGAAGCCTTTTTAGCAGATTTGTGGAGGTGGATCAAATCTGATTTAAGAAGAAGATCAAACACTTATCACTTTATCCTTTTGGAGGTTGGTGCCTTGTCTTAAAAGAGATTGGTGTCTTTTGCTGAGTTGGTGCTTAGGTGTGGGAATTGGTGTCTCTTCTTGGTTGGTGCCTACAAAGTTGTAAGAAGTTTCCTATAAAAACAATACTTTTTTGTGGTTTTCTCCTGCAAGAGTTTCCACGTAAAATCGTGTGTGCATCTTGTGTTCTCTATTGTTAGATCTTGCTTGAGTGGTAAGCTTGATTATTGCTCTATGGTTGCCAAAGTTATAAATTGAAAAAGTTGGTCTTATACTTATTCTCCCCCCTTTCTCAATATAAGTGTGTGTATGTTTTCTTCAATTGGTATCAGAGTGGGTTCCTTTGAAAAAGCCTAACCGCTTGAAGGAAAGATCTTAAGAACACCATTGTTTCTTTACCTCGCGGAGTGTTTATATCAACGTACTACGTACATAGGAAGTAACCGGAACTATATGTAACATAAAGAACAGAACAATACAATATGCTAGAATCATAAGATGTTTGTATTCATATCCAGTAAATATCACCATGTACAATCTCAAGTATACTCGTGCTATCAATCATGGAATCATAATCATAATGACCACAATAGTAGTGCTTCCCCCGACTACAAAACGAAGTACATATAATGTTCGGCGGTTGGAGCAACCAACCGTCGTGACATTCCATAACAGCTTGCTACAACTAATCGGGACTTAATTAGCCGAAAGTACATGCCAACAATTATTCCCACTAAGACTATAGTTTTATTGCATTATACTAACTTGGCTGACTACGACCGACTACGACCGACTACGCTAAGGATATTTAGCCACTTCCATCATCCCCCCCACAAAATAGGTTGCCTTCCAGGTGACAAGATAACAAAAAATGGGAAATGATGCTATACAAAATTTATTGAGAGGAAAGGGGGAGTGAGGACGTCCTTGGATGAATTGATGAGGTGGGAGTAGCAGCAGAAGAGTGCTGGTCCTTCAATCGCTTGACTTCCTCCATGCGTACTCGAAGCTAGCGATCGACAAGAATTTCTCGTTCCCTCGCAGCTTTCACCATGTGGGCTGCCTCTTGACTTTGTTTGCCTCCACGCTTGTGGTTGCCAACTGGTCCTCCAATTTTTTGACTCTCGCTCCACATCTGTTCTTGCTTTTGAGTCTCCTCCTCCCTCTGTCTAAACTCCTCCCTCTAGCGGTTCCCTTCCTCCAAACTACTCACTCTAGCCTCCAAGGTGGCTATTTGTTTTGCCTGTGCATCCAATGCCTGATTCTGGTCTGCTAGCTGAGTTTGGAGATTCTTCATGGTCATGGTTGATTCTTCCTTTAATTTTTGTAACATGTGATAGGCTTCCACCTTTCCTGCCACTGCCAACTCGGCAGACATTATCTGCTTCTTTACATTGTAGAAGACATCTCAAAAGGCAAGCTCAATGTGATAAAGGTTTTCTATAACTTTCGCATCCCTTCCTGCTATCTTTGGTGGGTTGCTTCGCCAATTTCTGAGCATGGCTGTAGTTTCGTTTGTCGGCCAACCTTGGCTGGTAAAAATGCGAGCGAACTCTGCCTCACATCCCATCTGTACAAACCCTTTAAGGCGTTGTACCTCCTGGCCCACTAATGGAGATCGGCCAATCTTAAGTTCCTTTGAAATGTGCCCCACTTGCATCATGACTCTCCCCAAATGTTGGAGCTCCTTCACATATCTCTGCACGGTCCCTAAGGGATCTGATGGATCCGGTTGTGATATTTCTACCACATACCCTCCAGACTCACCATCCTCGTCATCCTCCTTGTAAGGTGCCTCCTCCTCCTTTGGGGGAAGGTTCTCCGCCCCTCTTTGTTCCTCTACTGGCTCTCCTGCTACATTCATCTCCTCTGTGGCCATTGGCGGTTGCTGATATACCTCCTTTGCCATTGGCTGCGCTAGTATGTTCATCACTGGTCACTCCCCTGTGTCTAAATGGCTGATCTTGCAACCTCCGTATCACCCCCAACCCTTCTGGCAAATTCTCATCAGGTGTCTCAACCACCTCCACTCTCAGGCCGTACGCTCCTATCCAATCATCGATCTGGGCCACTCCTAGTGCTTCTGGTGGTGTAGCGGAGGGGACTTGCTCCAGGGGAGTGATGGTTCCCCAAGTCCTTGAGATTTTTGGTGGCTCGGTGGAAACTGCTGGTGATGTCTCTGGCAGATCCTCAATTGCCACTCTTGGCGCTGTCTCTACTACAACTGCCGGCCCTGGCTGTATGGCTGCCGACCTTGTTAGTGTTGTGAATCCTGGTGGTGGTACTGTGTTGCCGAAAGCTGCCGAACTCGAAGATATGGTGGTCACGTCTCCTAGTGGTGCCCATCCTGGCAATGTGCCAGGTACTGCGGCTGCCACTCTCAATGTGCGTCCGCCACCAATGGAGGATGCTGGGAGTGTGAAGGTGACTGTTGGTGTGCTTTCCTGGCCTGTTGGCGGTGCTGGCAATGTGAACCCTGTTGGTTGAAACGGAACTGCTTCTGCCACCTCCATTCTGTTTTGCCCACCTACGGCCAGTGACACTTCTTCGTCCTTCGACGAGCTCCCTGCTGAGGTTGAGGAAGACACCTCAATATGTTCTACTTCCTCCCCACTTAGTGCCGATGTTTCGTCTTCTGTGGATGCTTCTCGGCCTTTCCTTTTCCTTCCTATCATGGAGCCTTCTCCAGCTTGCTTGAGCTCCAATGTCGTCCAGTAGAATGCTGTTGGTAATCCTGGGTCGAGATGTTTGAGTGGCTACAATCGGCCCCACCTACCCTCCGGTACTTGTGTGTGTATAGCATCCAAGAACAGAGCAATAGCATGCTGGGTCATATAAAAAGCCTTGTGTCGTTGGGACAGAAACTCCCGCATCCGCTCTGTAAGTAACCGTGCCCGATTATATATTCGGCCGATGCTCAGTCCCACCATGTAATCGACCATCCATATGGCAATGTCGAACGCTCGGTTGGCACCTGTAAGTCGGCACTTCATCAAGTCCAATACGCACTTCCATTCGGCTGTAGCCAAATAATGTTTTCGAAGGCCCTTGTTGCCGACGTTCCATATAGTATCTTTCTCCTCTGGTGTTAAATTGCTTCGGCACACTTGCTTAATTAGGATTTCCTTATGTTGCCATGTCATCTTCTTTGGCTTATTAACTCCGATCCTTGTGGCTGAAACGCCGAAGACTCGCTCAAAATCCTGTGGCCAGAATGAAACTATAACCGGACAGCCTCTGTAATCTATCACCGACTTGTGGGTGTGCCTACAATTATTTTCCACCATAGCTCTCAGCTAAGGTTCAAATTCTCGTGAATTGAAAAATGGCACCAAGATGGCTTTATCCACTCGAGCATGTTGTAGTGCAATCTTCAACGTGTGGTCATCGGCTATGCTCCGCCACCGCTGCTTGCACTCGTTACTAGTTAAATTCTCCTAGGACATCGGTTCAACGTCTGCATCCATTTTCTTTTTCTTTCCTGCCGAGGCTATCTTTGGCTTAGGCTATGCAACTTTCTTTCCCTTGTCCATTGTATTGCCGGTTTGGCAATCTCGACCAACTTTATTTACTTCTAAACAGTTGTTGAAACTGTCTGACTTCAGTAACCACCGTACCAAGTAAACCTGGGACTTTCGAACTTTTTGAAAAGACTGTAATTGCTGTAGGTTCTGAAGTTGCCGTACGGTTTGGAAGACCACTGCCAGTGAAGGTTGGTGCCATACGATGTGAAGGACCACTGCCAGTGAAGGATGCTGCCGTACGATTTGAAAAACTTTTATCAGTGAAAGTTGATGCCATACGGCCTAAAAAACTTCTGCCATTGAAGTATGCCCTACGATCTGGAACTCTACCAGTGAACAGGGATGCCGTACGACTTGAAAAATCTTCGCCAGGGAGAGATGGTGTCGTACGATCTAAAACTCTACCAGTGAACAAGGATGCCGTACAATCTGAAAAACTTCTGCCAGGGAAACGCTTCAGTACGATTTGAACCTCTACTAGTGAAAGACAATGCCATACGATTTGAGCCTCTACCAGTGAAAGACAATGCCATACGATTTGAACCTCTGCCAATGAAAGCCACTTTCGTACGGTTTGCAAACTCTCAGAATGTTGTGCGATTTGAAGACAATGGAGATGCCGTACGACTTGGAAATGCTCTAGATGCCGTACGGATTGAGCTTCTCTGTCTATCACAATTCGTACGATGTGAATCCCTGTGTTTTGCTTTTGAAGTCGCCTTTCCTGTTGTTTTCTCCGCCCTAGTGGTTTATGTGGCCGTACGCCTTTCTCTTTGGCCGAACTTATGTCTCTTTTCACTTTGAAGATTTTTATTTTTTCCTTTGGCCGTACGACCTCCTCTTTGGCCCCAACTTTTATTTTAATTTTTATTCCTCTCCCTTTAGCTGGCGTTACCACTTTTATTATTTTTTTATTTTTTCTAGTTCCATTTAATAATTCTATCTTACTTCTTTTATTTTAGCCTTATTTTTCTTTATCCCTCTTTTTCTTCAATTTTTTCTCTTTTTGATATTTTTAATATTTTTCTATTTTCACCATCTTCTCTCTCTTCATTTTTCTCTTTTCGTCTCTCTTCTTCTCTTTCCTGTTTATTTCTTTTTCTCTTCTTTCCTCGTACTCCATCATTTTCTCTGATTTTTAATTTGGATGCATAATACCATTTACACATATGCGGAAATCTTTTATAACATTCTTCTTCACAACAAGTCCCTATGAATTGAATGTCAAACCATTTATCAAGCAAGGGAGCAGGACCAGTACCTTTATATCGACCGTCGACATACCTTCCTCCGTACTATTGGTACCATGTAACATCTTCGCCTTCTACTGTGGGAGGTTCGGCTGGATTGGGTATTATTTTCCAGAGTCCATCTTTTGTTGCTATCTTCCTTACCCTTGGCACTTTCCTTCTCTCTCCTCATTAGCTGCAGTATTTCCTCCGTATACCCGTCCACATGTGATAGGAACTTGTCCTCTGTCATGATCACACTTTTTAGACAAGAAGCCGTCTTTTCGAAGTATTCTTCCCATTGTTCATCGTCCCATTCTTCCTTCTCTTCATCATTTTCTTTAGGTTGGGGTTCTCTCACCGCTTGTTCTTCCTTCTCCTTCTGTGCCTCTTCGTCCATTTCTTTTGCGAGATACCCCTTCTGTATGCCTTCGCATGGTGCGACGTAACTCTAGTGTCTGCCCATGCGTTTCCATAGTGCAGGTGTCCCGAACACTGCATTGGTCAGGTGTTTGTTTATCCTTGGTACTGCAATTCCCTCCACTTTCTTTTCTACCAGTCTCTCTTCCATTATCTGGGTCCTACCTGATTCCATCCATCCCTCTGATACGTATCCGGGGCCTCCCAAACCCCAGTCTTGCTCTCTTGGTGCCTCTATCTGCACAGGCCAATCTTCCTTGGTGGCATATCCAAGCATATTGATGGCTATAATGTGTTCCTTCTCTTTTCTCTCTTGATATATCTTTAGCTTAGATCCGTTGATTGCACTCGGTAGGGGTGATCCATCCAAATTCTCGAGTTTTATAGACCCATTGTCGCATATTTCTTTGATCTTGAACGGTCCTAACCATCGTACTTTGAACTTCCCTAGTTTGATCTCGTTACGGCCGTTATACTTCAAAACTAATTGTCCTGGCCGAAAGTTCATTCGCCAGAGGTGTTTGTCGTGCCAATGCTTCCTTCTCCGTTGCATATCTTCCGTACGGGTTGGGCTCCTGGTACGAGCGAGATCCTATGCACGCACAGCTCCGGTGGTACTCCTTTCAAATCCTTGTATGTCCAGGCGAAGGTGTCCTTGTACTCCATGAATATTTTAAATGCCGCTGCCTTCAGTACGGGGTCCCAGTCATCACCAATGAGGATCTCCCTAGGCTTCTCTTGTTCTCCCAGATTCACCCTTTTGATTGTCGGTTCCTCGTACTTGATGGGTTTACCTTGTTCAAGCTTATGGGCTAGCATCTCGTCTAACTCTGCCATGCCTTCCTTATATTCGCCATACTCTGTCGGAAATGCCTCACTGGTGGAGCCCTTATCTTCGCCTTCTTCTCCTTCCTTGATCTGCAATATGTTGCAATCTGGGTGGAAGACTTCATAATTCTCCATCTGCCAGTGAAATAACCCGTTCAGTGAACTGGTTTCATCTTTTGAACAACTTCCAATTTCTAGAATCCCTTCCTCGTTTGGCTCCATTGTTTTCCTTTCTTCATCACCATCCAATCCTTTGTCAGAGTTTGAAGACGCCAAGTCCTCACTAATCGCCTGATTCTTCAAATCGATTATATACTTCTTCCCATGGCTCTCGATCGAGAGGGTATTCTTCTTCTAGTTATGGTTAGCCTTGGCGGCGATTAGCCATCCCTGTCCCAGTAGTGCATTGTACGCTTTTCTCTCTAGGGGGATGACGACAAAATTCAATAGGAATTGTTGCGTACCTATCACCACTTTTTGTGCCATCAACGTACCGATTGGTTTGATATTATGTTGATCGGTGCCCACCAGTTGGAATGTCAGCGACCAGAGTGTGGGTTTCTCGAGGCTCTTCCAGGTATCCTTAGGTAGTACGTTAACTCTCGATCCTCCGTCGACGATGGTATTAGAGAGTTTCATCCCGAGAATTTCCATCTGTACGACAGCCGGTTTCTTCCCGCCACTTATTGCGAGTAGCGTTGGGTCCGTGGTTGCTCCTGTTGGTTTTGTGATGTCTTCGCTTGGACCCATTTGAGTATTGTCTGTCATGATATTTGTGAGTGCTACTCTTAGTTGTGGCATGGTTTGCAGGAGGTCTGTTACCTTGACTGGTATAGTTGTGTGAAGTACTTGCCGTACGATGTTCTTTACCAACTCTAACTGTAACGGCGTACTAGCTGCTTTGGTAGTTCTCCGTTCATTTGCCATTGCTTCTTCTACTTCCGCCTTGGCTTCTCGGAGTCGTTCTTTCTCCGTACGGGGGTTCAGGTAGTTAGCCTTCTTCGTCTGCACCCTTGTAAGTGCTAGGACTTCTTCGTTGGCTACCTCCAGTATGTTACCTCTTTGCTTGGGACAGTTGGTGTCTTCGTGATCGCCTGGACCGCACCACTTGCACAGCTTCCCTCCGGCGCCTTGGCCGCTTTGGCATTCCCTACCAAAGTGGCCCCATTCGCTACATCTTCGACATTGGATCATGGGCCGACCTTTGCTGTCATATTGGATTTTGCTTCTTGGTGTGGTGTTTCTCCGATTGTTGTGATAGCCGCCAGGGGATGCATTGTTATTCTGACGCTTCGGTGGTGTGGTCGGAGGGGTAGATTGTTCCCCTTGTGTGAAGAACACTTGCGCACTCCGTGTTTTCAAATTGTACGGGCATTCTTTGACGGAGTGCCCCATAACTTGGCAGATGTCACAGAACATCTTTTTTTGGGCAGTTTGCTTTTGTGTGGCCTTCCATTTTACATTCCGTACCCCATAGTTCGATTGGTTCCTTAGATCCTTCCTTGTTTGCTTTTAGTTCTTTCATCATCCTTAGCATGTCGTGACGGAGTGCTTGTACAGTTTTTGATTCATCCCCGCTTTCCCCCGCGCTTTCTTCATCATCATGCTTCTTCCCTCTAGAGGATGTCTTGTTCTCGCTTTCAATATCCATCGCACGGTTGTATGCTTCAGTGTACGAGGATGGAGGTACTACCTTCATGTTCTTACATAGCGAGGGAAGCAACCCTTCGATAAACCATCTCTTCTTTAAACCATCTGTTGGTTGTGATTCTAGTTTCCCCAATAGGTCTTTTAATTTCCGGTTGTAGGTTCATACGCTTTCGTTCTTCCCTTGTTTGGTGTTGTAAATCTCGGCCACAATTTCACTATCGTCTCTCAACAGTTTGAATTCTTCTTGAAATGCCTACTTCAACACCCTCCATGAGGCTTTCTGTACTCGGTCCAACTTCAAGTACCAGTCAATGGCACTGTCTCGGAGTGTCGCCGGAAATGCTTTCAACCAGTTATCCTGGTCATCTTCTCCACTCGCTATCCAAATTGTCTCGCACGTTTTACAGTGTCGTACTGGATCCTCTAACCCATTCCCCGTAAACTTCGGCAACTTTTGCCGTTTTGGAGTCACCATCCTACCCCGCTGTCCTCCCTGTGTATTACACCTGACTAGACTGGTTTCGGTACATTTCGGTGTGTCACTTGCACTCTCGGCCACGTACGAGTCACCCTTCTGTCCCCTATCAGCGTCCTCTACACCTTGGGTTTCTTGGGCTCTGCTTCGGTGCTCCCTCTGCCAAGGGGTCTTGGGCTTAGATCTCCCTATCCTCCATCCTTCATCGTCCTCCGATATGGACAACTCCCGAAAGCGTTGGATACTGTTCTCAAGTTCACCACTCAAGTCTTCCTCATTTTCTTGGTTTTTATGTTTTTCTATGTACGGGGTGACAAATGGTTCCTCATCCCTCTCCTCCACAGAGTGCTGATGTGCTTTACTAAATCTCAGCCGCTGGTTTTCTTGCTCCTGTATTCTTAATGATCGCCGAATTCTTTCCTCCGCTGCTTCGTGTTTGAATGGTACTCGGTTCTTGTCCTTGTTCGGTCGTATGGGCATTTACAGGTCTTTCACGCGATCATTGTTGATTGCCAGGGGTACGTCTCCGACTAGTATCCCTTTCTTCCTCTTCCCGTTTGGTTCGTTCCTCGTACCGCTGCAAGATTTGCTGCCTTTGGCGTTCTTGTTCCTCCTCCGCCCGAAGTTCTTGTAGGATGATGGAATGACGGGCCAAAAATCTTGGCATGCAATGGAGAAGGTGATCAACCTCGTCGTTTACTTCGAGGCGATCCCAAATAACTGCCTCAGGGACTTCTTGCGGAGGGCTTGCCTCCATACGTGGTCTTGTAGGGATATGTTCTAGAGATTTGTCAAATCTCGTGTCAAGTCGGCCTCTCTTTCTTCATTCGTTACTATGGGTTCGTCCGTTGGTCGGCCCATTACGCTGCCATTACACCGAGTGCTTCCCTGGTCTGCTTAGGCAACGGCACCAAATGTTTACCTCGTGGAGTGTTTATATCAACGTACTATGTACACAAGATGCAAACAGAACTATATGTAACATAAAGAACAGAACAATACAATATGCTAGAATCATAAGATGTTTGTATTCATATCCAGTAAATATCACCATGTACAATCTCAAGTATATCCGTGCTATCAATCATGGAATCATAATCATAATGACCACAATAGTAGTGCTTCCCTTGACTACAAAACGAAGTACATATAACGTTCGGCGGTTGGTTGAACAACCAACCGTCGTGACGTTCCATAACAGCCCGCTACAACTAATCGAGACTTAATTACCCGAAAGTACATGCCAACAATTATTTCCACTAAGACTATATTTTTATTGCATTATACTAACTTGGCCGACTACAGTCGACTACGGCCGACTACGCTAAGGATATTTAGCCACTTACATTGTTCGACATAAACAACTATGGCTTTTGGAGTATGAGGATGCCCCTTTATTTGATGGCCCATGGATTTTGATATATGGCAATCTGTTGTGGATGGCTATGTGGCACCATCTACTTGAGCAACGGATCAAGCTGAAAAGAGGGCTAGAGAGAACAATGCTAAAGCTATGAATGCAATTCTAAGTGGTGTAATTGAATCAAAATTTGTCAGTCATGCAATATACATCGGAAAAAGAGATGTGGGATAAGCTTCAAAGGACTTAAGAAGGAGACGAAAAATTGAAAAAGGTAAAGCTCCAAACCCACCATAGACAATTTGAGAGTTTGAAGATGAAGGATGAAGAGAATGTTGCTGCCTATTTTCTCTATGCGGATGTAGTATTCACCCCAAATTGTTTCAATTTGCACCCGTTAGCATTAGCCAAAATAACAATGATAATCAACTAAATAAAGCTACCTTCCACTTTTTGATCACCCAGATCTCGATGTGGGTAAGGTGAGAGCATACAGTGGTAAGGTGTATCTTCTGCCACCTAAATTAAACCAATATGTTATATATCTATTTATGCTTTGACTAGTGATTCGTCCTAGCAGCAAGCTAATATAACTGCATTAATCAATTACTCTTATTTGCAACGATTTAATACATTTGCATTAAGTGTTTTCGTCATAATCAAGCACCCATTAAGGTTAGCTGAAACCCAAAACGATGCAGAAAGAACTCTAACCAAGAATGCGCCCTAAAACCACTTAAAGAGGAGGGGTGGGCATATGGTCAGAGGATCCCTAGGATCTAGTAAATCACTAATTGAATTGATTACAATAGAATGAGAGGAATTAAACTCAACACCGAGAATGTGCACACAAGATCCTTTAGAAGGTGAGGTGCTAACAGATGGTGGAGTACTAATTACAAAACTGAAAGAACTTAGGCGGATGACCAACCATGAGAGATTTTCCACACTTCCACTAAAACAGTGGGGGGAATGAAATTGCAAATAAAACAATTCATCCGCTGCAGCAGACATCCACTTGTGAGATGGAATTAACCACTTCCCTGTGGGTACAAATGAGAGATTATTAAGTTCTTTTTCCACTCTGGCGGTAAACCATCTAGGGGTTACAAATATGAGAAATTAAGCACAAGTAAGCAGTAAAGAATGACTGAAACAGTACTACTGTTGACAATCTTACAATGTAAAAAACTACTGCAAATTACAAGTGATTACAATAGAATTGAAGCACAAAAAATAAAAGATCTCCCACACTAGAATTCTCTCAATTATTGAAGGAATAAACTAAAATCAAAGACTGAAATATTTCTGATATAAAATCAGCAAATTGAAAGTTTGAACCAGCAAACATCAACTCACTCTCCACACTTATAAAATCAGCCACTTAATATTAAATTCTGTCCTTGCACCAAAAGGGGCGCCTCTAGCATATAGATGGATAGAAACAATACCCATAAGCAAACAAAAATCATACCAAAAGCTGTATATGAAAATCTCCTTCAGCCAAACAATAACCAGCAACAGGAAAATTGGAAATATCTCACCAAAACTGCATAATAATGCTCAATATGTACTTCTGGATCAAGTACACTCTCAGATCACCATCTAGGAAACCATAGTTTCAAGCCCGAAGAATGAAGTAGAATTTGCAAAGCTTTCCCTTAGCCGGATTCTGGATTTCAAACCAGCAGCATAACTTTGCTTTCGAAAACATAACATAATCAGCTCTCCAAAATGCAGCAATATATAAGTTTCAATGGGCAAATGAACACTCTGAATTCCAAGAAGTCAAATCATTTCAACTTCCCAAGGGATGCCACCTTTAACCATTCACTTTATTGTGAAATATTAAAACATTATTCCCCTTCCCTTTAGGCATCCATTTGAATTTGCAACAATAAAGCATTTATTAAATCATTAAATGCTCAACACGACCCCTTAATGTCCCCTCTTTAAAACAACATGAAGTTATCACTCCTAGGCGTGGGGGTACAACTTAAAAACATGAAATTGACTAAGTATAACACTTAGTCCAAGGAGTTAACCAAAACCCATGCCAATACTGAAATTGAAGGATTACCACAAATAGCATGATGACCTGAGCTGAACTGCAGATGATGATATTGCCAAAATTAGACTTACTGAAAATAGCCACTGCCAAAAATAGTAAGTTCACTTGAACTCAACAGAAAGCCAAGCTGATCGGCCACATTGAACTGCAAAAGATTGAGTTGTTGCTAGCGTGATACTACTACAAATATACTTACCAAAAATAGTACATTGCTATAAATAGTAAGTTTTCCAAAACGACATCTATACGCCAATTGAGTAGTATCATGACTTACTATAAATAGTAAGTGTTTCCAAATATCTTTAAGCACAAATCGGGCAACCATCATGACTTACTATAAATAGTAAGTGCCCAGAAAGGATGTCAGATTCAGTTGCATGTCACACCACCTTGGAGATGTCTGAAAACCCAAAAAACCCCATAAACTTTTCCTGTATGCAAGGTATCAGTCAAAATTGCATGTCATTATTTTAACATGCATGTTACCTCATCTTGAAGCTCTTCAAAAACCCAGAAAGCTCCACTAGCCATGCGTAAAAAAAACACACATGCAAGCCCTCAGAACTGCATTTGAAACCTCCTATAAAATAGGAAATCCTAATTTCCCATTCTGCTTAGCCTACGAGTTTCCGGAAATAGGCTAAATCCAATTGTAGAGCGTAGGGCTAAATCGGGGACATTACAAAGAGGGGGTTAAATAGAAATTAGGGTGCCAGAAATTCAAGCTCCTTTGTCCTCCAATTGGGATGCCCAACATAAAGAAATAATATTTTATTTTAATTTTTTAACTTAAGCCTCCAACTTGGCCATCCAGCTTCATGACCCCTTTTTAAAAATAACTTAAGTTATCATCCTTAGGCGTGGGGTAGAAGGGGGGTCCAAAAGTGAACTTTATAACTTTAGTTATAGTTTTCCTTTTTCGAACTCCAAGGATGGTGGGTGATTGAACTGCCAAGAATAGCTATCATGTCCCATCGCACAATCTTGGATTAACTCTCTTACATAGAAAATCGAGGGAGGAATGACCACACGATTAATAAAGATCAAAGACCGAAGGCATTAAAAAAGGGAATAGAAGAATTGATTATTAAAAGGCAATCAACAATAATAATTAAGGATAATATTAACAAATGTTAATTATCCCTTAACCAATGTTAGTTAAGATCGCTAGCAAAAATATATGTTTGTTTGGGATAAATGCTTAACTAACATCGCTAGCAAAAATATATGTTTGTTTGGGATAAATGCTTACATTGAAGGGATATGTCCCTCAATCCATCAGTAGGTATAAGAAGTGAAATTCAATGGCAAAGGCATTGACAGGAGGAGAGAGAATAAAGAGAGAGAGATCAACAAGAAGATAGCAACATCATTTCCATCAGGTGTATCTTCTGCCACCTAAAATAAACGGATATGTTATAAATCTATTTATGTTTTGACTAGTGATTCGTCCTAGCAGCAAGTTGATATAACTGCATTAATCAATTACTCTTATTTGCAACGATTTAATACATTTGCATTAACTATTTTCCTCATAACAACAACTAAATTTGTTATTGTAATTCATTGTTTAGCCGTTCTTAGGGCATTAATCTATATGCATTGGTTAGTCAAGGGTTAATTGCCTTCATTAGTATCGATCTGTTCTATTATGGACTAACAATTATCTTAGACAACAACATGATTCCATATGCATTAATACCTGTTACTCTAGACATGGATTTACATATATATTGCTCTTCATGTATGATTAGAAAGATATAATGTTTACAACTATTATTGTGTATTAATATCAATGAATAATAATATATTTGAATGTCTGAATCTGCTTGAAAACCCGCTTGGGGGAAGGGGTCTGGGGAGAGTGGTGCGTGCCTAGAGCTCTCACTCAAGTCTGCCCAATTTTAAGAGAAGGATGGGCCATGGAGGGGTGAGAGGGCCAAGACCGCTTGGGAGATCTGCCCATTCCCACAAGTATGCAAAGTGTCTTCCGAGGCTATGACATGGTTGGGGAAAGTAGGTACAAGTCGTTAGCAGGGAGAGTTGTGGTATACAACCTCTTAGGCTTGGCAAATGGCTTCGGTTGGACCCACCCATGTTATTCCTCCGAGTTCACAAAAGGATGCATCATTGATAATCTATAATTTTTTTTCCATGGATTAATGTTAACGAATGTGTATATATGCATGTGTGAATGTTGTTCATGGATTGAGTGCTGGTTTACCAAGTCCAAATTACCATCATCAAGGAGCTATTCGTTGATAAGGTGGAAACCCTAACCCTAGTTAATAAAGGATTGTGACTCATAGGGAAATTTTCGGGAAAATTTTGGACATGGGACATTACAGTGGTATCAAAGCATAATCCTGCCATCCCTTGAAAAAGTGGTTAATGCAAAATTACCAAAGGAGGCACCCTAGGAAAACAACACTTGAAACAACACCATGATCAAATAGATGAGCAACGAAATGAGAACATTCATGGAACAAACCACCCAAGCACTTAGGGTCCAAAATGAGAGGAAGGAAAGAACCACCCAACTCCTCCTCCAAGCCATCCAAAATATGGGTAGCAATAACGGTTGGGAGACTAATTCTAATCATTTCGAGAACAATAACCCCATCTCCCCAAAAGCAATCAACTCTAGACCCACAAGACCTCCCTTCTTACCTAGGGAAGAGCACATGGAAGAAGGGGAGGCAAACGAACCCCACACAGATAATGTGGATGATATTGCAACATACTATAGACTTGACCCCGAAATTAGGAGAATTATCCCTTGTAAAGATTATTGTGATGCTAAAGTAAAAAATGGTCCTAGGAAGGAAAGAAAGAGCCAACACAACAAAGACCACAAGTATAGAATAAGCAAGCTAACCCTCCCTAATTTCGATGGAGAAGGAAAAACCACGGCACGCTCGTGGGTCCAAAAGTGGGACATGTATCTATCACTAAGTCCAATGATAGAGGAGAATTCCATTATGTTCGCCGTGCTACATCTAATAGGGATGGCCCATGAATGGTGGCACCACGGTCTTATTACCCAAGGCCACCAACACCTAACCACCTATGACAATTTCACCCAAAGGCTAATCAATAGATTTGACCAAAAACACCTTGAGTGGTACTTTAGAGAACTCACTCGAGTAAGACAATGTGGAACTGTAGCCGACTATGCCACCGGATTCCAAAAACTAGCTGTCATGGTACCCGAAATCTCTCAAGAAAGACTCACCCACCTGTTCTTAGAAGGATTGAGGGGATTAGTCAAAAGCATGGTAAGTGCATTAGAACCCACCAACTTAGATGAAACAATACAAAAGGCCATGAAGTTTGAGGATAACCCACCAAAAGATAGGCCCAAGAACTTTAATGCCCCCTCCAAGCCCTCTTACAAAGAAGGGAGACATAAGAAGGAAGCTCCATTAAGAACCCGTTCCTACTGTAATGAAGAAAAAGGACGTGGACATGTGTAAAACAATGGACGATCTGAAATGGAAGGGTTTATGCTTTTCATGCCATGGACCATAGGAACATGACCATAAATGTGGAAGAAAGGGCTGAGCCCACAAGATAGAAGCAACCCCCCAAGAGGAAAACGAGGAGAACCTTAACAAAAGGGCAAGAACGAAGAGGAAGAACATGTAACTCTAGCCACTATCTCTCAAGCTTCCAAACATTGCCCATTCCGGATCAAGAGCACCCTCAAAGGACATAGGGTCATCACCCTTGTAGATAGTGGGGCCTCCCACAATTTTATTGATGAGAGACTAGTTGCACAAAGGAAATTAGAAACCATAAACTTTAAAGGTTTTGGAGAAGTCACCACCACATGAGCTAGGGTCCAAAGCACAAAGATAGTTCCCCAATTAGAAATCACCCTAGGGAAGCACCTCATTAAAGAAGATTTCTATGTGGTACCCTTAGACATTGATGTAATACTAGGCACCCCGTGGATATACTCCCTAGGATGTTTTATGTTTGACCTTCCGAACTAAACTATTTGCTTCCAACGTAAGGGACAAGAGGTCACCCTGAGAGGATTACCTGATGGATCTTTGAAGGTGGTTTCATGTAAAAGGATCAAAAGAGTTTTTAGGCATGGGAAAGGAGAATGGGCTGCACAATGCATGATCCTTGATAAAACCTCCTTACAAGGCAAGGCAATTCACATCGACATCCAACCCATCTTAAGCGAATATAAGAAAGTGTTTAGTGACATTCCACTGGGAGTACCCCCAAAAAGGGGATTTGAACATACCATAGAACTAGAAGAGGGAGCAAAACCTGTAATAACCACACCCTACCGATACCCCCACAAGTTCAAAGAAGAGATTGAAAAGACAATTAAAGAGCTGCTAGAAATGGGCCATATCCAACCTAGTTCCAGCCCTTTTGGATCGTCTGTGGTCCTAGTCAAGAAAAAGGATGGCACCATGAGAATGTGCATAGACTACAGAGTCCTGAACAAGAAAACAATCAAAAATCGCTATCTTATACCAAGAATAGACAAATTGATCGACGAACTCCAAGGAGCCAAATACTTCTCCAAGATTGATTTACAATCAAGGTATCACCGAATAAGGATGAGTAAAGAGGACATTCCAAAAACTACTTTTCGATACCACTATGGGCACTTTGAATTCTTAGTCCTACCCTTCGGATTCACAAATGCCCCGACAACCTTTCAATAATGTATGAACGACATATTCTGCAAACAACTAAGGAAGTTCCTACTCATATTTTTTTATGACATCCTTATCTACAACAAGACATGGGAGGAACACCTCAAACACATTGAGGAAGTCCTAAAAATCTTAGAACAAGAGTCTTTGTATGCTAAAGCATTGAAATGTGAGTTTGGTGTGGAAGAAATACTTTACCTAGGACATAAAATCAATGCACAAGGGGTGAGTGTAGATGAGGAGAAGATTGCAACAATTAAGGAATGGCCAAGAGCCAAGAACCTCACACAAGTAAGAGGTTCTGTAGGGTTATGTAGCTACTATAGATGCTTCGTAAATGGATTTTCTAAAATAATTGCCCCTCTCACAAACTTAACCAAAAAGGGAGCCTTTTCATGGAATGACACGACTCAACAAGCGTTCAAAAAACTTGAAAAAGTAATGAGCTCATGCTTGATTTTAGCCATCCGTGATTTCACTCTACCTTTTGAACTACAATGTGACGCATCTAGAGAAGGAATTGGTGCAGTCCTTATGCAGAACAAGCATCCTATTGTATTCGAAAGTTGTAAGCTCACCGAGCGGGAGAAACACTATTAAGGCTATGATAAAGAAATGCTAGCCATCATGCATGCCTTAGCAAAATTTTGCCAATACCTGGTTTGCAGGAAGTTTCACATTAAAACAGACCACAACAGCTCGAGATACTTCATGAACCAAAAGGACCTAAATGATAGGCAACAAAAGTGGGTAAGCCGAGTACAAGATTATGATTTTGATATCGAATACATGAAAGGAACAAACAATGTAGTAGCTGATGCATTATCAAGATGACCCTACTTGAACACCTTAACCCGCATTGCCACAGATTGGAAAAATGATATCATTGCAGAATATATCAAGGAACCCCAAGCCAACAATATCCTTGAAGGACATCCACCCGATGGAGAGTACAAGGTAGTGGAAGAACTTATCCTATATAAGGATAGGATGTTTCTTGTGCTTAACTCCAAGATGAAAGAAAAAATTCTTAAGGGTATCATGACAACCCTTTGGCTGGACACCAGGGGTATTATAAGACCTACAAACAAGTAAGGGAGAGATATTCATGAAAGGGTCTCAAGAAAGATGTACTAAGGCATGTACATGAATGCATGACTTATTGAAGGAACAAAATGGAGCAAAACCACCCAGCAGGTCTCCTACAACCCTTGCCAATTCCAAATAGAAAATGGGAGAGTATCTCCATGGACTTCATCATGGGACTACCCAAAGTTCAAGGAAAGGATTGCATCTATGTAGTTGTGGATCACCTCACCAAGTATGCCCACTTCCTCGCCATATCCACGAAATATTGGGCCCCCCAAGTAGCGGAAGTATTCTTCAAAGAGATTTTTAGACTACATGGTCTTCCAAGGAATATAGTTAGTGATCGAGATAGTCGATTCCTTGGCCAATTTTGGCAAGAACTATTTCGATTGGCAAGGATTGATCTTACACCCAATACGAGTTAGCACCCTCTAATGGATGGATAGATAGAAATTGTAAACAAGTGGGTAGAAAGATATTTGAGAAATTACGTCACTGGCCAACAAAACACATGGGTGAAGTGGCTACATCTTGGAGAATGTTGCTACAACACTACTCACCACATGTCAATGAAGATGAGCCCGTTCAAGGCATTGTATGGGCATGAACCAACCTCCTTTGGAAGCTTGATTTCACAAGAAAGACGAGTATCGGGGGCAAAGGATCTTGTGCAACAAAACATGGATATTATGAACGCCCTCAAGGACAACTTGCAACAAGCACAAAATCAGCAAAAGATTTATGCTGATCAAAATCGCATCGAGAGAAATTTTGAAGCAAGAGAACTGGTGTTCTTACGATTACAACTGTACAAGCAATCATACCTCAAGATGAGTGGGGCAGAAAAACATAAACCCCGATTTTATGGACCCAATAAAATCTTGAGGAAGATCGGTGAAGTAGCTTATGAAATAGAGTTGTCCGAGGATAGCCGCATTCACAACATCTTTAATGTATCAAGGTTGAAGAAAGTTTTAGGACAAGAAGTTGTCCCATGTTAAGAGTTGCCTCCATTGGACGATGAAGGAAAACTAGTTCTCAAACCAGAAGCGGTCCTCAACATGCGTGAGAAGCAATTATGGAATAAGAATATCCCTTTATTTTTGATCAAGTGGAAAGGCTTACCGAAGGAAGACGCCCCATGGGAAAGTGAAGACATCTTCAATCACCCAAACCTAAAATTGCTTGAGGGCAAGCAAATTCAGAGGGGAGGACTGTTATGTCCCCTCGCAGAATCTTGGATTAACCCACTTACATAGAAAATCGAAGTAGGAATGACCACACGATTATTAAAGATCAAAGATCAAAGGCATTAAAAAAGGGAATACAAGAATTGATTATTAAAAGGCAATCAATGATAATAATTAAGGATAATATTAACAAACGTTAATTATCCCTTAACCAATGTTAGTTAATATCGCTAACAAAAAGATATGTCTATTTGGGATGAATGCATACATTGAAGGGATATGTCCCTCAAGCCATCGATAGGTATAAGAAGTGAAATTCAATAGCAAAGACATCGACAGGAGGAGAGAGAATAAAGAGAGAGATCAACAAGAAGATAGGAACATTGTTTCATCAGGTGTATCTTCTGCCACCTAATATAAACCGATCTGTTATATATCTATTTATGCTTTGACTAATGATTTGTCCCAACAACAAGCTGATATAACTGCATTAATCAATTACTTATTTGTAGTGATTTAATACATTTGCATTGATTCTATTCCTCATAAAAACAACTGAATTCATTACTTTAATTCATTGTTTAGCTGTTCTTAGGGCATTAATCTATATGCATTGGTTAGTCAAGGGTTAACTGCCTTCATTAGTATCGATCTATTCTATTATGGACTAACAATTATCTTAGACAACGACATGATTCCATATGCATTAATACCTGTTACTCTAGACATGGATTTACATATATATTGTTGTTCATGTATGACGAGAAAGATATAATGTTTATAGCTATGATTGTGTATTAATATCAATGAACAATAATATATTTGAATGTCTGAGTCTGCTTGAAAATCCGCTTGGGGGAAGTGGGCTAGGGAGAGCGGTGCGTGCCTAGAGGTCTCACTCAAGTCCGCCCAATCCTAAGAGAAGGATGGGCCATGGAGGGGTGTGAAGGCCAAGACCTCTTGGGAGCTCCGCATGTTCCCACAAGTGGGGCATAGTGTCTTCCGAGGCTGTGACATGGTTGGGGAAAGTAGGTACAAGTCACTAATAGGGAAAGTTGTGGTATACAACCTCTTAGGCTTGGCAAATGGCTTCGAGTGGATGCACCCATGTTACTCCTGCTAGTTCACAATAGGATGCATCATTGATAATCTATAAATGTGTTGCCATGGATTAATGCTAAGCAATGCGTATATATGCATGTGTGAATGATGTTCATGGATTGAGTGCAGGTTTACCAAGTCCAGATTACCATCATAAAGGAGCTATTCATTCATAAGGTGGAAACCCTAACCCTAGTTAATAGAGAATTGTCACCCATAGGCGAATTCTAGGGAAAATTTTGGACATAGGACATTACAATAGCAAAGATCAACAATTGAAACTGCCACCACTGTTAGAATTGAAAACCCTGCACTGAATTGTTGCCAGGACCAATTGCCAAAAGTAACTCTTATTGAAAATAGCAAACTACTAAAAATAATAAGTGTGTCCAAATGCCAAAGTAACCCAAATTGAGATGTAGTTGTGACTTACTAAAAATAGTAAGTGCGAAAAATAGAAATTGCTAAAAATAGCAATAATGCCCACCAAGGATCTCAAAAATCCTAGAAAAACCTAGAAAACACTTTGGCAACCCTTTGCAAAAACACCCTAAAAGTGTTGGCTAGAAATCTCCAAGATTCTTGGAATCCGTTGAAATGCCTCCAAATAGCCTATGGGACTCCAAAAATAGGCTAACAGTCACTAAAAATCTTAGGAATGAGAAGGGGGACATTACAGTGGATGAAGTCGTAAATATCATTCATGGTTTGGGAGAAAAGATTGAGGATGAGGTTATTGTGCAAAAGGTTTTAAGATCTCTACTCATGAGATTTGATGTGAAAGTTTTAGCCATTGAAGAAATGAAGGATTTAAACTCTTTGAAGATGGATGAGTTACATGGCACACTTCCCGCTTACGAAATAAGGACTGAGAAAGGAACACCATCAAAATGTGAAGCTGCCTTCAAAGCATCAAGAAGAATGAAGAACAAAGGACCTGTATCATGTGAAAAGGTAAGTATAATCTTAAATGCTTTAATTGTGGTAATATTGGTCATTTTTCTTCCAAATTTCCACAAGTTGGAAGTTATAGTAGTGAAAAGAAGTATATTATGACAAGGGAAAAGGAAAGAAAAGTCATTATAACAAGAAGTACATTCAAAAGAAATCCGAAAGGAAGAAGAATTTTTGAAGACACAAGAAGAGCCTATATGTTCAAGGATCCTATCAACTCACAAAGATCACCATTCATCAAAAGTGGTCTTGGTTTTGATGGCGAAAGTTCACAAACTACAAAGATGTTGGAAAGTAAGAATTATGTTGTGGCCCTCAAAAGCTAAAACAAAGAGGAAAACAAGGAGGAGGACAAAGCGTCATAGTTTCAAAGAACTAATAAGAACAACCTTAAATGGTCCTTTCCTCAAAGGAAGCCCCGCACAACCAGGTTTCAATATTCTTTCCATGGTTATTGCTTTTCATGTAATCAGTTTGGGCATAAAGCAAAAAATTGTAGAGCTAAGACAATGTAATGTCCCCAATTCCCAAGTAGTCACCACTAGATGAATTTAGTTAATTAAATATTAATTGGTCCTCAAAGTATTATTGGACATTAGTATTTAATTAATGAATTAATGTTATAAAGTGACTTTATCAAATAAATATTAAATAATGTGACATTATGAGGGAAAAATAGTTGATGAGTGGTGAAGTACAAAAGGCAAGTCAGGAAGGCAATTAATTATCTTGGTGAAAATTATTCTCGGGCACAAAAATTGGGAGTACAACTTTCAAAGACTATGAGGACGAAAACCCTTGAAACTGTGGATTGGACGGAAACCCAACTCCACGTGTAGAGGATTCATCTCGGGATTTGCCCAGGGATTCAAAGGACAGTTGATTGATTATGAGGAAATTCGTATAGTCTTTTTGAAGACAACTTTCAGGTATTTATGAGGTTTTCAAATATTTTGGAGGTTCATGACTTTGAATCGCAAGACAATAAGTTTGCCATAGATTTAGTAATGAAATTTACAACGAAAAAAACATGGAATATTCAATGTCATCGCAAAAGGATGAGAATTAAGGCCTACCACATAAAAGACAAACTATAGATCGCTGCCTATAAAAAGGAGTTTAGAATTAGTCACCACCTGATGTGGGTTTGAATTCTCGCCAGCCATTGAATTATGGACCTTTGAATATATTATTTGCTTCATGCGATAATTGCCAGGGATTAAAATACATGAGCCACTAGCATATAACTTCCAATGCAGCCTATCGGGATAGATAGATGAGTCTAGAGTTTTTATCCAACTATTGATATTGTAATCAACACCTCTATATTTGCATTGAAGGCGTGACATTTATATTGGGAATCGAGCATGGTGGAAATTGGAGGAGTCCACAATTATGAATAAGCTGCTATTATTGACACCTTCAAATAAGTCGAAGACTTTTGTTGCAGTTTTGAGCCGCCTCATAGGGAGTCCGTGCCAATTGAAGAAGTGTCGCTTCAATTAATTTGAAAATCAATATCCTTAATGATCGCAATCAAAGGGAAAGCATAATAAAGGTGGTTGTGGTATGCAATTGCAACATAATTAATATTGGCCAATGAAATTGAGAGCAGCTTAGGGAAAAAGCCGTTTGGATAGATATTTACCAATTGTCGGCCAAGAAAGGATTATCATGGTCTTTAGTCAGCATAGCCACCTTTAAATATAGTGATCAAAGCCTACTATAGTTGTAGGGACAATACTCAGCCATTCATCACAATCCATAGAGCTAGCGCCATACCAAACTAAGGATATCGGTTATCAAGCTAGAGTTATAATTTGATTCTATATGCAGTTTGTGTAAAGAGTTTGGAAATATCCTTGTGTATATGGAAAGAAATATACTTCTAATTGTAGAATTATCTATATGTATTTGTTATGTAATGCTAATGCTTGAGTATTTGCAATGAATTTGAAATTATGGTAATTGGCTTAAAATTACTATGAGTATTGAGTTGCAAACAATTGATTATTTTACTCTGCGTATGCAAGGTTAAATCATTTTAAACCAAACCACTAAATTAGTTTGACAAATAGTATTGTCAAACTTGTGCAATCACACTAATGCCATTCAAATGGGGTAAGGGTTCTTATACACAAGGAATGATTTTGAACTTATGAAGAGGAATTCGGTCACTTCTTTGATGGATTATAACATTATATGTCACAAGTGCAACAATTTTGGGCACACATATTTTTGCAAAACTATTTTTCTTAAGCCTCCAAGACAAAATAAGAAGGATGTTTATGACAAGAAAAAGGATGAATTAAACAAGGTTTGGAAAAAGAAAGAACAAGATGTTGGGGTTGATTGTGAACCCCCACAACTCTCGGTGATCCTCTGCAACCATAACGCCTATCACGCACAAGAAATCAAAGCAATGATTATGCTATGATCCAAGAGAGGAGAATGATTAATCTAGAAAAGTACAAATATGTGCTATGAATTAGTCTGAATGAATGATTACAATGTACAACGAATCCTTATGAAAAGGAGATAGAAACCCTAGATTAAAACCCTAGGTGAGAATTGAATTAGCCTATGACACATGTCAACATCCTATGCAATGAGACAACATGTGCTTTATTTAGCCAATATAATAATTAAAATGCAATTCCTAAGTTTAGCTTAAGGAATAAAGTAGTAAAGGACTTAATAATTAATTGACGATTAATTAATTATTAAGTGATTATCCTAATTACTCTAACACCCCCCCTTAAGGTTAACTTAGGGATTAGTTGAAAACTAGATGAAGGATGCATGGATGGATTCATGGATGGGTCCCAGATACAAGTCTTGATGAGGTACCCATATACAAATAAATGAATCTCTCTTAAATAGAGAAAAGGAGAAAACCACATGGGAAAAAATCCTCTCCAAAAGAGAGAAAAAGAAAAATGTACTAGTAAAAGAAGGATAGGAGTCAATGTGACCTCCCAAGGACTGCTTCTATCACACAAGTACAATTGATGTCCCCCCAATAGGAGAGATAAAATGAGGATATGAATCCCCCCCATAAAGAAGTAGCTCCTGTGCCAATGATGAACATCTGAAGACATAATATGATCCATTTCCTGCAAACAACCTTTTTCCCCTTAGGAAGAAATAGATCCACTAGATTGGAGAAGCCAATCCAAAAGGATGGGTGATGTTAGAATCCAAATCCAAATGGTCCGTGTCTCTAAAAACTGTTTAAATGTCCACATGTCGAAAACCGATGATGTTGATCCAGAAACTAGTGAAGACTGATAAAGAAAAAGATCCAAAGATGATGAAGATGATGGGCCAACAACGTTAATGTGGTTGTCAACAAAGAGGAGATGAACGTTCTCAAAAAATTCCTCCAAATCTGCAATATAGGACTCCACAAACAAGGATGATATGTTTGCAAAATACGAATCCCAAGTAGTTGGGTCTTGAAGATGTATGTCCTGCTGCTTTGAATCAATACGAGCCAAAGATGTGGCAATGTTAAACTGATCAGGAGGGAAGTGCACCAAGATGGTTCCCAAAAAGGGGACTTAAGTGGACAACTTTTTTCTAAAATCAGGAAATACTGACCTTGGACGTGAAATTGAGGATACTTAGACTCAAAATTTTGAGATGGAACAAAAAGAAGGATTCAAGCGCTCCGAGTCTACTTTCTAAATTACTAATTTATTTTGAAAATGATTGAAATTAAGGGGTTCAAACGAGGGACGTACACAAATTGGTGTTGTTTTTGTCAGAAAAACATAACATAGCAACTCTTGTACGACCCTCGTACGGTGAATTTTTTTTTAGTATTTTTAAAATCACAACGGTCAGAAGTTAACTAACAGTATGTAGTTGATGCACGATTTTTCTGATAATTTTTTAATGAATATTTGATTTTTTACTAATTTGCGAAGTGGACATATCCTAAAAATAGAATTTTGGCCATGTTACCCTTACAAATTTTGGAAACTAATTGATTTTGTTTTTTTTTTAAATTTTTAAATTTTGTAGAATGGAGTCTAGTTTCTAAAAATATAATTTATTTGAAAAATTGATGAACGGTTAATTTATAACGAAAAAAATAGCAAACACTGCTTTTTGGCAAAAAAAAGACACAGATAAAATAAATTATGGATGAAAGACTGAACATTTTCAGAAAGTGAAAAAAATTACATTGTTGGATAGCTAAGAGATAACCCAACATTACCCATGTGCTCAATTTTTTTGATATTGAACCACGTGCAATCTTGACGGTGAGCACGAACTCGATTATGAGAAATATGGTGGATTTTTTAAAAACATGTCTCTGATCGTTGGGAATGCCCTCCAAGCCTTTGGGTTGGTATTCCAAGGCAAATACCAAGCTTAAAGTTCGGTAATTCCAAAAGCAAGATATAATGCGAGCGCGTTATAACGCGCTTGCGTTATATCTCTCTTTTGACATGGTTTTTGCTTCTGCAGGGAACATGTCTACTAGCACATAACGCGAGCGCGTTATAACGCGCTGGCGTTATGACTTACTTTATGTTAAATGCTAATATATTAATGTATGCTGATATATTTTTATGTACATGTATGTATGCATGCTTGTATGGATGTAAGATTATATGTACATATGTATTATGCTTGTATGTATGCATTTATGTATGTCTTTAGATGAAGGGAGAATTTAGAGAGAGTCTAGAGATATGCAGAGGGGGTCAAAGTGAGTTTAAGAGAGAGGGAGTGGGAGAGAAGGGGTTGAATTGAGAGGGACTTAGGTAGGTAGGGTGGGAGGGATAGAGGGAGGGAAAGAGAGAGAGCGGGGGTCGGAGAGAGAGAATTGAGGGAGAGGGAGAGAGAGAGAGGGGGGTGGGAGAGAGAGAATTGAGGGAGAGGGAGAGAGAGAGACAAAGAGAAAGAGAGGGTTATGTAGGTAGGGTGCGAAAGGGAGAGAATTGAGTGTGAGAGGGAGAGACTTGAGAGTGCGAGGGGGGTGAGAGGGGGAGACTTAAGAGATATGTAGTGAGAGGGAGTGAGAGAGAGGGAGTGGGAGAGAGAGACCTGAGAGAGGGAGAGGGTGTGAGAGGGAGTGACCTGATAGAGTTAGAGAAAGAGGGGGGTGGAGTGAGAGGGACTTATCTAGGTAGGGTTGGAGGGATAGATAGAGAGAGGGGAGAGAGACAGAGATAGCTACCTAGGTAGGTTGCCAGAGGGAGAGACCTTAGAGAGAGAGGGGATGGGAGGAAGAGACATGAGAGATATGTAGTGAGAGGGAGTGTGACAGAGAGGGAGTGGGAGAGAGAGACCTGAGAGAGGGAGAGGGTGTGAGAGGGAGTGACCTGATAGAGTTAGAGAAAGAGGGGGGTGGAGTGAGAGGGACTTATCTAGGTAGGGTTGGAGGGATAGATAGAGAGAGGGGAGAGAGACAGAGATAGCTACCTAGGTAGGTTGCCAGAGGGAGAGACCTTAGAGAGAGAGGGGGTGGGAGGAAGAGACATGAGAGAGAGGGAGAGAGAGGTAGTGGGTGAGGGTGGCATGGAGTGGGAGGGAAATAAAGAGAGATGGATAGAGGGAGTGAGAGAGGGTGGTAGGGAGAGAGTGGGATGGAGTGGGAGGGAAATAAAGAGAGATGGATAGAGGGAGTGAGAGAGGGTGGTAGGGATTGATTGAAAGAGAGGTACGCAGAAAGAGGGAGACGGTAGATAGAGACAATTAGAGAGGGTGGGAGGTAGGGAAGGAGGGAGAGGTGAGATGTATAGATAGAGAGAAAGTGATGGGGGTTGAGGGTATAGGGTTGAGGGATTAGGGCGGAGGACCTATAGGGTTGATGGAATAGGTTTGATGGTAGAGGGTATTTGGTTGAGGGTATAGGGTAGAAGGTTTAAGGTTTGAGCGTTTAGGGTTGAAGGGTTTGGGGTTAAGGGTTTAGGGTTAAGGGTAGAGGGTTTAGGGTATAGGTTTGAGGGTATATGGTTGAAGGATTAGGTTCAGGGTCCAATGTAAGGGGTAGAGGTTTAGGTTTAAGGATCGAGGCTGAGGATTATGGCTGAGGCTGAGACTGAGGGCTGAGTGTTTATGCATAGGTAAAGGGTAGAGGGTTGAAGATTGAGGGTTTAAGGTATAGGGTCTGAGGGATTAGGGTTGGAGGGTCCAACATATAGGGTAGAGGTTATAGGGCTGAGAGATTATGCTGAGAGATTAGAGTCAGGTAGAAAGAGTATTGGGGTTGAGGGTAGAAGCTAGAGGGTAGAGGGTAAAGGGTTTGGTCACTAGGGTTTATGTGTTAGGCTGAGGTCAAGGGTTTAGGCTGAGTGTTTATGGTTTATACAGGGTTTAAGGGTCAAGAGTGTTGAGGATTAGGTAGAGAGTTTACTAAGTGGGTTTAAGGGCTAGGGGTTTAACAGCTTTTAGGTTTAAGGGGTTAGGCTGAGTGTTTAAGGGTTTAAGGGTCAAGAGGGTTGAGGGATTAGGCAGAGAGCCAAGGGTTTAAAGGTTGGGGGATTAGGGCTGAGGGTAGAGGTAGACGACACAGAGAGAGTAGAGGGTTTGGTGGGTTAGGTTTAAGGGTTTAAGGGTTGA